>APFE030515650.1:60814-118052 GCA_000404065.3 Pinus taeda
TGCAGACCCACTACAACATTGGTCTATTGTTATATTGCATCCGCCTATTGGTACTCGCATATCACAATATACAAAGGGCTGTCACTCCTAAAAGTGTTGATTGTGATATATGTTGCGGACCTAATGCAACATTACAGTTTGACTTAATGCTATATCGCATTCGCAGGAGAATCAACCATCGACCATCGGTGATGTCATGAGCTCGACTTATACAGGACTTCCGAAAGTTGCGACTCCCAATTACAATTACACAGTGGACGCGTTGTAGTTATAGATGCGGGTGTAATGATTTTGAAGTTCGCCCTTAAGCATTTCAGTCGTTTTTTTTCATATATTCCTGTGTATTTCAATATTTGTATTGCCCGAGGTTTTTTAGGCCAAAATCTTATAACAACGGTTCTGTTAATTTAGTAGGCCTGAATGATGCCAATTGCGATTGCGATTGTGATTGCGATGATGACGTGGAAGGTGGGGGCCTCCTTGTTGGTACTATCTCTCCAATGAAATATCTCCGTAAACAATAAAGGCATGTATATGCATAATATTATTAAAAAAGGGCCTCTGTTATAGTTTTTGATATGCAACAATTTTCTCTGTGTATTTTGGTCCTTACTGTTCAATTAACATGTCCCTGGAATGTTGATGAACTCGAAGAGACAGAGGAAGCCCAAAAGCCAGGAAGCCGAAAGACAAGCCAACATAGAGGAAGCCAAAGCGACATGAAGAATCGGGAAGCTGAAGAAGCAAGCAAGCATAGAGGAAGTTGAAACAAGCATTGAGGAAGCTGAAGAGCTAGCGGAAAGTGGAAACCAATAGTCAGAGGCATTAGGAATACATAAAATAAGAAAAACAAGGAAAGTGGAGTGTGTGTGAATAATCAGAGGGAGAGGAAGCCGAAGTTCAAGCAGAGGCAAGAGAAGCAGGAGAACGGGAGTGAAGCACAAGCTCAGCAAGCTTGGGAGCAATAACTACAAAAAAACAGTTTATAACATTTTATAATAAAGGGTTGGAGCCCGCGGGGTTGGAGCCTCAGAACTGAAAGGATTGGAGTCCTTGGGAGTTGGTGCTCCTAAGTCCAGGAATGTTGCCTTGGTAAAATAGTTGGTGCTCTAGAGGTTGGAGCCTTATAAAAGTCCAAGTTGGTGCTTGGCAACTAATTACAACCATTTATATATTGTATCTATTTCATTCTATAGATTATATTAATAAAAGAATTTATTCCAGCTATCTATTTATGTGTTCCATATATACATGTTTTTGGTGATAAAAATAACAATTGAAAAGAAATATTGATCTACCCCCCCTCAATATTTCCAACAATTGGTATCAGAGCAGGCTTCTTTATATTAGCCTAACATCTTGAACAAGGATTCATAGTCATGATGAGAAATCATGAAGCGTCGGGAAGACTTCTTCTGCTCGACGACACCAATTTTCATTTCTGGAAAAAGAGAATGACCTACTACTTAATGTCCCTTGGACCTGAAGTTTGGAATTTGGTTCTAAATGAGTACCCAATTCCTTCCACTCTTCCAACAGATCATGATGAGAGGAAAGCCTACATTGCAAATGCAAAAGCCTTGAACTCCATCACTAGTGGAATCACTGATTCCGAGTTTACAAAAGTCATGAATTATAACTCTACCAAAGAAATGTGGGATAAGCTAATTAGCTTATACGATGGGGACTCAAAAGTCAAGAAGGCAAAGCTTCAAACTCATAGAGGGCAATTTGAAAGTTTGAAAATGGATGATGAAGAAGAAATTGCATCATACTTTCTCCGAGTAGCTGAAGTGGTCAACTCTCTTAAAGGATTGGATGAAAACATTGAAGAAAGTACCATTCTTCAAAAGGTCTTAAGATCTCTTCCAGACAGATTTGACTCCAAAATAAGTGCCATAGAAGAAATAAAGGATCTAGATACTCTTAAGATGGATGAAATCCATGGAATCCTCACTGCCTATGAGATGATAAAAGGTGGCCCAAGCTCCAAAGATGTAGCATTCAAGGCTTCAAAATCAAAGAAGGGGAAAGAAAGGAATGATAGCAGTGATGACTCCAGTGTGGAATCTGAATTGCTGCAATTTGTACAAAAAATGAAGAAAGGATCTAAGCTAAAAGGTAAGTACCCTCTTATCTGTTTCAAATGTGGAAAAATAGTTCATTATGCTACAAAATGTCCTCATAAGCATGATAGTGATGATGAAGGAAATTCTAAAAGAATGGTATACAAAAAGAAATGGATCAATAAGAAGAACCTCTTCTCTAAGCAAGATGAGTCTGATGAAGATGAATTTATAGTCATCAAATAGAAATCAGATGAATAAAGTGACCATGCTGAAAGCCAAGAAACATTATTTATGGCATTCACAAATGATGATGACTTAGGGCTAGAAGGAAATGTAGATGAACTGTTAATAAGTGCCATTGAAGAAAATGAGAAATTACGAAGTAAAACCATTTCTCTCAAGGTGGAAAATGAGGAAACAAAATGAAGGGAAGATCTCTTGGAAACAAAGCTAAAAGAAGAAGAAGAAACTTGCGAAGAACATGAAGCTGAAATAGTATATCTGAGGAAGGAATTGGAGCAAGTTAAAAAGGGTTGGAAATGCTCTCAAATACTTGAGACTATCCTAAAAAGTCAAAAAACTCTACATGACAAATCTGGAATAGGTTTTAAAGGAGAATCATCAAGCACTAAAAATAGTGCGAAAATCTATGCCAATGCACTTTCCAGCAACCCTAAAGAAGAAATAGTATTTCATCAAAGACGCATCCCAGATCTAAAGAATGAAGAGAGAATCACTCCAAGAAGAATGTGGATTCAAATCATGGATATTACAACATATACAAACCAGTATTCCATCAAAGGCCCATCTCAAATCCAAAGAATGAAACAGGAGTAATTCCAAGGAAGAATGTTGATTCAAATCATGGCTGTTACAATAGGTACGAAACTATCTTTCTTGGACATTATTTCCATTGTAAAAATTTTGGTCATCAAGCCAGACATTGCATGGCTCGCAAGAATGAAACACCAAAACTAAAGGATCAAATAAATAAACCATATGGCTCTAAAAGGCATGGAAAAATGAAGACCTACAATTCGTTTGATCCCTTGAAAAAATTTGATCTGATTTTCTCATTATGCTACAATAATGGACACTATGAACAAAATTGCCCACTTAAAAGAGGAAAAGCAAGAAGTGAGAACCCCAACAAGGATAAATGTGGTCTGGCTCTATATGCTCAAAATAATGAAAATCATTGGTTTGTGGATAGTGGTTGCTCCAGACACATGACAGGGGACAAAAGGAAGTTTGTCTCATTGAACAAAAGGAAAGGAAATGTATCCTTTGGAAGTGGATCTGCCAGAATTGTTGTAAAAGGAACTGTTACTTTTATTAATGGAAAAGGAAAATCTCAATATGCTCTGCTAGTAAATGGGCTCAAACACAACCTCTTGAGTGTTAGCCAAATCTATGATCAAGGACATAATGTTGTCTTTAGCACCAAAGACTGTGAAATAAGGAACTCTTCCTTGGGGGAACTTGTGGTGAAAGTGGTTAGAACACCAGACAACATTTACATTCTGAACAAGATTCAAGAAGATAAATGCTACTTAAGTCAAACATATGAAAGTTGGTTGTGGCACAAATGACTTGGAAATACAAGCTTCGATAACTTGATCAATATTAGCAGGATTAAAGTTGTACGAGACATCCCAAAGTTATTCAAACCAAATCAAGGAATATGTGGTCCATGTCAACATGGAAAGCAAATTAGAACTAGCCACAAGACCAAGGAGTTCTCTACATCAAAGCCTTTGGAGATCATCAATGCTGTTTTATGTGGACCAACTAGAAATCCAACACTCTAAAGAGAAAGTTACTTTGTTTTATTTTTTGATGACTATACTAGAATGATGTGGATATATTTTATAAAATATAAATCTAAAGCATTTGAGTGTTTTAAGAATCTTAAAGCTCTTGTAGAAAATGAAAAGGACTCAAAGATTAAGTGCCTCAGAACAGATAGAGGGGGAGAATTCACATCAAAAGAATTTAATGATTTTTGTAAAATACATGGAATTAAAAGAGAATTATCTACTGCCAGAACACCCCAGCAAAATGGGGTAGTTGAAAGAAGGAACTGAACAGTTCAAGAAATGGCAAGAACAATGTTAAAGCTTTGTAGCCAAAATTCTGGAGAGAAGTAGTCGGGACAACTGTCTATACCTTGAATCGAACTCAATTAAGACCAAATTATGAAAAAACTCCTTATGAACTATGGAAAGGAAGCACTGCTTCAGTAAAGTACTTCAAGATCTTTGGAAGAAAGTGCTTCATAAAAATCAATGATGGCTCACCAGGAAAGTTTGATCCTCGGGTTGATGAAGGGATCTTCCTTGGATACTCTACATGGACAAAAGCCTACAAATTCTACAATAATTGACCAAGGAAAATAGTGGAAAGCATTGATGTAAATATTGATGAAGACCTTCCAGAGAAATAAATTGAAGAACACGAAGTTGACCCTCTCATTGAAGAAGACGAACCTGAAAAATAAGAAATAGTTCAAGAAGAAGCCAAGGAAAAAGAACCACCTCAAACCCCTTAAAAGATGAAGTTTCTCCAAAAAAATCACCCAAAAGAGCAGATTATTGGCAATAGAGATGAAGGAATGCAAACTTAAAGAAAAATGATATCGCTCTTCTATCCATGATAGAACTAGAAACATATACTCAAGCAAGTAAGGATCCTCATTGGGTAAAAGCCATGGAAGAAGAAATGTTCCAAATTGAGAAGAATGAGACATGGGAGCTGGTACCTCATCCAAAGGACAAAAACATAATAGGAACCAAGTGGGTATTCAAAAACAAAATGAATGAAGAGGGACAAATCATCAGAAACAAGGCAAGGCTTGTTTGTAAAGGCTATTCACAAATTGAAGGAATTGACTTTGAAGAAACATTTGCACCAGTAGCTCATGTGGAAGCTATCAGGATGTTCTTAGCATTTTCTTGCTCAAAAGGATTCAAAATCTATCAAATGGGCATAAAATCAGCATTCCTGAATGGGGAACTCAAGGAAGAAGTCTACATGGAGCAACCAGAAGGGTTTGATCTAATAGAAGGAAAAGACTTAGGTTGTAAGTTGAAAAAAATTATATGGGTTGAAACAAGCTCCTAGAGCTTGGTATGCAAGATTGGATCACTATCTACAATAGCAAGGCCTTAAGAAGGGAGTGTTAGGAAGTAATCTCAACATAAAGATGGATGAGGGTAACTTACTAGTCACACTTGTTTATGTTGATGATCTGATTTTTGCTAGCAATAATGATGAGATGAGCCATGGATTTTCTCAAAACATGTCAAAAGAGTTCGAGATGTCGATGATAGGAGAGTTATCTCACTTCCTTGGACTACAAGTATCTCAAACCAGAGCAGGATTGCTTATATCTCAAGCCACATATCTTAAAGACATGCTTAAAAGATATAGAATGGCAGATTGTGCACCCATGAGCACACCTATGACCACAAATTTCAAATTGAGAAAAAATGATGACCCCTCTTCAGTAGATGCAACTCATTACAAGTCAATAATTGGAGCCCTTCTGTACTTAACTGCTACAAGACCTGATATAATGCAGGCAGTAGGAATGGTGGGAAGATTTCAATCAGCTGCTGAATAATCCCATCTGTTAGCTGTAAAAAGAATTCTCAGATACCTGAAAGGAACTCCTGATTTCATCTTTGGTACCTTAAGAGCTTGACTCTTACTATAGCTGCATACATCGATGTTGCTTGGGCCAGAAGTGTAGATGATTGAAAAAGTACTAGTGGAAATGCATTCATCCTAGGAGACTATTTAGTATCTTGTCTCAACAAAAAAAGACATCCATATCATTATCCACAGCCAAAGCAGAGTATATAGCTGCAATAGACCGTTGTACTCAAATACTATGGATGAAGGAAGCTCTAAAAGATGTCAACATAGGTACAAATCAACCAAATACCATCTATTTTGATAACACAAGTGCTATCAATCTCAGCAAAAATCCAATGATGCACTCAAAGACCAAACATATACCAATCAAGTATCATTTCCTTCATGAACAAGTAGCTGAACAAAACATAATCTTGGAATATATCAATACTAAGGAGCAGATAGCCGATATTTTCACAAAACCTCTTCCTCGAGAAGCATTTGAACATCTTCATCAAAAGATGGGGGTTATCTCTTTAGCATCAATTATGTTCATTCATAAAGATGTTGCAGGATAGGGGGAGTAGTTCTATAGGGGGAGTCCGTATGCATTCCTTTGCCATTGATGTCAAAGGGGGAGAGAAGAAGAATATTGCCATCAATAACAAAGGGGGAGATTGTTGACATAGATTGTCATTGATGTCAATATGGCAATATTCTAGGAGCCAAAGGAGGGAAAACAAAGCTATCGAAGCTACAGGAGGAGTATTGTAAAATATAAAAGCAGAGCATATCAGAGGAGCAAAACAGATCTATCGAAGCTATAGGAGGAGCCATATATAAATGCCAAAGAAGGACTATCGGAAGAAAGGTATGCCAAAGAAGGACTATCGGGAGCAATACATGCCATAGAAGAACTATTGAAAGACTGATCAGAGGAGCATAGAGGAAGAGTGGAAGACATAAAGGCTAAAGGCAGAGGCAAAGCATCATATAATATATATATGAAATATACACTATCAGAGGCAGAATATATATATATATATATCTTAGTACAGAGGAGGAGTAGATATATATATATATATATATATATATATATGTGTGTGTGTGTGTGTGTGTGTGTGTGTGTAGTATGTATGTATGTAAGTTTCCAAATCATGCTTTTAAGTGTATTTCATATATTTTGGCTTTTAAGCCTTGCCCAACATTAAAAACATGTGACATTGTGTCTATTATATATATATATATATATATATATATAACTACGATGTGTTGCAGGCCCGCTGCAACATTATGCAATGGTCTATTGTTATATCGCATCTACCTATCGGTACTCGCATATCACAATATACAAAGGGATGTCACTCCTGAAAGCACCAATTGCGATGCAACATTACAGTTTGACTTAATGCTATATCACATCTGCAGGAGAATCAACCATTGGCCATTGACGATGTCATGAGCTTGACTTATACAGGAATTCTGAAAGCTATGACTGCCGATTGCAATTACATAGCAGATCCGATGCAGTTATAGATGTGGGTGTAATGATCTTGAAGTCCGCCCTTAAGCGTTTCGATCGGTTTTTTTCATATAACCTGTGTATTTCAATATTTGTATTGCCCAAGGATTTGTAGGCCAAAATATTATAATAACGGTTCCGATAGTTCAATAGGCCTAAAAGATGCCGACTATGATTGGGATGGTGACGTGGTAGGTGGGGGCCTCCTTGTTGGTACTATCTCTCCAATGAATCTCTCCATAAACAATAAGGTCTTGTGTATGCATATTATTATTATTATTATTTTGTCAAGTAAGAATGAATCTTTCTATTAACTTAAACAAGTACATTACATATTTTACAAGGTAAACTAAACTTCCTCACGTTTACCAAAAAATGGGGCTTTAAATCTTTAAAAATAGGAACCATCCCCCCTATTAGGAGATATGGCTAACACATGTAATACACAAAGACTCAACCCACAACCCATAAGGTTGGATTTCAAAATTATTACATTCGCTACCATAAAAAATGACAAGTCCACATTCTCGGTACAGTGCCATGACATCCTTCGGCCAACTAAATCAACGATCAACGACTAACATTGAATTGTAAATTCACATCCAATCTTCCACTTACACCCTTGACCCTCTATTGTTGATCTACCCTTCATGGATCCAATGGTCCACGCAGATTTCAGGTGGACAAGTAGCTCGAGGAATACCCGCCCGAAAAGCGGTGTCCTCTTTTTTCCTCATTGCTACCTATCGCTTGAAGAGTGGAACTAGAGGCCTTCCTCACAATATCGATTACCACTTAGACCCCTTCCAAAATACCACTTGTGGTTTGAGAAACCACTTCCTCATGAATTAAATTACATTCCCTTTCGTCGAGCGATGACCATCGATCCAACCCATTGGACGCTTCCTGATCCTTCCTCCCTACACCGTTGATATTTTTCTTTTCGATGGATTTACTCTTAAACCCCAGTTTCTCTGATTTTCGCTAAATCAATGTGTCGCCATTAATCCACACAGTGATCAATGAGATGAAAAACCTGTAGCACTTCCAGAATCAGTCCTCATGCCACTGTATCCTTGGTCTTCCTACACTGATCTCAAACTTTCCCATTGCTCCATATCTTTGGTAGCCTAACAGAGACAATCCTCTAACAGTTTTCCCAGGGGTGACAACTCCCAGATGTGTCGGGTGTCCCTCTCCTTATTAATCACTCCTTTGTTCGCCAAACGAACTGCTACCATGTTAGCTTTTCTTTTCACATGGAAAAAGATTATAGTTTTTAAGGTTTGCAGGTGGAAGTATATATGGTGAAAGACTTGCGAGAGCTTCCAGTAATTCGACACTTTATCTGGTGATGTACCATTGTATATTTTCTTGGCCACTATAATAATCAATTTCGAATCTACTTCAATGATGACATTATGTGAATTTGAATCCACCAATATTTCCAAGCATTTCTCTAGGGCCATGAGTTCCGCCATGTTATTAGTGGCCTTCCCAAAGTGGCCATGAAAGATCTTCTTTATTTGCCCCTGTTCATTTCTTATAACACCTCCATAACCAGCTAACCCTAGGTTGCCCTTAGATGCTCCATCTATATTGACCTTTAAGAAACCATATGGAGGAGGCTTCTAAATGTTTATATATGAGTTTATTTGGCTCACTCCCTTGATAATGCCCTGAGGGCTAATGGATTGGAGACCCAAATGTAGTAGAATACCCACATCTTGGGGCAGAGGAGGGTCCTTAGGAAGTGTCCTCAACAAGCTACTGATTGTATCTTTGAGCTGCCTTAAAATTTGGTCAATTATGTGCTGGGGCTTGCTTGCTTTTTTCATGAATATCCGACTATTGTGCTCTTTCCAAAGATTCCAAACAACAAAGCCTGGAACTAGGGTCTAGGCTTTATTAATAATTTTATTCCCTGAAATTTTTTTCCTCCAACTCTTCAAAGTGTTGGTGATGCTGAGCCTGTCCCTATCAGTGTGCATAAAGATTGAGGCCACCCATTTCCACACGATGGAGGTGAAAGGGCAGAGGTTGAGAAGGTGATTGTAGTGGCCAATCTAGGGTGCTAGATTAGACTAGATTTAATATCAACCAAGGTAGGTAAACTTAGAGGCACGTGTCTAAAGTCTATAGATCGAAAAGGATCTCATCTACCTAACTAAGTGTTTACTGTGACAGGCTACAACACTCCTTTACAGGAGATTGAAATATGTTTCCTCTCACACCTTAACACTCAGATCATCTAATCTAATGAATTGTTCTAAAGAAACAACGTGTTACTAGTCTGAGTTTTCAACCCTCTTACAAGGATATCATTCACAAAAGCTCTTTCCAGCTAACACACTAAGCATTCATGAAAACCAAAAAATCTTTTAAACACATTAAAACTCAGATGCATGAAAACAAAGTCCACAGAGATACTTCGAAATTCAATGGTCGATCAAATCTTTTACAAGATCTTGTTCAATAATCTAGCAATCGAATTCTCAAGCTATCACCATGAATAATACTTGCAAGAACTTCTGATTGAATCAATAAACTCACAGGAAAGAAAATAACATTAAATGCTATTCAACACTATTCAGATTCGAAAACACTATGGAAATGAAAATAAAAGTATACCAATATCCACGTAGGGCCCGTCCACACTTCAATGGCACACTTAAGAAACTTCAAGTGATGAAAACGTTAACGCATAAGCACTTTAATGGTAAAACGATGTCTTTAATTAAGTTCTGGAAATCAAATCACATGCAAGAGTAATGTTCTGGAAAAAATACACAAGAACAAAAACCGTCTGGACAATACAATACGCAGTCCTTTTATCTACTTGTCTCCTATCCTATATTCACTAACTTTCCCTCTATAATCGAATGTACATACATTATTATGCAGATGTTTTTGCTTTTACAAAAAGAGTGATTTTTGTCTTTTGTAATCTTAACTGATTCCCAAAGCAAAATGAAATTAGTTTAGGTAACTCTGGCTTTTTACTGCTTTTGTGACCAAAAAGGCTGGGTTTGACCAGCATTGACCATGTATCCAGGAGCTTTAGATTTGTTGTTGAATGGATCTTTCACCATGTATGTACATTCTGGATCACATTCCTATCCTTTGTTTTGATTTTCCTGCCATGCCACTGTTATAGACATTTTTGGGCACTTCAACCCCAATCATAAATGTCCATAAATTGAGGGCTCCTAAGTCCCTAAAAGTGTTGCTTCACTGCCTAAAGGAACAAGGTCAGCTGATTACATCAGCTCCCAAAAGTTCTCCACTAAAAACTGCTCAGAAATGGTCAAAACTAGACCATACTGAATACCCAGTGCAGAGGGTGTGATGCATATCACCTTCCAGTGTAAAGGGTGCGATGAATACTGAATGGCCCCTCTGTAGGGTGCGATGATCGGGAATGGACAAATGGCAGGGACAAATTGCAAGGTGGAAGATCATGGAATCTTCCAGAAGCTTCCCCTCTGACACTTGCCTCTCTATTTTCGACCAGGGATGAGTAAGAGGTCATCATTCTCCAAGTAGATTCAGGAACTATCAGAGAGAGGAAACTAATCAAGACCCCGGAAGATGACTCACCTCCCTACAATCATCTATATATGGATCCCTCATCACAGAGATCCAGAGGCTGGAATTTTGTATCTTGTAGAGAAGTGTTGTTGGTTTTCTAGAGAAACTTCATAGTGTTAGGTGATCTAAGCTTTACTTGAGGTGAAGAGGGGCTTTCTTGCTGGAGGATGATGCTGGGTCAGAACATATGGTTGTAATCCCCTTGCTACTTTTCATCTTAATAAAGCTATTCAAGTTTTCCTCCATATTCTTGTATGTTTCATCATATATGCATTTGTATGGTTAACACACATCTGGTCCTGTGTTATTTATGAATATAGATCTTTATTCTTCGATAGTAGTATGTTATTGTGATTTTACAGGTGCTCTTTGAAGTTGGGCAGACAAAGCAGAAGCGGCAAGGCTCTATCAGGAAGGAGAGGAAATCAAGCGCAAGACTAAGGTTGGTCTCCTTTGTTCCACTCCTATCTATTTTCATAAAGGAAAGCGAAAGTAGACTTTACTTGTTTGTTTCTAAGATAGCCACCAATCTTAGTGGGAATAGCAGCATCAGTGTGGACACTATTCCCGGTAACACATGCCTGTCCAAAAAAATGATCTTCTAGTGTGAGCATACGTCTTCTGAAAGCCTGAATGTCCTGCAGTGGGGGATAAGTGCAATTCCACCAAAATGCGTATTTTGAGGGTGGATGTTGGTGATATTACAACTCTGTCCTTGTAGCGAAGAATATAATCCTACCACGAGTAGCCCTTGGTGGAATTTGGATCCGCCTGCAATTGAGTAATGAGTTGGGAGAGCTAGGGATGTGAAAACCATTCCCTGCGAGCCTCTTCAATCCATTCTGGAATGGGAAGGGAAATTGCGAGCATGGTACTTTCCTCCTCAAATTGGTGAGATAATGCATCTGCTACAATATTTTCGCACCCTTTCTTGTAAATGATCTCATAATCATATCCCAGCATTTTGGCAAGCCATTTATTTTGTCGTGGGGAGGATGGGCATTGCTCCAAAAAATATTTAAGACTGTAATGGTCTGTGTGGATTTGGAAACGTCGCCCCAATAAGTAAGGTCGCCATGTATGTACTGCATGTAAGATGGCCATCATTTCCTTCTCATATGTAGATTGTTCCAGGTTCTTCCCACTTAGTTGTTGGCTTGTGAAGGCAAAGGGTCGACCTTCCTGCATTAAGACCGCCCCAATACCCGTACCCAAAGCATCACATTCAATGACAAAAGATTTGGTGAAGTCGAGTAGTGATAAGACTGGAGTGGAACACATGGCATTTTTTAGAGTTGTAAATGCCTGTTGTGCTTCATCATTCCAGAAGAATGAATTTTTCTTGAGGAGTTGAGTGAGGGGCTTCGCAATGCGACCATAATTGCGGAAAAATTTGTGATAGTAGCCTGTGAGACCCAAAAATCCTCTCAGGCTCTTCAAGGTCTTAGGTTGAGGCCAATCCTGCATTTCCTGCATCTTTTTGGGGTCTACCTTGACACCTTCACGTCCCACAATGTGGCCCAAATACTCAACTTCTTCCATGCCAAAAGAAAACTTGGACATCTTAACAAATAATTTATGCTTGCAGAGCAGTTGCAAGAGCAGATCTACGTGTTGAAGATGTGCAGCCCAAGTGCAACTGTAGATAAGGATGTCATCGAAGAAAACAAGGACAAATTTCCTGAGATATGGTTTGAGAAGGTGGTTCATAAGGATCTGAAAAGTATATGGGGCATTACAAAGACTGAATGGCATGACCAGGAACTCATAATGGCCTTCATGAGTTCTGAAAGCAGTCTTTTGAATGTCGACTTCCTTCATGCGAATTTGGTGGTAGCTTGAGCGAAGATCCAGCTTAGTGAAGAATTGAGCCCCATTGAGTTCATCCAGCAAATAATCAACAACCGGGATGGGAAATTTATCTTTGACTATCAACTTATTGAGGGCCCTGAAGTCTGGACACATACGCCATTCCCCATCTTTATTGAGCACCATGACCACCGGTGATGAATAAGGACTAATACTTGGACGAATGATGTTTGCTTCCAAAAGTTCCTTGATTATTTTTTCTATTTCATTCTTTTGGGTGAATAGATATCTGTATGGGTGCACATTTGGTGTTTGGGCCCCTGGGACCAAGGTGATGCTATGATCATGTTCCCCTCTCGAGGGTGGAATCTCATGAGGCTTGTCAAAGACTGGCAGATGGTTATTTAAAATCTATTGCATCTCAAGATGAATCGGTAGAGAATTGGGTTCGACGGCCTGGATGGAATTAAATTGAGCTATAACTCCATGATGACCCTTTTTTAACAATTTTTCCATCCTATGTGAGCTGATGATAGAGGGAGTGCCTGCCTGGAGTCCGCGGAGGGTATGTGTTGAGTTGTTCTGCTTAAAGCTCATATATAACTCCTGGAAATCCATTGTGATTGGCCCAAGTGTGCGAAGCCATTCAACACCGAGGATAATGTCGCACCCTCCCATGTGTATGGAAAACATGTGGGCCTTCAACTGATAATCCCCCATTCGAAGTTTGACATTTTCACAACGACCTCCACATTTCATTATTCCCCCATCCGCAATTTGGACTTGGAAGTTAGAAACTACTTGTACAAAACAATACACTGCTTCCACGACTCTTTGATGGATAAAATTATGTGTACTTCCACTATCAATCAAGACTACTATTGGGCGATGCTTAATAAAACTTCTGATTTTGAGAGTTTGAGGTGAAGAAATCCCTGCCAAAGCATGCAGCAAAATAACTAGTTCGTCAGGGACATTGTCCTCTTCTGCCTCGTCAAGTTCCTCAAGTGCTGGCGCTTCCTCCAATGAGCTGTAATCAGTGGCATCAATTTGAAAGAATTTGGGCTCCTTGCATTTATGACCTGGGGAGTATTTTCATCACAGTAGTAACATAATCCCTGCTTTCTTCTTTCTGCCATTTCTGCCGATGACACCTTTTGAACCTTAAGTGTTTGAGTCGTGTTGTGAGCCTATGGGGGGCGATCCTTGGCAGTGAAATTTGGGCGAGTGGACTGGGCCGCTAACGCACGTTCTACGTTACGAGCTACCTTGCAAGCCTCAGACCATGTGGGAGGGTGGTGCAGTCGGACGTGGGCTTGTATAACCTCTTTAAGACCGTTGATAAAATATTCTGTGTAGAACGCATCTTGGAGACCCCTAGTGCGGAAAGCTAAGGCTTCAAAGGCTATAATATATTCATCCACTATGCCAGTCTGTCGGAGCTTAGTGAGATGACCCAAAAAAGCAGAGTCATGGTCAAAGCGCTCTATAAGAGATTTTTTTAAGGCGTCCCAAGTCAAAAAACTTCCATTGCAACGTTGATGCCATTGCCACCATTGCCATCTTTCATTGTCCAAGTACATGCTCCCCACCATAAGCTGAGTCTCATTATCTAAGGACTAATTCAGATTGAAATACTGCTCCATTTGTGCTAACCATGCTATTGGGTGAGAACCATCAAATTTATGCATATCCAGCTTGGGAGGTCGCAGACGGGATTGTTGGTGGGTGTCCCAAAGGTGAAGAGAGTGGCTAGACTCACCCTCATTGTGTTCATTGCTAATATATGCCTCCTCGCGGGCTTCCGCCTTGCCCTTAGAGAGTGCGTTAGTTAGTGATGTCAGCTAATCTGGGAGGTCTTTCAAGGATTGTTCAAGTTTGTCGATCTTCTCATTGGCCATAGCTTGAGCTCTAGTTTCTACCACGCACCGATCCGATGTACTTGAAATTTGGGACCGCCCGAATTTTTTTTTGCACTAACAATTGAATGGTACCACCTTGCTCAGCTCGTCGTCCTGATTCTTATGGGCTAGATCACCAATAAGCGCCCCGAGGGGTCTCAAACTCCTTTTTTTTTCTTTTCCTTTTTTTTACTCCTTACTTAGGAATACTGCAGTAGTCGAATCCCCAAAATGTTAATGCTGCCAAAAGTCCTACGAAAATCACACCCCGGTATAGGAACCCCACAAAACTACTCAAATCTAGTGGATCTGAGAGATCTGAATGGATGATCAGATAACTTTGAGCGACGAAACAGATGGCTGCTGCGGATCTGATGGATCTAGTAGATCTGAATGGTTGTTCTGTTAACTTGGAACTGTGAGACTGATGTCTGCTGCTGCTGCAAACCCCACTTGCGATATCTAATCTGGCAGAGATTATGTGTGACCCAGAGATAGAAAAGGGAACTATAGTCTTGAGGAGTGTCAGGTGCTACAGATCGCAATATACATAAGGGTCTGACAATAGTACTCGTCCCAATGTTTCAGGGCTCTAACTAAGGAGGATCAATCGTACCCTTAGCCGTACAACCTGACTACCCTATCGTATGGGCGAGTAATCTCTCTGAGTGCTATTCTCGGTGTAATGTAGCAGCAAGACGACCGACGGTTTATCTATGGCGAGGTTGCAAGGGAGCTAGGGGGCTTCCGATATACCCAGAGGGTACTTGGAATATAGTCCGTGCGCGGTTATGTCTAATGCGCTACTACTCGAAGGGGTACCCACAGGGGTTACAAGGGAGTCCAACAAGCGTGACAACCTCTTTTATTTCCTGCGTGCATGCCTCCACAAATCCACAGGTTTATCCGCTCAATGATAGATCCCGTGGTTTAAAGACGTCGGAACATGTCTCTAGCCAAAATTTTTTTTTGCTAAGAAATGGAGATCCCACCAGCCCTGGAAAGTGCTCTGATACGACCTGTTATGCTCTTAACCTGCAATATGATACCAGAATACCGAATCTGTGAAGAAATATACCCAGAACATAGAATAGTGAGAAACAACAGCAAGTATTTTATTATTCAAAAAGCAATGTTCACTTGCCTCTTCGAGGGGGCAACCTCCAATAGAGCAGAGCCCGATTACAAAATAAGACATGATGCTCCTCGTAGGGAGTCTCTATCCTTTATATATGATTCATACATGCAATACCATGGAGCAATACCATGGTTCTTATTAATACCATCTATCTAATACCATGGCCCATTTGCAACTAACTGTGGTCCCGTCATTAAATGTGGGTTAACCACTTACAATTATTAATATGGGCTTTATTGACTCTTTACTTAACTATAACTATGACTTGATCCTACTACATAAATAAGGGGGTTAGGGTGGGACCCTAACAACATCAGTGAAGTATTGAGAGCTGGCACGAATGCAGAAGGGGGATGCTTATAAGATTTGGAAAACCTCAGCTAAAGATGAGAGTCGGTTATGAGGGGCAAAACATCTTGCGTGCCCACCTTTCCAGATGGGTACAAGCGTATGGTATGCAACTCGCACAAACGCACATCGCTATCATGATAGGAAATAAGAACAACAAGCAGAAGCAGGCAAGACAAGTGCGCGAATGAAGAAGCATGATAAAACCTAGCGCGCCAACTATCATACACGGGGAAGCCTTTGACAAGGTGTGCGAAGTGCTGAACATGGTCCACCATGTGAGACACACCGACTGGGACCTGCGCATACCAGTGGTTGTATGGGCTTATAGGACCATGTGCAAAAGTCTGACCGTGAAAGCACTTCCGAAGCTGAAGTATTAAGTAGGGGCTGTAGTCCCTATGGAGCATGCGAAGACGAGTCCGTGCATAACAACACCCATAGATACGATGGTCCGCGCCGATTGGAACGAAGAAATCACACGATTGTGCGAAACAGAACATATAAGACTTGAGGAAGAAATCCGATAGGGCAACTTTAGACTTTGCGAACTTGAAAAAGATCGGGTACAACTAAGGGAGAAAAGCGTTTTAATGGACGCAAAGGTCAAGATGTTGGAAAGCACCCATCACCATTTTTATCATCAGGTAGATGTTATGCCTAGTGCATGATGGGTATCTATGGTTGGAGGATCCTATTCCCATCACGGCAGCCCTCATCCACCAGATTTCTCGACTTCCCTATAAGGGAAAGGACCCCATGACAATAGCCGGGAAAAGTAGTGATTTGGCTCTCGCAAAGTCCATGAAGGAAAAGTATAAGCTGGAGAAAAAGAAGAGGGGCTACGCCATCTCTAACATCAAGGATAAGGGGGTGCATGTAGCCACCCAACTCCTGGCCAGTAAAGTGATGAGAAAATGCCACGCTGATGAGATACTAGCGCCAGTGGTCGCATTGGCCGAACAATGCGCAGAAGAGGTCCAATTCAACTAGGCCGAGTTCCTCTACGAGGAGTTTTTGTTAAACTGTCGCGAAGCCTAGGAGAAGGGTAAGACCTTCCACTACGCGTGGTTTCTCTTATCCATCTTGCTAGTAGCGGGAGAATTGTCGGAGGATAGTCAGTTCCCGAACATTGACCGAGACTTACCAGAGGCCGTGAAGTACGCTTCGCTCTAGGCCACCAAGGACACGAAATGAATTCATGACATAACAAATTTCTGGGTGCTCATGGAGGCAAGCATCTGAATGTGGATTAACAGGAGGTCACCTGTCACCTACGGTGCACAATAGTCTGTAGAGTTCAGACTTCAAGGCAGATATGCACAACATATACATCAAGGTGTGGAAGGATCCGATGAAGTAGTGGATGAAGCTACCATTTGTAGCCACTGACAAAGCGATCTTTACAGTATTGGAGACATGGCCTCCCAGGTGGCATGCCCCAGATTTGGCAGAACTGGAGAAAGTGGCAGCATAGAAAAAGAAGGATGCTTCCAAGCTACGTGTCACCCAACTGGCCGCGAGAAGGCGAAACGAAAAAGCGGCCGTTGAGGTAAGAGCTGTCCGCGAAGCGACATAGGAAGTCGCGGAGCAAAAGAAGGCCACAGAAGCAGCAATAATAGCACTTACAGGCATGATGGACTGCAAAGCTCTATAAGAAAGGCTCGCGCAATTAGAAGAACTCGAGGAAGAACGGTTTTTGGTTGGATTTCATCAGCAAGTACAAAATCAACATGAAAAATCCTAGCACGACCACCATATCAAGTTGCGCACCTTCAAGGTAAACAACTTAGTGCTGCTATATGACAGTAAGTTTGAAAAAGTTCTGGGAAAATTAAAAATGCACTGGCTGGGACCATACGTGGTTAAGAAGGTCACAAACGGAGGTGCGGCCCAACTAGTCAAACTAAATGGAGAACCCTTCCTAGACAAAGTAAATGGCAGTTGCTTGAAGCCCTACATGGGTGGGCCGACTATCTGACTAATCGGTTGAAGTACAGTCTTCGCAACCCGAGGAGCTGGACAAGGGCGCGGGACTATAAACATACGTAGCAGATGCTGATATAGATGTAAGAACACAATTCAAACATGGAGGAACGAATGCAGTAGGTTCAGCAAGCAGCAGCTCAGTGCACGGTAGACATCAGCACCATATGAGAACAGTTGGAGGAACTCCACACCAAGATCGCCGCGCCGACAGAGTGACTCAAGGGCAAGTCATGATGTTTGTGTTGGGGGCCTGTTGGACATGGAATCCCCCCCTAGCATGGTTTGGGGCTCAAAGCCTAGGTTTTGAGTAATATTGTTGTAAAAACTCCGCGAATTGTATTTTAGAGTCATAAGGTTGTCTGCCCAAAGTTTTGAATGTAGTGTCGACCTACCCATGGTCCACGAACCATGGGATTGTATAAATAGGGTGAGGATCTAAGTTGTAAAGTAGTTAGTTAACCAACGGATGGAGTCTAAAAAATAGTGAAACATAGAGCAATAGTCTAGTATCTTGGGTCATAGTAGTAGGAAGAGGCTTTGCAACTGAGTGTGCAAAGGCCTGGTAGAGTCCACAGCTGAGTGTGTAAGGCAGAGTCGAGTCTGTAACCAAGGAAAAAGAATAATAAAGAGAAGTTTTATCTGAATTCCGTGTATCCGTTCTTAAGTTATTACATGTTTGATATCAAGTGCAATTATATTGTTTATTTACTGCATGCTTTTGTATGAATGGTGAATATTGTTATGTATAAATGAAAGCATACAGATAAGCTAAGTTAATCAACTAATATTAGATTCCTAGTAAGGATTTGGATAATAACATTGTTCGACCCCTAAGTAGGGTTGCGCGAAGGCAACATCATTGGCTGCGAGGTATTGATAAGTGCACATAGCGACATGCACGCAGGGTCAAACCGCGGACCATTTGGAACCCATTAGACATCCCTAGGGTGTGGGAACCTGGTTCTAGCACCCTCCCATACTACTTTGGGTGAGACCTCAGTCCGCGCTCCACGGACTATTGCCGGAAGGGCGAGTAGTACCGGAATTTGTTTGGCTAAATCATCTTCGAACCTGGGTCAGGCCCCAACAAGCCAACAATTTTTTGAAATTTATAAAACTTCCAAAATAAAGATGATTTATAAAATAGAATTTACATGAAATATAAGATAAGTCATACTTTTCTTTGAATATTTAAACAATATCCACTTAATCATCATCCTCTTGATTATCCTTAGCTCATAAGAAAGTTACTTTGTCTACATCAGCCATTACTTGGTTTTAAAGGTAAAAATAAGGAGGCTCTTTTCAGTTCAGTTTTTTGTATACTTAGTTGTCATAGGTAGAGCCTCTAATGCCAGCAAGCATTCATAGCCTCGATAGTGTTACCTTTTAGCCAACAATGATTCAGTATCCCACCTTGGTCAGAATGCAATTTTTAGAGATAAGCTCGTATTTATATACTTATTGCCTTTTTATATTCTAAAATACTTCTTTTTCTTCAACTTTTTTATATTTTAACCCTTAAAGGACAATGTCTTGGTTTGGTGACCAAAATTGACAATTCCATTCACTTGATTTATAACTTAACTGAACAAGTCGGCTCGTAATGAGAGCCCTTGTCTTTCTAATTAGTACAATCTCAAGTCATTACCTTGTTTTGATATGCAGTATTGGTAATGTCAGCTAGTTAAACCTTATGATCATGGTAAGCTGACTCTTGATAAGACCTCTTATCCTTTAAGTTTAAGTATATTTTAGAATTACACTCTAAAAAATGAAATTTGATTAGGTGGGGAGAATCATTGGCTCCTTAAGAGCTTCTGGATGACAATTGTAGAGTTTGAAGATGCTTTTCTATAGAGAGACTTTGTTTTGTTATTGATACTTTTCTTGACTGATGTAGAGGAAATATTTATTTCTAAAGTTAAGTGTCATCAAAGAGTTGGCAGAGAACAAGCAGTTTCAGAGCAATAGAACTTAACTATATGTTTCATGTGTGAAGATCACATTCATAACAATCTTTACTTATACAAGCGAAAAGTCAAAATTAAAAAGAGACTATTATTTGTAAAGCCAAAAGTAAATGTTTCTTAACTTGTATTATTCTTTATTAAAAAAACAAAATAAAGGTAATAATATAGTGAATAAAAGAGATCATCTTATATGGAAAATATTTCTTTACGATTTCCCATTAACAGGTAGAGATTCTCTCTTACTTGATAAATCCTACAATAAAAAGGTTGATGGGCCTATCTATTTCACAATCTGTAATGGGCCAAGCCACATTTGTTGGAACCTGGTATGCTTACCTTTTTCTTCGTGGAATTTATCCCATTTCAATACTAGGTCTCTGATTTGAAAAGATTTTGAACTTACAGAATTTGAATCAAAGGAAGTCTTGACTAACTGTTGATGATGTGTGTATGTGATTCTGGCCTTTTCCCTTTCCTCTTCAAGATTAAGGATTTGTAATTGTCTAGCTTGCATAGAAGAGGAGGGAGTTTCTTCAATGAATTGAACTAAGGGTAAAGAGGGAATAATTACATTTGTAGGTAAGATAGCTTCTTTCCCATAGACCAAATCGAAAGGAGAAGTGCCAATGGAGGCTTTCTAAGTTATTCGATCTGCCCATAGAGAAAATATCAAAGACTTATGCTAGTTCTTTTGACTTTGGTCAATAGTTCGTTTAATAATCCTTATGATATTTTTGTTTGTAGATTCAGCTAACCCATTTCCCTGGGGATAATAGTTAGCAGAGTACTTAAGCTTAAAACCTCTTTTGAGAGAAAATTATATCATGGCATTGCTTGAAAAATAAGACATGTTATCAAACATCATGGCAGATGGTAGACCAAATCTGGTTATGATGAATTGATCGATGAATTCAATAATGTTTTGAGAATTGGCTACCTTGAGTGGAATTGATTCCACCCATTTTGGAAAGTAATCAGTTGCTGTAAGGATGTATCTAAGCTGCTTAAAGGAATGAGGAACGATCTCACCTATTATGTCCAATCCCCATTGCTCAAAATAATGTTCAATATTAACTGGCTATAATGGTAATGTGGGTTTTCTTTGTCTTACAGCAGTTTTCTGACAAACTTTACATCTCCTTACATAATTGTGTGCATCCTTAAATAATGTTGGCTAGTAATAGCCGACATGTGGGATTTTATGTGCGGTGGTATCTCCTCCAAAATGTCCACTAGCTGGTCCATCATAAAGTTCCTCCAACACCTTCTCTGCCTCAGATTTTTCAAGTCATCTAAGTAAAACAAAATCATAATTTATTCTAAATAGCCCATCATTAATGATTTGACATTGTCTAGCTTTTAGCCTCGAGGCCCTTCTCTTCTTGTAATTTAATTGCGTTGGGGCATATCCATTTTTTAAGTAAAATATGATATCATCATATCTTGACTTGGTGTCATTAAGGCTTACCTCATACACCTGTACATCATCACCTGAGTCTTGTAGTGATGATAGATTAGATGCTCCTGCTAACATCCTGCAAAAACCTTGACCTTTTATAATTTTTGCTGGTATGATTTCAATGTCATATTCTTGCAGAGTTGTTACCCAATTTTCTCTCTTCTCACCTACATCCCTTTGTATTAACATGTTTCTCACTGCTAAGAATGGCACTATTACATTTGTGTGGGTTTTGAGGAGAAAAGGTCTGAAGTGTTTTATTGATTTGAAAACAGAAAAAGCTTGTTTTTCAACATCTGAGTAATTCGATTCAACCCCCTACAAATTGGAGCTAAAGAAAGAGATTGGGGCTTCAATTTTTCTTCATTGACTTGTGTCAATATGGCTACATATGATTTCTCGGAAGCAAAAGTATATAAAATGAAATGATTTGAAAAATTTGGGGTTGCTAAAGATGGAGCATTTATGATTGCTTGTTTGATCAAGTTAAAATATTCATGTTCTGAGTGTCCCCATTTAAACAGAGAATTTTTCTTTATCATAGATTAAAGAGGTAAAACAATTCGTGAGAAGTCAAGGACAAATCATTTAACAAAATTTATCTAACCTAGGAAATATTGCATTGATTTTTTGTTATGAGGTAAAGGTATTTCATAAATTTCTCTTATTCTGCCAGGGTCTATGTGAATCCCTGCTTTGGACACAATGAATCCCAAGGAGCTTTCCTTCACTTAACACGAAGAAAAATTTCCTAGGGTTAAGAGAAATTTCATACCTTTGGCAACGCTCAAAGATTTGTTTCAAATATCTTAGATGATTGTTGCGCATTTTGGAATATACAATTATATCATACTAATTTGTTTACTAAACCTTTGAAGGCTATGTCCATGGCTCTTTGAAAAGTAGCACCAGCATTAATCAGTCCAAATGGCATCTTTTTATAAGCATAAGTGCCCCATTTTGTTATGAATGTAGTTTTCAGCTGGTCATCTGGATGTACTAGGATTTCATTATAACTTGAGAATCCATCCAGGAAAGACATTAGTTCTGAGCCTGCAACTAATTTAAATATCTATTCCATAGGAGGTAATGGGAAATTGTCCTTTTGGCAAGCTTTGTTGAGGTTACAGAAGTCTATACATATCCGAATATCATCGTTCTTCTTTCTGATTGGGACAAGATTGGAGACCCACCGAGAATGTATGACAGGGAAAATAATCTTGGCTTTCAGGAATTTGTTTAATTCAAATTTAATTTGGTCTTCTAAATTAGGATGGATTTTCCTTAATTTATGTTGAACAAGCTTCTCATCAGACGTCATGGGGATAGTATATTGAACGATAGAAGTGTCGTATGTTTTAAGATCTTCATAGTTCCATGCGAAGACATTCTTGTATCTCTTCAAAAACCGTGTAAAGGATGATTTTTCATCTGATGTAAGCCTGAGGCCTAGATTAATATTTTGAGGTTTCAGGTCGGTTCCAAGGTTAATCAATTCAAACCTTAGAGTTGAACTCTGAAGTTTTGAATTGGTGGGTTTTTTAAATCTGTCTTTGAGGTCATATAAATCTTCCAACTTAACTACAAACTTTGGTATAACATTATTGGTTTTTTCTTGTTTAAGTTGGCTATCATGCTGGTCTTCATCAAATATATGGTCATCACAAGAGCCTTCTGAGGTAAAAAAGATTATGATATCTGGGTCGTTGTTAAAGACTCTCCAGTTGGTGATATTGTAGGGAATAGAAGGCCTAACAATCAATTCAATAGAAAAGCGATGAAGGCTATAATCTTTTGGTGGAATAAGCTTGGAAGCGGCATTAACTAGGAGATCAACACTGGTGTTTTGGAGTCTTGGAATAGGGGAAATATTAAACGTTGTAAAGTGGGAAGTCGGGTCTTAGACCAACGATTGATAGTGTTTCAAATGTCCTGACAGACAGTGTATAGTATTTCTTACCTGTTTTATCACAATTTCTGAATCTCCAAACACTTGGAGGTGTTTGATATTAAGGCTAATGGCCTTATACAAACCTTGAACTAATGCTTCATATTTCGCAGTGTTATTTGTGCAATCAAATTCAAGTCGACATGCTAACATAGTCTTTTCTCCTTCAGGGCTAACTAATATGCATCATGTTCCTACTCCATCATTGGATTTAGATCCATAAAAAAATAATTTCCAAAATAAAGAGCTAACTACAGGTTTATCTATAAATTTTATGCATTTAGAAGTGTCTGTTTGGGAAAAAATTTAAACTTGAGACATAACAAAGTTTTCCAAGAAAGGTGAAGTGTAAGCATTGAAATTTCCTAGAAATGATTCTACTAAGTAGTTATCGATGATATTGTTGATATAAGAGACTAGTTCATTTTCTCCTTCTAGCTATGTGACTATGTAATTTTGATGTCTTTCTTGATCAACCCTTATTTGATTTGGCTTGCCATTATAGGGAAGCCACATGTGAGACCAATAAGTTGCAAAATAACCATGAAGTTTTTCTGACCCGTCCCTACTAAGGATTAAGCTATAGAACTCAGGAATATCAGCCACAAGAATGCCAATGACTTGAAAAAATTTAGGGTTTGATGAAAGTTTGATGGTTACTTGATTCTGTTCCCCAACGACTTTGACTTGAGATCGATCTAATTGTACTATACGTACAACAGATTTTTAGGGTTGAACATTCAACTTTGCACAAACTGTTCTAGATAAGATGTTAGATGAAGCTCCTGAATCAACTAAACAATTGTGTAGATTCTTATTTAAAACTTCAAAAGTAAGGATGAATGGAGGAGTATGAGATTTAGATCTTCCTTCGATCAGAGCGATGTTGGTTGGATCAATTTTGTTTAAAGAGATGCTAAGGGGCCTTCCCATTTCTTGGGCGTCTTATGAAATCACAATAGTAGGAAGAGGTGCAGTAGGTACTGCTTTGAGTTATTTAAGGAGTAGCTTTTTCTTATGTTTCAATTTTCTAAGCTCATGAAAGGTGATTTTTTCCCTAGTCTTATTCATATCATCAATAGTATTATATTCCATTTCATCAGAAACTATCAGAGTTTTAGCTGAAGGTGAAGAATCTAATTGAGAAGGAGTGGTTTGAGTGGATTTTGATGAAGACTTATTACCTATTTTTTTGTCCCTGGGAGGTGGCATTGAAACCTTTTGCTTTGGATTTGTTTGTGGCAAATCAACAGGGTCTTTACTTCGGGTGGAAATAGGTAGTGCTTCTTGAGTTTCTTCGTTGGGAAGAATAAAATCCCACATTCCTTGTAACTCCGCCACTTCTTCATCATCTGTTTGTTCTTCATTTGCTGAAACTTAATCTTCCTCTCCATCTGATTTAGCATTTGATATAGCATTTGGAGGTTTATGATCGACAGGAGAATTCCTCTTAAATAGTCTAAAAGTTTTTTTAGAGGAGGTCTCTGCTACCTGTTTTTTGATATCAACCATTTCGTTAGACATGGTTTTGAGGAATTTTTGTAAACCTTCAAGATCAAAAGGATCTTTAGGTGGTTTCCTCTTGGAGTCATCCCTAAAATTCACTTTCTTAAATTTTCGTTCTTCTAATGTGTTTTTCTACAACTATTCCTCTTTCATATTTTCTGCCAAAGTTGGTTTGGTAGCTCTATCAACGAAAATAGTTTTGTTTGAAGGGAGAGCAGAAATATATTATTCATTTTGGACTTCATCTCTAGGCTTAGACGTCGTTGCTATCTTATTCAATAATTTATTGAAGTGAGAGTTGAAGCCTTTTATTGGTTCTTTAGGTTCAACTTTCAAATTTGAAAGATCATTGATTAGGGTAGCTGTGGATCTATCATCTCCAAATTTAGTTAAGGATTGCTCTTGAAAAGCATCCCAACTATTAATAGTACTTGATGGTAATGAGAAGTACCATGATTTTGCTGCTCCTTGTAAAGTATATGGAAATAATCTTACAACTGTGTCTTCTTCCACTACTTCATTCAAGTTAATGGACAACATGAAATTTTTTATATGTTCCTCAGCAAGTAGGCCATTATCAGGATTGAATTTGGGTAACCATTTCTCTGGATGGGCTAGTAATTGATGTAAAGGCCCAACCATCCTAACAACTCCTGATTTTGTCCATGGCCTTGGAGGATTATGTGCCATTGTTGATATGTGAGTAGGAGAAGGTGTAGCGGTGGTTGAAGGTGATTGCGTTGAGGAGGATGTATTTCTTGTACCTGTGTGAATCACGATCTGGAGTGGAGAGGTAGATGATTAATCTTATGATGGTATAGATGGAATGAATGAAGATGAAGATTGTGTCGATGAGAGAATCTTGCTATGATATTCGGATGGTGTTTTCATAGCTTTCTTACGGCTTGGAAGAGGGAATTCAAATAGTGGGATTCCAATTTTTTCACTTTGTGCTCTAGTTAACCGTTAAGATGGGGTAAAATGAGAGGTAACACTATCTTGGGATAACTCAAATTATTCTTGAGATAACAAAATCCCCTGTAATTTATGAATCAACGATTAGACTTCAGGGGCTTCAGTAGAAGAAGAATGATCTGGCTTCTTTGGGATTTCAGTAGTGTGTTCTGTAGTTTTCTTTGCAACTTCTCACTTAGGATCAAGAGATTTGAAATGCAACCAAGAAGTTAGAGGTGATGGTGAGGGAGTTTTACTCTTAGAATGGACTATTGATTTGGATCTACTTTCCATTCATAGTTAGGCCCTCCTTCTAGCACCAAAATGTTGAAGCCTCGAAAATTGTTGCTTACAACATGGGGGAAAACCACCCGGTTTGACCCTTGGTTGGCAGTTCCTTTTCCGTTTGGTGTGGTGGCTCCGACTCGTGATAATGGGACCGGTTTCCCAATCTAATTTTATGATAGTGCTGATGGGGTTATATGTGATATTTGGAGTAATGTTTAAGCTAAAATTAATCTAATCTAAACTAATAATCACATGTATATATCCTAATTTGAACACTATCTAGTTATGACTATACCTAGGAATAAATTTGAAGTATGTGATCTACAATAATGTCCGAAAGCAATTGGTAATAAAGATTATTTAATTGCAATAATAAATGAAATCATTTTAACAATAATCATTGCGGATAAATAGTTAGCCGAAACGATTGTGAAAGATATATGGCATAAGAAATTATTCATGTAATTCAACATAAAATTTAGGCCATCACCATACAAAAGTGCAATAAATGATAACCAAGATTCAAACTTTCATACATAAACAACTTGAAGATAATTTATTGCTTAATACATAGGTAAAACAAAATTACGAGATAAAAGTACCATTTGTAATAAGTCTTGCTCATATGATTCAACAATATTGATCTACTTCTAATCAATCCAACACCATCTAAGAGTACAAAAGTGCAATTTTAGTAGAAGATGCCAGATAAGATAAAAATAAATCATGTTCCATTCATTTCACCAAAACTTCCTCAAAGGGATAGAAGTGCATGTTTTTAAGATTCTTTCTGATAAAAAATTTTGACCCCTCTCTAAATGCATGAGAGGGGTTTAAATACTAAACTACAAAACTAAAATAGATTTTTACAAAAATAGTTGAGGAGGTTTAAACGGCCTTCCTCAAACTATACAAAATAAAACAAAAATAGAAATGAACATGGTGACTAACTCCTTTGCGTTTGATCTTTAAGATCACAGATGTCAGTGATGAGCTTAAGCTGTGATGGTCGACCTATTTCAGATTTCAACTACCTTGTGAACACGACGTCGATCAGTGTCGGCACCATTTTCTCTGTAGAAGTGGTTAGGCATCGCAGGGTCATCCACTAGCTGTGAGGCTTCACTAAATGTCACCATTATGCTTCCTAGTTTAACCTAGTCGTTTGCCTAATTGCTTCTCCTTTTTCCTCTATTGCCTGCCTCCACTATTGTTCGAGTTGTTTGAAATTTGGAAGAAAACCCGGAATGGACTCTGCTACTAGGTTGGCACTATGTAAATTTTCATTGATGTTCTCTATAACACTGTTTGCTGTTGTTGTTGCCTTTTCTGCCTGTCTAAGCCTAGCATCCCAGTCTGCAAATAAATTTTCCTTGTGTGATTCTTCTAGTTTAGGAAAGTCGACCTTTCTCCCATCTTTTGAATTCTGATAGGTAATGAAGTCGGAAACTCTCTCGAAGATTTCATCATATTCGAGTCTCATCTCAATGATTTGACTCGTTAATTTGTCACTTGTCTCACAATAGGAATTCCATTGCGAGATCTTCTGGCATAATAGTTCCTTTTGGTGCATCAGATAGGAGTAAAGGCTAAGCGCTTCAGTAATAAGCTTATCAGTTTTCATCTTTATGCAGATCAGTTATTCCTTGTATTTGTGCTTCCTTCTCTGCTAAGCTGGCTTGATGTTTTATTTGCATATGCTCGAATTCTTGTTGGAGCTTAGCTAACTATGATTATACTTGCTGGTTAGATTTTTCTTGCTATAGTTGTTGTTCTAAAAACAAGATTTTATTTTCCCTTTCCTTTAGCAACATTTGCACCTCTGTTGCTTTATCGATGGTCGTTGTAGCATAGGCTTCTACAAACTGTGATAGTCTAGTAAGGTTGGCGGATGGGTTGATGGGTGAGTCTTTCCAGACAATATCCATCGGTTCATTATCGGGAGTAGTAGCAGTTGTAGCATCCAACTTCCTTTTCTTCCTTTGTCCTTTAACAACGTCTTTGTGGGCAAGACTGTAGAATGCATCTAAAGGAGGAATCTCCTCAATCCTCAAAACAATTTCAGAGGTAGGAGTGACAGGAATGTGCTCTACCTCTTGAGTATATACAGTTTTCTCTACTGTAATTTCTTGAGTTGTTATGTGATGTGGAATCTGTAGCTCTGGTGTTTGTTTTTCTGCATGGAGCTTTTTATTAAAGTGCTCCCATTCTTTGTCTAAATAAATCACCATGGATTTTATTGGCTGGGTGGAGGTGGAATGAATTTCAACCTATTTTTTAGTTGAAGTTTGCTCAACTGTCTTTTCTGTAGGTTAGGTTGTATCTCTTTCTGACTCCTTACTTTTGCTTCTCCCATTTTGTGATTGTTGTGCTAAGTTCTCTGACTCCCTGGTAGATTTTTCTTGGGATCCTGCTTGGGAGTCATCTCTAGAGTTTTCTCTAGAAGTTCCTTCTAGGCTTACACTGAGAGTTGGCTCCCTTGTTGGTTCAATCCGCAATTGGTCCAATGGCACCTTTAACAATCTCCTTTCTTTGTATTGATGAAAGGCCTCAAGCTCTTCTTGGTCAAAAAGTAGTGATGACATGTGCTTCACTTCTGTGAATGTCTCTTTTTATAGGAAGATGTCATCAAATGGATCTTCCTCGTGACTGAATACCTTCACTTTTACCATGGTAGTGAAGTCTTTGGCAGTGCCAAATGGGTCATACTGTCTACCTTGGAATTAGGTAATTGTAGAGATAACATGATCTCTACTTATTTAAATGCATGCCCCAAATCGTGTAGTGCAAATGCTCCACACTGCAAGGGGAATGTAGGCCAAATGGTCTTTTTTTCTTCCTTCAATGATTTTCTGAGCCCACCCTCACTAGTTGTTTGATAGGCTATCTCTCTAGCCATCAATTTGTTTGGAACATAGTATGGGAGGACCTGTGGCAGGGTAATGCTGCCAAATACCCTAATATACGTGAATGTTTCCTCTCCAAACCATCTGGCCACTAAGAGGATATCTACCTCAGCCTCCATGGAAAACGTGGGGGCATCTTGGTTGTAAATCTGTTTGTGGATAGGGAGCATGACTCCATGACAAATTTTGTAAAAATGTGGTTGAAATTGAGATTCCCACATGTATTTATGGTATATATGAATGGGAAGTGGATCTTGGATAGTCCACTTCCATCCTATGACAGGAAATTTTGAACCAAAACAAATTGCATCCATTACATAGGCACTCATGAAAAATGGAGGGTAAACTCTTGTTGAGACAGTCCTTTTCCTCCTATAATCGATTATTGTCTTTGCTAAATTATCAGATAAAATTTGGGCCCAATTCATTATAGTTGCGTTTACGGCTACATCTATTAATGGTAGCCATTCTTGGGAAAATCTAGTGCTATCCTACATAGCATGGCCATTGCAAAACTATGAGGGGGAGAAATAGACGCAGTAGAGTACATACCATTTTTTTCCTTTTTTATTTTTCCCTCGTTATTTAACCATGTCTGTGTGTAGTCTGCTGGGTCCTCGTTCTCTTTGGAAAACTTCTCAACGAACTATTTGTTGTAGATGACTTGTGGCTCTGGTAGGTGGTACATAGGTCGTAGGTTGTTCGGCGAAAAAGATCCCATAACCTCTTGGCTTCTGGTTTTGAATTCTCAGTTTGAGATATCAGAATCATCAATAATCTATTTAACCATATATGTATTAGGGATTATCTTTGGATGTGCAGCTATGCAATGCAAAAATGAGCATACCGTCTCAAAAATGGAGGCATCTCAGGAATCACGATCGTCAACTGTGATCTTTGTTTCCAGAAGTCTTGGTTCCTCTTCTTCTAAGATATTATACATGGTTTCCCATGTAGAGGTTCCTCCATCTCTGCTGCATGTAGTATCCTAAAATAGGGGAGTCATTTATGATTTCTCAGACGCAACTGCCTTGCCTTTCTTCACCATTACTCCCGAAGATTTGTTTTGTGGGTTGTTCCTGAAAGTGGAGAATAACAACAACTATCGGATATACAGAGATAATAATGAACGTGAAATGGAATGATACAGATAACTTGTAAAGTTGATAAAAGAGTTTTATTTGAATGCACGTAAGAAGTTATCATATCACATTAAATGGATTTTCACACATAAATGCCATTAAAATTCACTAAATGGCCACTAATGTTCGTTATCTCTTAGCTTTAATGCTCATAAATGTCCGCATCGTAAGTAGGGAAGAAAACTTCTAGGGTGGCGGGCCTTCGAATTGTGATAATGCCGATTTTGCGATTTATGAAGCAATATCACAGATCACATTATCGCATTATGCCTTTTTGCTTTTCTTATCGTCTCTTATGTTTGTGCGAGATGCGAGCCACTCATTTATTATTTCTACGACATAGCTCATTTGTTAGGTTTTCTATGTAAAGAATTTTTTACTAAGCGGCGAACCTAAAACTTTTGTTTGTAAAGTATGTAGGGAGTGGGTTCAGGTCTTTGATCGCATTTCACAATTTCGATGGGTGGTAAGTTTGCGATGTTCTTTTAAATGCTCGAAATGCAATGCAGTAATGGAAATGATGTGGTCACAATTTCACATTTCGCTTGTTTTGGAGGTAACTTATTAAGGTGTGCCTTCTACGAATAACTATATGCGATGCGAGACTTAGTTTTGATGAGAAATACCTAAGGACCTAGTTTATATAAGAAACTTAGTAGCTTCAAAGTGTTTTAGCACGAAATCCTTCTTTGATTGCTTTTCGTTAGATTTGGTGGCTTAGCAAGGCTTTCAATCGTGCTTAATCATGCGATATGCAGGAAAGACAAGCATTTACTAGTTCTTTTGAAAAGGGGTTTGATTGATATCTTGTTTTATTCCAAAATTAATAAAGAAAATACCTAAATGCTAAACTTATTTTTGGAAAGATTTTTTAAAGGGTCCCCATTTATTAATGTAATATTGACTACTACTATTAACAAATGGGGGGTTGTCGAATAACACAACACAATCCACCAAAGGAGAGTTTATTGCAGAGCAGTGAGTTTTGTAGAACAATTTTGCAGGCAGATTGGAGAAGGAGGCCTAACTTGGCCATTTTTCAGCCTTTTTGAGCCCAAGAAGAGCCTACGTAGGGTTTTTGAGTATTATGGACACAATGACAATGTTATTTTTGCAATTTGAGCAGTGTATGTTGATTTAATTTCACATTTGAGCATATAATATAAGGGGCCTCCATTGGAATCTGGAACCAGAAACATAGCCCAGGAGGGGTGAACTCCATCATCAAATTATTGTGTTGTGATGTTGCTTATTGCTTATTTTTAACTATTAAAATCTGCAAAATTTAACTTAGATTGTGTGCTTTTGCAATCACGATCCATTTCCCACAATACATAAACTAGCTTGCAAAAATTTATATGAAACCTTCACTTTTAATTTCAAATTAGTTTGGTATCATAGCATGGTTTTTGTGAAGGTTTGAAAAATTTTGCAAGTTTTTTCTTGAATGATGGCAAGGTCTAAACTGAGAACAGGAGTGTTTAAAGAACCAAACCCTCAAATTGGTTCAAGGAGGCCACAAACTCCACAAGTCATGACACATGAAGAAGGACAAGGACCATAGTTGATGTCTCAGGATGAGAGAGATTTTAGAAAATATTTATATGATATGAGTGAGATGGTGAAAGTGTTGTGCAATGAGAGGACATCAAGGTTGCAAGGAGAAAGTTCTAATCAACCAAAAGGTAATGGTGGTGATGGAAGCAAGCCTCTACCTCCACCTTGTTGAGGAGGTAAATCCCCTCTGCGGACAGAGGTGATCCCTACTAGCCCAGACTGGGTCTAGCAACAATCATCAAACGCTATAGCGCAAGTTGCTAATTGCAAATTAACAGACTCGTGATGAAGGCCTACCTGGATTCCAACGCTATTTTTTGTAGGAGAGGTGGTGCTCCCGTTCCTTTGCTCCGGCAGATCAAAATCCTCACAATCTCCGTGAATGGATACCTGCACATACAAGAAACAACACAAACACAAGCATAAAATCCAGTATATGCAACTATATGTCAGTCAGAAAGGACATAACTCATCATCATCACAAATAATAATAAGAGTGGAACCATAACTAATAGTCGTTCATTAATAATTAATCAAAGGGGAGTACAACCAAAGTTCTGACGCTGGATTCTCCTTTGGTGGGTAGTCAGCAGCACATGTCTCGCAAAGCCTATCGGGAATAAGGACAAGCCTCTCTCTTTGATTCTTGGACAATAATCTCCTTGCTTGGATTTGGCCTTATGGGAATCAATAAGGCTCTTGCAGCATGAAGCTCTTGGGAATTTTGGAATTCTGAAACTCTGGAACTAGCTTGCAAAGGAAATGGGCAAGCTTTTATAGATGGAGGAAGGGGAGTTGGGATCATAGCCAATAATCATGGGATTGGCCATATCATCAAGGAAGCTTCCATGAGAGGTGGCAAACCACTTCCTCTCTATGGAAATCCGTAGGCGAACCACCCAACTCAAGAAAGATAACAGTCCAGGAATTTGTTAGGACAAAACTTCCGCCGTTTATTTGTTAAAAAACACCTCTGATTATGGTTGGTGCGGGTGTGATCTATGACAGAGTGCCAATTGGCTCACCCTCTTTGGAGGATTTTCCCCCTTGGCGCGAGGGCTGAACTGTGGAATCGCGCCAATGGAAAAAGAGCTATTTTTAGGGTTTTTCAGCAAGAGATGTCTTCAGGGCAAATAAAGCTCATGTTCAGAGGAATGTAATGCAAGTGTTTGTAGGCCATGTCACTTCTCATAGGTCGCGGAATGAGTCCTCCAAGATACGGGAGAGGGGTAACAGGGACGGTGACAAATTGTTGTGTAACACACCTCCTCCTTAATCTCCATCTACACCTCCATCCTCACCTCCTTCTTCACCTGCTACATCTCATAGCCATACTCCTCCTCCATCTCCAAAAGGACATGCTAAGTCTCCTTTTATTAAGCTTGATGTCAAGTTTTAATTCCCTATGTATAATGGGGAAGTAAATGCTGAAAAGTTGGATAAATGGGTTCGCCAATTGAAGTCTATTGCAGGATTCAAAATATTGATGATGATGTCACAAATATCCAGCTTTATTGTCTTCGCTTTCAAGGTGCATCCCTCATGTTGTGGGAGGCCAGAACTCAAGAAGATTTTAAGAAAAGTGGTAAAATTATCTCTTCTTGGAATGATTTTATAGTTGCATTAAGAAGGAAATTTTATCCATTACCTTACTGAAAAAGACAATTATGAATTGACAAAATTTTAGACAAGTTAAAGGCCAGAGTGTCTAAAGTTACACACAAGAATTTAGAAGAAAATATTTAATCTTGGGTGTTGATTTGTCTTCACAAGATACTCTCCTTAAATATATAGGTGCATTATATAGTTATTTGAAACATACTATACTTATGTTTAATCCCACCAATCTTGATGAAGTATGTGTTCAGAAAACTCATTTAGAATCAAGAGGTAAGAATGTTCCTCAAGAGACTAGCAAGAAACCTTTTAAAACTGGAGACAAATGAAAGGGGAAGTTTAAAGGCAAAGGAAAAAATAGTGCTACTATCGAGAAAGAGGGAGAGAAACTTACTTGTAAACATTGTTCAAGAGGGAGAGAAATTTAGCTTTAATATTGGGTGTTGGTTTGTCCTCACAAGACACTCTCCTTAAATATATAGGTGGATTATATAGTTATTTGAGACATATAAGAATGTTCCTCAAGAGACTAGCAAGAAATTTTTTAAAACTGGAGACAAAGGAAAGGGGAAGTTTAAAGGCAAAGGGAAAAATAGTGCTACTGTCAAGAAAGAGGAAGAGAAACTTACTTGTAAACATTGTTCAAGAGGGAGAGAAACTTAGCTTTAATCTTGGGTGTTGATTTGTCTTCACAATATACTCTCTTTAAATATATAGGCAGATTATATAGTTATTTGAGACATATTATACTTATGTTTAATCCCACAAATCTAGATGAAGTATGTGTTTAGACAACTCATTTAGAATAAAGAGGCAAGAATGTTCCTCAAGAGACTAGCAAGAAACCTTTTAAAACTGGAGACACGGGAAAAGGGAAGTTTAAAGGCAAAGTAAAGAAGAGTGCTATTGTCGAGAAAGAGGGAGAGAAACTTACCTATAAACATTGTTCAAAAGATGGCCATGATGAAGACCATTGTTGGAAATTACATCTAGCATTGAGACCAAAGAAGTTCAATATGAACGGGAAACAAAAGACTTTTGCTACAACTCAACAAGATCTAGGATCTGATTTAGGTGACGAAATAAAAATCACAACCATGGGAATGAAAGGTATAACTTCTAATGAAAGTACTAGTTCTTCTAATAAGCCTATTGAATCTCAAAATTATAAAGAAAGAAGTGAGCTTTTCCATATAAGGGTCATTACAAAACATATAAAGGTTGATATATCATTAGAGCACATCGCAAGAAGATGAACTTATCTCTTCTTAGTGCTGGTAAGATGAAAATACTTGTAAATGCTAGTAAGAATTTTGTGTTGTTGATGATTAAAGCTAAAGATACTATTGAATCTGAAGCTTTCACAAGATGTGATTCTAAACTCAAGCATGAATTGGTTGAAGTTGTTAACACTTATGACAAGATGTTTCAAGAACTTGAAGGGTTACCTCCAAAAAGAGGAGTCCAACATGAGATTCACTTGCAATAGGATGCCCCACTTCCAAATATTGGCATGTATGGAATGTCAGTTTTGGAGAATGCAGAGATCAAGAAGAAAATTCAAGAGCTGCTTGATAAAGGGGTCATTAGGCCTAGCACTTCTCCTTGTGGGTATCCTATTATTTTGGTTCCAAAGAAAGATGGTACATGGCCCATGTGTGGAATTCTGAGCTTTGAACAAGATCACGGTAAAGAATTGTTATCCTCTTTCTCACATTGATGATTTGCTAGATCAGTTAAAGGAAGTTGTTTATTTTACTAAGCTAGAATTGAGAAGCGGTTATTATCAGATAAGGATTGCTAAAGATGATATTTGGAAAACTACTTTCAAGACAAAATAAGGTTTGTTTGAATGGTTAGTTATGTCATTTGGGTTTTGCAATGCACCTACGGCATTCATGAGAGTTATGAATGATGTATTGTGACCATTCCTTGATGATTTTGTCATAGTCTACTTAGATGATGTTTTGATTTTCAATAAGACTCATGAAGAGCATGTCAAACATGTGAACACAAGTTCTAGATGTCTTGAAAAAGGAAAAGTTGTATTTGAAGATGTCTAAATGTGAATTTGGGAAAACCTCTCTAATTTATTTGGGTCATATTGTAGGAAAGGGTGAGTTGAAGATCCATCCCTCAAAAGTTGATGTTATTGTGAATTAGCCTAAACCCAACAATGTAATCAAAGTTAGGAGCTTTTTGTGAGCAACCCAATATTGGAGAAAATTTATTGCTAACTTCTCATTCATTGAAATGCCATTACATGCTTTGACAAGTGTGAAACAAGTCTTTCTGCGGGGAGGCAAGCAACATAAATCCTTTGACACTTTGAAAGCGATAATCAGTGAAACACCAGTTCTAGCATTTCCAGATCTTAAGCAGCCATTTGAAATGCAAACCGATGCAAGCGAATATGCTATGGGAGCAGTTTTGATGCAACATGGTAAGCCAATATGTTATCATTCTGAAACTTTACCAATGCAGTAATTAACTATCCAACCTATGATAAAGAGTTGTATGCTTTGGTACAAATTGTGAAGAAATGGAAGCATTATTTGATGGGTAAAGAAACAATTATTCGTACTAACCATCAACCTTTGCAACATTTACAATCACAAACCAAGCTACAACAAGCTTTACATTTCAGGTGGATGGGATTCATACAACAATTTCATTTGGTAATCAGGTATAAGAAACATATATACAACAATGTTTCATATATGTTAACAATGCCTATTGTTAATGCATATGTTATTCTTGAGCATAACTAAAACATGCATGAAAGTTATATTGAACAATATGCTCAAGATGAAGATTTTAAAGATGTTTATGCAACTTTGAGTCAAGGCAATCATGTTGAGGAGTTGGATTATCATGTTCATAACAAGTTGTTGTATCATCTTGGAAAGTTATGTGTTCCACAAGGTGAAAGACTCAGTGTCATAAAGGAAGCACACACTTCCCTTATTGCTAGCCACTGTGGTGTTGGCAAAACAATTGCTCAAATTCAGAGGTATTGTTATTGGCCTCGCATGAATGAAACAGTATCAAGATGTATGACAGGGTGTTCTACGTGTGCTACTAGCAAGCCAACCAATAGGAAATTAGGTTTTACACTCCACTTTATATCCCTTCTCGCCCTTGGGATAATATTTCTATGGATTTTGTTGGAGGACTACCAATGTCTAGGAAAGGTCATGATTATCTATATTTTATTGTGGATGGTTTTAACAAAATGTGTGTGTTGATGCCATGTAAGAAACATGTTAAATTTGAATAAACTACACATATGTCCCTCCAAAATGTACGGGTTCACTTTGGATTACCTACTTCTATTATTTTAGATTGAGATTCTCAATTTATCGGGAATTCTTGGTCAAGTTTATGGGAACTCATGGACACAAAGTTGAGGAAGAGCACCACATTTCATCCACAAACTGACGACCATACAAAAGTATCGAACATAACAGTAGTGCACCTCCTTCGAGGATATTGTGGTAAGCATCCTAAACTTTGGGATGAGCATTTTCATTACATCCAACATGCCTACAATAATGCCAAGTGTTCATCTACACAAGTATTTTCTTTTCAAGCTTGTTTGGGTTATTTTCCAAAGTCTCCTTTGGATTTCATCTTTGGTAAAGGTATTGCAATAGATGGACATAATGATGTGGAAAAAGGAAAGCATTTCATTGAACAAATTCAACTAGTGCATCAAAGGGTACAAGAACAACTTTGGAAAAGCAAAGCCAAGTACAAAGAAAGACATGATAAACATCAGGTTGATCATGATTTCCAAGTGGAAGATCAAGTTTGGTTGTACATCAAAAAGGAAAGAATACAAGGTGAAGGTAAAAAGATCAAGCCAATCATATATGGTCATTTCAAAATCTTGGAGAAGATTGATAACAACACTTTCCAATTAGATTTGGCACCTTACATGCAAATTTATTCTATTGTAAATGTGGAAAACTTGAGATTGTATGAGCCTCTTATGATTGATGATCAAGAAGATAATATTTAGATTCCATCTATAGAAGGGTTTTCTCCTGAATATTTAAATGAGTTGCAAGAAGACTCGATTCTTGACAAGAGGAAAATGACTTCACGCAAAGGCAATGTGGAGTATCTCCGAGTGGGGCTCCAAGGTACCAATGCAAGTAAAGTAAGGTGGATAGAGATCAGGAAAGTGAGGGAGTTATACCTTCACTTACTTGTTGTGTAAAAACAAACTTTTGGTGATCCAAAAGCTTCCAGTGGGGAGGAATGATCCAGGGGATAAAAAATATGCTAAAAAATGAAAGTGCTCAAATTCTTTCGAAACTGGCCAAATTGTAGATCTCATCGTTCTGATTTCAACGATGCTTGAATCACCTCAATTCGACACTGTTTGAAGAAGTTATCGTGTTATGAAGTTTTTGGCAAACAATTAAAAAGTCAACTTGCAGGGTTGACTGGACAGTGTACGACTACCACATGGTAGTTTGTACAATGATGTCATGCTGATGTCATTAGCTAACTGGGTGTATGGACCGAATAAGTGGACTCCTGAAGAGTAGACATGTGGCATTCAACAATTAGACAATGGTAAGCGAATATGGTTTTGACAATTGGGCCAATAGTTGGGTCACATGTGGCCCAATCACATGGTGCCACGTGGCACACTAGATTGGACCAATATTGGTTGGGTTGATCGATCAACACTCCGTAAGATTTGATTGCTAGAATTCCATAATATAACTCCGCCATGTTACACCACCTATGTTTCTTGGTAAGAGTGGTGGCGACGGTTAATGTTAAGGTGACTGAGTTTGGTGGTTGGGGAGAAGGTTGGGTTGGTAGGCAGAGTTTGCGGGAGGGCAGGGCCCATGGCACCTCACCTATGCACCAACCCATAGTTATATGAATCGACAGGTGACCAGGGGTAGAGCTGGGAGGCACGTGGCCTATGGCTTGCGCCCCATGATCATTTGTGTTGCCATGTGATCGACCGGAGGATAGAGAAAAAAGGGCGCGACCCGATTTGTTTTTAAAATTTGTATTAACGAGTCGACAAAAATGCACCTAATGCTGTGGGATTCAGGGTCGAACCTGTGACCTTCGGTAAGCTAGTTTTTTGCCTTAACAATCCGCCAAATGATAGTTCGTTGCCCAGTTTGCAGAGCAATGATTTTTGTAGAACAATTTTGCAGGCAGATTGGAGGAACCTAAATTGGCCATTTTTCAACTTTTTTGAGCCCAAAAAGAGCCTACATTGTGGTTTTTGGGTATTCTGGACATAATGTCAGTGTTATTTTTGCAATTTGAGCACTGTGTGTTGATGTAATTTCACATTTGAGCATATAATATAAAGGGTCACCATTGGAAGTTGGACCTGGAGAGGTAGCCCAAGAGGGGTGAACTCTGCCATCAAATTGTTGTGTTGTGATGCCGCTTATTGACCATTTTTAACTGTTAAAATCTACGGATTTGAACTCACGATCCATTGCCCATAAGACATAAACTAGCTTGCAAAAATTTATATGAAACCTTCACTTTTAATTTCAGATCAATTACATATGTGGCGTCTCTGATAGATTTCAAAATAAGTTTCTTAACTTTTTTAACAAACATTGAACACAACTATTAAATATTAGGTTCCAAATGATTTGATGCCATGGCTATTTACAATAATTTTCTGCATCTCAATATATTTGATTCCAAATTAATTGATGTGATGGATACTTGATCTTTTACAAGAGTACATATTGTTATAGTATGATTACAATGGGTTTGAATCCTTATGTTTACTGGGTGCATATTAAAATTAAATTCAAATCTTTCTATTTATGTGACATAGATCCGAATACAAATGAGTGTGGCTACTGAGTTTTCTTCATACACACCGTCATTACACTTCACCTATCTCAGCATTGGTTAAAACACAATGCAATATGTCTCAGCCTTGGTTCAAACCCATTGCGCTATGCTTTTTACATAATAATACAAGATCAAATTGAAAGCCCTAGTTGAAACAAATTTTCCTTTTAAAATAGAGAACTTCCAAGGTGAATAATACTAGAACATGAAGGCAATTTATTTTGCATGAAAGCTCAAGCTTCACAACCATGAAGTCAATGTAAGCATCCTTGAGATATATATTCCTTAAATAAACGAGGCAATTAGAATTAAGGACAATAACCATCATGAAAGTTCAAGCTTCACAACCATGAAGTCAATGTAAACATCCTTGAGATATATATTCCTAAAATAAATGAGGAAATTAGATTTAAGGACAATAACCATCTAGTTGAAAAAGCATGATGTGCAAAAATATTCTTGAATCAAAATAAAATATAAATTAGTAAAAACCACTACTAATATTTATTTATGTATGGACATTTTGAAAAAGCTACAATAGAGCAAGGGTAGTATTTTACCCTAAATATATTTTTTTTCCTATTGGACATTAACTAATGTATCACTACCTTCTTATCCAATCATGGGAAACAATAAAGCAAACAATAAAGCAATAGAGTAAGGGTAGTATTTTACCCTAAATATATTTTTTTCCCATTGGACATTAACTAATGTATCACGACCTTCTTATCCAATCATGGGAAACAATAGAGCAAACAATAAAGCAGACAATGGTTCACCCCATTTGCAAAATTGTGACATAGAAATAGCTTGCACTATTAATCATAAAAATCCTAGCTTGTTGCTCCTAACACTGGGTTAACTAAATTACACTTTCTCATATTTATATTTACCTTCTCATTTTGAGTTACTCAGAGTCGGTTGACATCATCCTTTGCTCCGTGATAACTTCATTGCATTTTTTCACCCAACCATCCACTTTCCAAAATTACTTATGAAGAAGCATAAAGTTTGAGGAGTTTGAGTTTGTAGTGGGTGGTATCTTTCCAAATTATAACTCATTAACCATTCTTCTGGGTGGTAAAATATTAAATTTTATGTTCCATCCTCCCTCACTATTAAAGAAAAATTTCAGAAAAGTGGGCATGAGTTTAATATTAAATATTATGAAAAACCTTGGCAGTTATGTTTAAAATTAAAAAGTCTCTGTTAAATTTTATACACCATTACTTATTAGAAAGACAAAGTTTGTGCGAAATTGATATTACATGTATTAAAATAGACGTGGCGAAGTCGAAAAAATCATCATAATAATAATAAAAATAAAAAATCTACTAAAATTTAATAAACAATAAAAAATCAATTTAAAGTTAAATACATTTAAAAAATCAGTGGTAAAACAAAAGTCCGTTATCCAAAAATATTAAATTTGGAACAAAAGTCCGTTATCCAAAACTATTAAATGTGGTAATGCGCCACGGAGCTCTCTGGTTTCCTCCGCTTTCCGCTTTCCGCTTTCCGCTTTCATTAGCGCGCACGAATGTAGGTTAACAGCATCTTCTTTCGACTCATTTACGGCCTGCAACTAACTATTTTTTAATTTCGATTCATCTACAGCCTGCCACTAACTATTTTTTAATTTCGACCTCTGCCTTTAGGTATAGTCGAATAAGTTTCAATTTGGGTTTTACCAATCTATCGAGCTGTTTGGAGCTTCATCTGGAGGATTGAGAGCAGCAGCGGTATGTTTTTATGTTTCATTCAATTATTGGCTTCTGCAGTGTAATATGTTGTATTAAGTTATCTTTTGTATGCTTTCTTTTGGGATGTGGTCGAGGGTTTGTGTATTTGGCTTGGACTTGATTTGAGTCCTTCCATGTCCATTTCAATTTCGGAGTATATTTAATATGTAGGGTTTCATTGGGATTTTACGGGGAAATTTGAAAGGATTAGATGCAGGAAGCGCGGTTCGTCCGAATATTGAGCTTTAGCTGTGCTGGTTTTTGATTCCGATTTTAAAAGATATATGCTTTTTTGTCTTTTGTCCTCCAATTCTCCAAGCGTAGTTTTTAATCATTGTTCAAGGTTTTGTGATGGAATGAATATTGACGAGTTTCTTAAACCCGTAGCTATAAATACAGAGGACTTTAGACGTCGTGGAATACGAGCCCTCCCAGGAAGACCTCAAAGTGCGTAGCTATTTTTAAGTTTGAAGGCGAGAGGTTTAACCCTTAAACGATTCGAATGGAGCCTGATTCTAGGAGTCATCCACTTCTTTCTTACGTGATGTCTCGCAAGCCTCTTCAGCAGCCTATCATTGGACCTTCTCAATTTCCTGTAAATAGGACTGGAAGTGATTGTAGCAGAGGGTATTTAGTTGATGTTGGAGCAGGTATTGGCAAGGAGATAGAAGCCGAGGAGCTCGTCAATCAACTGCCCAATTTGAAAAATCCAGAGATACTGGCTTTAATGACTGCCGCTATCACTGATGTAGTCCATGCTAGAGATGTTCTGCAGCGTCTTGGCCAGCGACCTGATCACGAAGATGTGGATCAAGCCAGGATCATTATTGCTCAAATTGAATCAAAGCTTTCAAAACAGTTGGAAGCTATTGTCTTGGAAAAGCGCCCGGAAGGGGTGGGCCGTAGAGAATGGAGATCTGAACAGGTCAGTGTAATCCTCTTGTTTCTGACAAGTTTTGATTATGGCGGATTGGTATTTGGTAAGAGCCAATAATTTTTATTAGTATTTAAAGCGTCTATCGTTTTAATTGAAACTGTTTTGGATATATGATAATAAAAGCATCATTTGACAATCTATATCTCCGTTATGTTCGTTCAGGCTAGAAAAGAAAAAGAGGCTCGAGAAGCAACAGAGAGAGAAATGTTTCCTTTCAAGGCTGTGATTCTTCTTGATGATAAGCATGACGAATATGAGAATTTATTGAAGGATGCAGAAAAACAACTTGCTGATATATATGAATCATCAAGGTGTTACTCTGAAGTGCTCCCTGTGAATGATGAGGTGAATGAGGAAGTGGTGAGGGTTCTGCAAGAAGCATCCCAGAGAAATCTCGAGAAGTTAGAATTGAAAGGACGGATGCTGAGGTTTGTTCCAGAGGCGTTTGGCAACCTGGCAACACTAACGTTGCTCGACCTTTCAAATAATCAACTGGAGGTGAGGTGTTTGCCTGGGTTTTTACTAGCATGTTAATGATCTATGATTTTTCTGTTGTTTGCAAGGTTAGTTTAGGTCATATATGTTGTATTATACTGATCAATTTTCCTTTGAGATGTTTTCTGTCAACCACAGGCTCTCCCTGATTCAATTGCAGGCCTCACAAATCTGGAGGCACTGTATTTGTCTTCTAACATGTTGATCTCGCTGCCAGATTCTTTAGGGCTTTTGAAAAGTCTTAAGGTCCTAAATGTTTCCGCAAACAAACTGAAAGCATTACCCGACAGGATTTCGAGATGCATGTAAAACTTAACAACTTTATGTTTTCCACTTCCAAATGAGGATGGCAAATTTCTCTTTTCTAATTTTTGTTTATATGTAATAATGTTTGCTCACTCTCTGCCTTTTGTTTTGGCTCCCCTGAGTTTGATTCTGATTTGCCAAAGTGCCATTGTGCAGTGCATTGATTGAGCTGGATGCTAGTTTCAACCAGTTGACCTACTTGCCAACCAACATTGGGAATGAGCTTGTTAATCTTCAGAAATTCTTTGTCCACTTAAATAAGCTAAGGTCCCTGCCATCTTCTATTTGTGAAATGGAATCATTGAGGGTTTTGGATGTCCATTTCAATGAGCTAAGGTCGCTTCCTTTAGCTATTGGCAAATTGCAAAATCTTGAAATCTTGAATGCCAGCAGCAATTTCAGTGATCTAACTACCATTCCAAACACAATTGGTGCTTTGACCAATCTTGTTGACTTAGACCTGAGCAACAATCAAATCAAAGAATTGCCTTGTTCGTTTGGAAGATTAAACAATTTGAAGAAACTGAACCTGGATCAAAACCCCCTTGTCATCCCACCACAGGAGATCGTTCAGCAGGGTCTGGATGCTGTATTGGAATACATGAAAAAGAGGTGGGTAGACATTTTGCTGGAGGAGGAATTGAAAAGTAAAATAGAAGCAAAAAATAACCAAGCCGAGCAGAACTGGATGCAGCGTGGTGTTCAATGGTTGGAAAAGTGGTTTGTTGGAAACCTTACAGGATATGTAGGAACCACCCGAAAAAATTCACTAGAGGATGATTTCTTAAGCCAACAACTATAAAGACGGTAGTTCTTCGCTCTTTCATGTAAAGTTTGTGTTTGCATTTTTATTGTATCGGAGATTTGTACATTTCGAGGTAGTCATTAGGTAGAGTGAGGGTTGAGGATAATAATGTGTAAATTTCATTTTCTTACGCATAAACTGTCATATTGCTGGCTGTTGAATGTCCGACCTGCATAGGGAAGAGCTTTGACTAAATGTATTTTTGTGTATATTAATATATGTAAGCCTCAACTTGTCAATGTTTTATATACTGTACACAGATCTCTATTGTTTATATGTGTAATTAGAATCTAAGATATTAAGTCCTTGATGATTACAATCATGGATAATTTTTCCTTGCATAAAACAGTTGGAATGGATTCTTTAAGATTTGAGTTCTATTTGTGTGCATGAATGATTCCAGTGGAGCTATATTTTTCGTCATGAATTTCATTTTTGCATGGATTATTTAAAGGTGTTATGGTATGGTTTTATGCAATATTTACTGATTGTTACTATAGCTACGGTAGGCTGGTGTTTATTGTGGTATGATAAGAATGGTTGCAGTGTAATAAATGCTTAAATGTGACATTGTTGGTACAATGTAATAAATGCTAAAGTCTTTGCAGGGTTGGTACATTGTGAGTATCATCTACAAGATTGGAGGCATGAAAGAATGGAGGTTTTGTTATATATTGACTGTTCATACTTGCTGGAAAGGTACCAACTCTGGAAAGACTTCGTCCAGAAACTTTTAAACTAGCAATTGCACTAGATGTTGCAAAGGAAACACCCTAAGTCGGTAGCATATGGAAGAAGAGCATATATGGAGAGAGATATGTAATGTTATGCAATCTAAAAGTTGTCCAATTTGGAACTGTTTCCTTTGCAACGTTAATTACTGCCTCTGCACTTAGCAAACGTTAATTACTACCTCTACACTTAGCAATGCTGAGTGATAAATAAATACATACTTTACAACAGGTTTACCAAGGCATATATAAATGGAGACCTTTCCCCTTCGTTAATGTTTTAAAATTCAGAATAATAAACCTTAAAATAATATTCCGTAACATATTGGTGACTCTTTAGTCTGAACTTGGGCATACCTATGTTTCAGGTCACACTGACAAATCACTTTGATTTGCAACCATGAATATGACAGGCTTAATTCCTTGAGTCCAGGTCACACTGACAAGCCACTTTGATTTGCAACCATGAATATGACAGGCTTAATTCCTTGAGTCCAAACCTTTAACCACAAGTTCCACCCAATGAATACCAGAAAAATCTATTTTGTAACGCATAAAAAGTTATCTTGTTTAGGCATTTCAAAAGGCACTGCAACCTATTAGATACACCCATATGAGAGCCACAAGTGTCACAATTTCCCCATAAACTCCAGCTACACATTGTATCTCTTTGAACATGAATTGACTGCACATAGATTATTATCCTTTCATTCCAGCTGACAATAGAAAACCATTATTAGAGGCTATCTCTTTGAACATGACCTGACAGCAGATAGATTATTATCCTTTCATTCCAGCTGACAATAGAAAACCATTATTAGAGGCCCCAAAACGCTGAAAATTATTCAACATTAGTTGGAGACTGTTTTAAATCACTGAATCTACAGATATGTTTAAAACAGCTCAAATCTCGCCACATGCCTTGGAATCATAAAATATGTCACTGGTCTTCAAATAACTTGGAGATTTTTTTTTGTTCTGAGCGTTACAAAAGTACTCAAATCCTCTCAAATGAGCAATTGAAAATAGAGTACTCGAATCATCTCAAATGAGCCATAGAAAATATAAACTATGATGACTTCAAATCTAAATTTGCATCAAAATCTGCAGTCTTTTTTAATTTGCCGTCGATTTTCCTCCAAAATATGATGAAATGCCTTCATAGGCAAAGAATAAATTATCAAACTCTTTACATGAACAAAGTATTAATTATGAAGCACTTGAAAAAAGATCTTGAATCTATCTGGGATTTGTAAAGATCTTGAATCATCTTTACATCCCCAAATTCTTTACTTTGCTTCTGACAGTAACCTGAGCATATCCAAGCGATACCAATCTGCTGCATGTCACAAAGGACAACCATGTTATGATTCAACTTACCTCACTAAAGTAAATCAGAAATTGGATACATTTTATTGGGGAGAAGAGTAAAAAGTGTGATGCAGTTCAAATAGATTAAGAAGGAAGAAAAGAACTTTAAATTATGGTGCTTCCATATCTTTCACCTTTATATTAACTGTATTCTGATCTTTCATTGGGCCAAAAAGCTGCCTTGAAGACAGGTGAGCGAGCAGCAAGCACAAATTTGTGAGCCGAACAAATTATCCCATCAACTTCAAAACTAACTAACATCTGCACCCTAGCCAGTATCCAAAAGTTTGCCGAAATCCTGACCAAGATTTGACTCTGGCACTGGAAAGGTGAGATAGATACACCAAAAAGGTCCATAGGAATGGAGTATTTGAAAACCAAGAAAAAGAGGAGAAATAACATGCCTTGTGGTTGCCAGATTATCTTGCTTATCCAATATTGCAACATTACATGGCACAGACAGACATGACGAACCCAGATATATCATGATAGAAGAGGATTTATAAATTTGGGTAAGAGGAAATAGAAATGGTTTCTTACCCACATAAAAAAATTGAAATAAATCTATTAAATCAATATGCAATAAAGATATAGCAGAAAACAAACAACGTGCTTTATTAGATTGTGCTACCTTCCAACGTGCAATCATTTACATGATCCAAAAGAAAATCTGAAGGGTGGACGAATCAGAAATTCGTTGGAATATTTGCTCTTATTTTTGAAACCTGGATATATATATATTATATATATAATATATATAAAATCATTTACATGATCCAAAAGAAAATCTGAAGGCTGGACGAATCAGAAATTCGTTGGAATATTTGCTCTTATTTTTGAAACCTGGATATATATATATATATATATATATATATGTACTTTTTCTGTCCCACTGAATCCCCTGTATTTTGAGTCCAGGGGTTTCGGTGAAAGTCTCCTTCACCAACTTTTCCACTTTTCCAAGTTAACGTTCTCAAGCCAGTTAAATAATAATTATCTACTCAGTGCATCTTATATACTTTCTTTCCTCAGATCCTTCTCCAAATCAATTAACTTCCCTCTGAGTTGTTTCGCTACTTTCATTGAGGATGTTTCCCTTTTTTCATTTGGGCGATAGCTCATCGTTCACAGAAGAGTTGCCGGTTTCTTGGTTAGCCAGAATTGGAATTTTCTACAAGGATGTAATCTCTATTGATGGAATTTTCTACAAGGATGTAATCTCTATTGATGATTGGAGCTAAGGTGGTAATGCTGCTACATTTATCCTATGCTAGGCTGTATTCCTTTTTTTGTGAATTAATGCAATTCAAGACAAAATCCACTTTAACCTATCTTATTTCTTCATTTTCCCGATAGCACTTCTTTTCAAAACAATTAAACTCCTTTTTGTTGGCAGTGTGATACAGGTGTTGTCCTTGAGGGCAACTCACACAGATGACAGTTCATAGTGCAATAGGTTAACAACAAAGGATTACAGATCAGACTCCAAAGATTGAAAAAAGAAAGTGGTTTAAGAAGTATACGCTGGTTTACTTTGTCCAAGCAGCGTATACACGTGGGTTAATAAAACAAAAGGACCATATACATATACCTGCGTTTTCACAGAAATAAAAATGCGTATGGGATGGAAAATCAAAGTATTGGTCTAAGGTATTTGGTCCGAGGTATTGAGAAAGGCCTAAAACTATATAAGGAGGAGAAGATCATTAGGCCAAGGGTGCAAATAATGAATATCTTATGAAGAGTGAGATCAAAAACAAATATGCATGTTATGGATTTTAGGTGTTTTACTTGATCTGAACCAAGGATGAACCTTAGCAGTTGATGGGGGATGAAATCTAATGATGGATTAGGATCATAAGACCTAAAATAAATTATTATTATATGGCTTGATCATGGATAATCTAGATTTGAATGCTAACGTGTGATTTACACCTTAAATGTTCTGATCTGGGTATTGCTGAAGTCTGGAATAGTTGTGATGTTTTAAGTTAGCATTTGCAAATCTATATGCTGGTTCGCTTTGGTAAAAATGCGTATACATGTTGGTTCGACACATCAAAGTAGTGTATATATTATGAAATATGATATTTGAAGTTGCAGTTGGTTATGGTTGTTGATGCAGAATTCTGTGTTCTGGTCACTGTGTTTTGGTGACTGTTCTGAATCTTCAGATTGATTGTTTGTGATTTGCTTCAATGATGATGGGTTTTCAGTGATTGGTTGTATTGTAGTGGTGATTGATTTTGAGTTCAGTATTGCTGATGGGCCTAATATGAAAATTTGATGAAACGAGGCTTTCATATGTAGTGTTATGTACCAGCAGCATCCAGTGTGAAAATTTATGAAACGTGGTCCTTGGAAGAAGAAAGAAGGTCGTAGCCTTCTGTAGGACGATGCCTATGTACTAGTAATCACATTGGCTAGTACAAGAGTTACAGGGTTTGTTACACAGTAAAATGTCACTGCCACCTTGTCAGCATCTCTACTGTGTCATAAAACCACATTCACCTGGCCTATGCTCTCTGAAATGGCTAAAAACCCTCTTTGCCTAAGTTAATTGGATCATCGCGTCTGTTTCTAAAATAACCGCGCTGACTGGCGGAGGATAGTGTAACTGCTGCGCTGCCAGCGCGGAAGCACATGAGTTTTCCGCGTTGGTCCAATTTTACGGACAACGCACCCTCCGTTTGTATCATTGAGCGCTGACCAGACCTCTTCTATAATATGTTTGCGATGCCAGCGCGCCAGCCATGTGTTGCACCCGCGCTGATCCTGTTTGGGCGAGTTTGTTCTAACAGCCAGCCTTCCAGATCAGTCCAGAACTGGTTGTTAGCATTGTTGAGGTCGCCATCCTTTCTCTGGCATGTCTGTTCGACTGACCATCCACTTACCATGGGGGAAAGCTCATCCTTTACCTATTCATGGAGACTCCTTCTCCTTTATAAACCTCCACCATTGCCATGAGCAGCGAGTTAGTTAGTTTGGAACATATAGACTTTGATTGAGGAATTCTTAGTGCATTAGTGCTGCTTTTGTAGGCATTTGGTGTGTTGTGAGGATTGCTTTTGAGCTTGAGGAAGGTCATAAGTTTGATGCCTTGTATGTGAGAGAGAGACCTCTTTGACTTGGGAGATCCACTTCGAAGGTGAATGCTTGGAAGACATGCTGGCTGGACCCTCTAGAGAAGGACTCAGCGTCAGGACTTCGGTTGTACCTTACTCTACTTTTTTATTAATAAAGATAGATGACTACTCTTATGGTTCCATTTCCATTTGTCCTATGAATGATTAATGTAAATTGTATCCTTCCTGACTGATACATAGTTGTTCTTTAGTAGATTTTACGCTTGTGTTTGTTCTCTTTGCTTGTGCAGGTGTCTGTCTGCGAAGATAGTGGAGGACTGTGATCGGCTGGAGCAAAGGAGCGAGAGGATCATCTCTTCGACAAATATAGCGTTGGAATCCAAGTAGGTTTCTTTTACCCACTTGTTAATCACAACTAGGAACCTGCAGTGTAGCATTGTTTGATTGTTGCTAGACCACCGTTGGGCTAGTAGGGATCGCCTCTATCCGTAGAGGGGATTTACCTATCCAACAATTTGGCGACTCCACTGGGGAAGCTTGCTTGTCTCTTTGTGTTTCACCCTTGTTTTTGATTTGGTTATTGCTTCTTTGTCAAAGTTTGGGGATTGATTTGTTGATTGGTTTGTTTCCTGATTTGTCCTGGGAACTGCTTTAATTGCCTTGAAAGCCTGTTGCCTTGATTTGGGGGTTTTTGGCTTGATTTTATTTGTTTTTTAGCTCCAACGCGTTTTATTTTAGAACAGCTGCGCTGACATCGCACAGTGTCTTCTTTGTCGTGCCTGTCATCGCGTAAATACATTTAACAGTCGCGCTGACCTTGTTTTCGGGCCAGTGCCCTTTATCCGTGTCCTTCCGCGCTGACAACGCAAAGTTGCTACAGGCCTTTATCTGTCATCGCTTTGTTGCTGAGGAGTCACCCGCGCTGATCCTGTAAAACTCCTTTTTGTCCAAATTTACCTCTTGGACCTCTTGGTTTGGCTGTCCCCTGCTTTTTCCCACTTGGCTCTTGGCTTGTTTATTTTGTTTAAGCTGTAACTCGCTTGCTTGCGAGACCTCGTTCCGCGAGGGTTCGTTTATTGCTTGTTTTCAATTTTTGCAAAGCCTTCCTTTTTGCTTCATTGCTTGGTTTGCATTTTGTCTTGACTTTTGCGATTGCTGAAGTGTGTCAGATCGTCGTTTGCCTGGTTGTGGACCTTCATCCTTCGGGTGTTCGCTTTTCTCCATTGATTTCACACTCAAACCCTAGGACATCTAGTGGCCGTGTGTGTCTAGCCTCCCGTTCGGGATCTTGTGTTCTTGGTTGACCAGCCAACTTCGTTTTTGTTTTCACGTTTGTTTGGTGATTTTTGAAAGTGATTGATTGTGTTCCAAGCAATTTGCTTTCCTCCTTTGAATTACTCGGTGTCTTGTTGAGCTTAGATCACATAGCTCATAAGCCTTCGTTTTCCTTCGATTTGGGAAACTGGTTTTTAGTGACTTGGGAATTGTCTTGTGTGTGCATTGAGTGATTTTGGTCTTTCACTTAGTGTTGCTATCTCTCTAGTTCATTTTAAAAAACACTTTTATGTCATTGAAAAGAAAAGCAAACTAGTGTCTTTTGCATTTAATAGTTGAAAGGAAAAGAGCATTTCATTGTTTTGTACTTTCAAGAGAAAAGTTTCGTTTCCTCGCTATTAGTTGCATTAGGTTGCGTGATTGCTTCAATTCGTTTTGTTTGTTTGAAGGATCCTTAACTTTATTATAGTTAGAATTCATCGAACAAAATGATGGTCTTTGGCATATAGTTGCATTTAGGTGTTTTTGAGAGATCATATGGTAGAACCTGAAACTGAAACTTAATTCAAGATCAACCGTAAAATAAACCAAATTTACATAAAAACGCATTGGAACTTAACACGAACATCTAGAGGTCTAGGCTAGAGACGTGTTCCGGCGTCTTTAAACCTAGTAGCTTAACGTTGAGTGGTTGGGTGAATCCTCCACGGTGAAAATATAAGTGCTAGTACGGATTGGGCTCCCGCGTACCGTCGCGTATATATGGGGAGACTCCATTAGGCTTGCATCCTTGATCCATAGGAAGCCAAGTCTGCCGCCTTGTGAACCGTAACGCACCGAACACAACATTCGGGAAGATTCACTGCAGTACGGGAAGTCCTTGGTTCTCATACGATTGCCAAGGTGTATAAGCAGTTTTACGGGTTTCTTGGTAAACCTTTTTGCCTAGAACTTCCAGAGTAGTCACTTTTGATCCTTTTCAGACTCTCTAAAAGAAAAGGTGTAAGCGAGCGTCTTGTCACTTCGTGCTCGTTAAACATTCGAAGGCGATAGAGTCATCTTTTCGTCCTTTTCTCGACTCTCGAAACATGAAAAGGTCAAGTTTGGTTCCTATGTATTAAAATTCATTTGGCCACGATAATATTACCCGGTTAGATCTTGTGTGCGTTTAGTTTGAGTAGGTTTTATCGTTAGCTTCTTTAGGGTCTCTATTGGGTCATCCTGGCGGATCCATCGACTCCGTCTTCGATCCCAAGTGAAGAAGGGTCCCCATCTTCTGCTGCCCGTGAAACTCCGTTTTGTGGCGCTTTTCCTATTGTTCCAAGCGTACAACCGTTGAATTCTCGAGCCCCAGGAGACGAGTTCTACGAGTTCTTTTACAACTCTGTTTGGGAACCCTCTGACGAGTCTCATCCCGCCACTCCTGTCGGTGCTCCATCTTCGATGGCTTCATCCGATATGGGCGACACTTCTCCAGTGTCTAGTGGCCCGACCGTTATGTCGAGTATAGATACGCCCATTCCGGAAACATCTCCTGTTATCTCTACACCTTACACCGTCACGTCCTCTGGACAAATGGTGCCAGGGCATTACAGATCATTACAGGATGCTCGACAGTTTTTTTGGGGTCGCGACACCGTCCCTACCACAGGACCATTTGTTTCCCAAGCCCCTCATTCTGCCGTTACGGCAATCCCCACCAACCCGACCGTTTGTGTCGCGGTATCAACTCCAGTTGTGAGTGCGATCACAGCCTCATCCGCTGTCACTTATACTGCAGGCCCATCTCGAGGCCCGCCAGAAAGTGGTGAACCGTCTCCTTCTTCTAGAGTTGTGCACCCTGCAAGTGGTGCTCCTCCTGCTTCTGAGTACATGACAGAAGAGGAGGCATATTTTGAATACTTGCGTAATGTCCAAGACCCAGGTACTCAAGATCCATACTATGAGGAGGAGGGTCATTACTTGTACACCTCCTTGCCGGAAATTCCTTATGACAAAATTTCCGTTCCTTTGAATGTGGACTGGAGTACCACCGAGTATGATGGTGGCCAGTACTACCCGGAACATGGATAGCAAGGACCACCTTACCAGGATCAACAACCCTATGTGCAGCCTAATTAGGGGCAGCAGTATGCAGGGCCAAATTATCCAGGTTAGCAAGGAGGCCCACAAGGACAACCTCATCAACCACAACCTTTGGTCTCTAGTGGTCCAGAGTTTTCTTATTTTGGGCAACCTTCAAGAAACACGGGGCAACCCAACGCCCAACAAGGTCAACCAGGTACCTAACAAGGCTACCCTTCGGGGCAACCTTACGGGAACCAGGGACAACCCCATGGGCAACAAGGTCGACCCGTAAACCAGCAAGGTAACCCTTCTGGGCAAGGGGGCCAGCCTTACGTGCAGCAAGGCCGACCTACCACTCAGCAACCCTCTGGCCATCAGGGAAAAACCTCGGCCGCGCAGGGGCACCCTCTCAACCAGCAAGCTCGACCTTCTGGGCGAGTGGTGCCGCCCCCAATCCGACCAAGACAACCCTCTGGCCAGACGGCTCAGCACGCAGGCGGGTATCAATCCCGACCTCCTATATCAGGTGGGTATCAATCCCAGCGTCCTCTTGCAGGTGGGTATCGAGCCCCGCCTCCGTATTCAGGTGGGTACCAATCCCAACCTCCTTACTCAGGCGGACATCAAGTCCCTCCTCCTTACTCGGGTGGGTACCAATCCCAACCCCCGTATTCATCTGGTTATCAGATGCCGCCTGGTTCTCAGGCTCAGTACGGATACCAGCAACCCCAGGGACAAAATCCATATATCCCTTATCATAATTATCAACAACCTGCTGGACAATATGGTAACCAATGGGGTGCTGGGGGGCAGAATCAACAACCTGGTTCCGGGAATAACCCCTATGGACAAAATCCTTATGGACAAGGCCCTTACGGACCTGGCCCATCGGGACAAGGACAGTGGGGGCAACCAGGAGCCGGGTGGAATTCTGGTTCTACCTCGTATCCGCCGCAAATGTCGTTTAATCCGCAGTTACCATTTCTAGCTACGTTGGAACTGCCCGATGTGTCCAAGTTGACGAATGATCCAATTTTACATGATCCAAATTGGCCACCAGTTCCAACTAAAATACCAAGTGACTGTCCCAAATTTGATGGAAAAGCCGGAGAAGACCCTCAGGCCCATGTCATGACGTATCACTTATGGTGTTCGTCGAATTCATGGCTCGATGATTCAATCCGACTTCGCCTCTTTCAAAGGACTCTCACTGGTTCGGCAGCGAAATGGTATATCGAATTGTCTCGTGCATCATTCCATGATTTCAATTCGTTGGCTATGGCATTTTTGAATCATTTTCAGTTACCCATTCGGTATGAGACAGGGACTCATCTCCTTATGTCTCTCAAGCAGGATACTGCAACGCACATCTCCGATCACATCCATGAATGGAGAAGGCGCCGCAGGTTAATCAAGTTCTGGATACCTGATTTCCTCCTCATCGACTGGTTTACTACCTCCTTTGTCCCCCAGATTGCACGGGACATCGCTATGGGAGCGTGCGTAACTGAAGAGCAAGCAATCGCGCGAGCTCAGTACCTGGATTTAGTTTATTCTCAATCCGATACCTTGTATGATTATTTGCCAGATGCCCCTAGGCCCGACACATCCAAGGCTCCACCCAAGCCATCTGTCGATGGAGTCATTGGCTCTGTAGGCCAGGCCTCTAAAAAGTCATCCAACTCTGGGAAGCAGAAGTCTAGTTCACCCAACGAAAGCTCTTCCCAGGGCATTGTTATTTCTGGTAATACTTCTGAGGTAATTGCCGTTTAGTCTTCCACGATAGGCAAAGCCTCGAAGGGTAAGAAAAAGGAAAAAGGAAAAGGGAGGAATAAACCCGATCAACCCAAGCAGGAATCTTCAAAAACTCCTATTGAGGAAGGAGCTAAACGAAAACCTAAGTACCCTTGCCTCATTTGTGAGGAAGACCACTATACCAAGGACTGCCCCAGGCGGTCCGAAGTTAGCCGGTTGTTGAAAGGTGCCCAAGGAATGTCTGCTGTGTTGAAAGAGCCCTTTCCTTCTCAGCAAACCCAGATGGTAGCTGATCCTTCTTCCTCTTCTCCTTTTGGTTCCCAGGTCTTCATGGCTGGAACTATTCCTATTTATGTATCTACTCGAGCTAAGGATTATCCATCGTCTGCTGGGAAGGAGCCAGAGGTCCCCTCAAGTGCTCCTCCGTCCAGCTCTGGTCCTCTCCATATCGAGAGACCAAGCACTGAGACGACAATCCGACCCCCTCCCAAAGGGGTACTCAGGAGGTCTTCCTATAACCCGAATGCCCGTGCTGCTCAGCACTACAGCATCGTGGAGGATCTTAGCGCAGGCTCCGTCTGCCATGTCCGCATTAGAAGTCCTTCAGAGCTGCCCCCCCAGAGGAAGTCCCTGCTATCGGCCATCGGTGGCATCGACCCAGCGGACTCGGATTTAATCACTTTCGATCTCGAGAGTCATGTTCCACGACTGACTCATCAGATCGCTTTCCTTATACAAGTCATCATCAATTCTAAAACGATCCATCGTACGGTTATTGATGAGGGCGCCTCGACCTGCATCATGTCTGTTGCATGTTGGAAAGCCATCGGGTCTCTGACGTTGAGTCAGTCCCCGACGACCTTGGAATCATTCGACGGGAGAGAGTCTCGTCCATATGGTATCCTTCAACGGCTACCGATTACCTTAGAAGGGAAGACCGTAGAAGTTGAAGTAGAAGTGGTAGACGCAAGTCTCACCTATAATCTTCTCCTGGGACGAAGCTGGACGTACGCAATGCGTGCTGTAGCCTCCTCCCTCTTCCGTGTCATTCGTTTTCCCCATCAAGGGAAGATCGTCACGGTTGATCAACTCTCGTTTTTCACTTCCTCTTCTGAGGGAAACGTACCCTTCGTTGAGCATACCTCAGTTCCATATGAGAATTAGGGAGCCGAGCTCTTCAAAGAACTCGCCCTTATGAGTGTTTTTTCCCTCCCACCTCCCAACTTCGCCTCGATCTCTATGATCTCGGCTCGTTCTGACCCTTGGATTCTTCCTTCCATCAACCAGATCGAACCTTGGGGTGAAGTGATGCTGTTGAGTCCCGCCGAGCTCAACTACATTGAAATTGTCGCTGCATCGGCTTCTCATGCTGAACCCACCGTCTCGAGTGGGGCCCTTGACTCAGATGATTCTCCCCCTTGGTTAAGAGAATACACCTCCTCGGATCCATTGAAGGAAACATTTCCCTCCGATGAGGCTACTATAGAGACTATGTCTCTGGACGAACGTCCGTGGTTCCCTCTTCACCACCGTTCCTCCTTTCTCCCTACCCATCAGGAATCTCTGCTGTGTCTTGGGCGGTTTGCTTCATGTCTCCCTTCTCAACCCCTTTAGACGCCTATTCAAATGTATCATACCACGTCAGAAGGAAATCTAGGGAACATCACGCAGACTCAACCAATCGACATCTCTGTCAAACCAGGGATCGTCGAGAATATTTTTATCGGAGTGACCTGCACTCCGGAGGAGATTCAAGTTTACATCGCTCTCTTCCGCGAATTTCGTGATGTCTTTGCATGGTCCTATGAAGAAATGCCTGGGATTGATCCGTCTATAGTGGTGCACGAGATACCAACATATCCCGGGGCCAAACCGGTTCGCCAGCGTTTGCGTCCCGTGCATCCCCGCAAGGCGGCAGCTATCAAAGCAGAGGTGGAAAAGCTTCTTAAAGCTGGATTCATCTATCCGATCCCACTGACGGAATGGGTCTCAAATATTGTCCCTGTCGATAAAAAACAGGGCACTATCCGTGTCTGCGTTGACTACCGTGATATCAACAGAGCTTGTCCTAAGGACAACTACCCCACTCCATTTATCGATCAAATCATTGACGAGTGTGCGGGTAGCAAGATATATTCTTTCATGGATGGTTTTTCTGGTTACAACCAGATCAACATTGCTCCGGCAGATCAACATAAGACGACCTTCATCTGTCCCTGGGGCACCTTTACTTATAAAAAACTCCCCTTCGGCCTCAAAAATGCCGGGGCTACTTTTCAGCGTGCGATGTCATATGCTTTCCATGATATCAGGCACATCGTACAGCCGTATCTGGATGATCTTCCTGCTCATTCAGCTAAACGCGCAGACCATCCATCGCACCTTCGTGAAATATTTCTTCGTTGTAGACACTACAATATTCATTTAAATCCGCACAAATGTGTCTTCTGCGTGGAATCAGGTCGACTACTTGGGTTCATCGTCTCCCAAGAGGGCATTCGTCTGGATCCCTTGAAAGTCGAGGCAATTGTGAATCTTCCTCCCCCTGCAACTCTGCGCCAATTACAGAGTTTGCAGGGAAAAGCGAATTTTTTAAGACGGTTTATACCAAACTATGCCGAAGTGGCAAAGGGTTTTACCCGGTTACTGAAGCGTGATACCCCATTCCGATGGGATGCCATAGCTGAGGAGTGGTTTACTCATCTGAAAACTCTCCTGATTTCCGCCCCTTTGTTGCAGCCACCAAATTACCATCAAGACTATATGCTTTATTTGGCTGTTGCCGATACCACCATCGGCATGGTTTTGGTTCAGGACGACGATCATGGCATTGAGCATGTCATCTATTATCTTAGTCGTAACTTATTAGACATGGAAACTCGATATGCATATGTCGAGAAGTTGGCTCTCGCCGCAGTCTGCGCTGTCCAACGATTCCGCCACTACATTCTGTTGCGTACTACTACAGTGATTTCAGATTGTAACCCCATGACATACATTCTTTCACGACAATTGCTGGGGGGCAAGTACTCAAAGTGGATCGTGATCCTCCAAGAGTTCGACTTGGAATTTACTGCAGCCAAGTCCAAGAAATCACTTGTTTTCGCTGAATTGCTATGCTCCTTGCCATCCACCGCCATTTCCTCACAGATAGAGGAATCGATTCCAGATGAAACTCTTTTCCTGATCAGCACTCTTGATCCATGGTACGGGGACATCATCGTCTATTTACAGACGTCCTCCTGCCCCGAGACGTCGAAAGATGCTCGTCGACGGATCCGTCACCAAGCCCAGCCTTATCGCATAGTTGGGGACACCCTGTACCACCTTGGGATTGATTCAGTTCTTCGTCGCTGTCTCACCTTCGAAGAAGCTGAAAGAGTTTTAAATGACTGCCACTCCGGCGCTTGTGGCGGTCACATGTCTGGATACGCTACCGCACAAAAAATCCTT
>APFE030515657.1:8043-43667 GCA_000404065.3 Pinus taeda
TCACCCGCCCGGCTGGCCACCCCACCCCACCGTCCCTCACCCGACCTCTCGTCTACCCACTGACCTGCCCATCCGCTCGTTAGGGGTGGTTGGGCGATTCTGATTATACAAATAAGAAATTTATGATATATTTTTGTTGGTAATTTAAGTTAATATGTTTTTGTGATTTGCTAATTTATGTGTTTCTATTTTTCAAGAAAATGGCATCAAGGAAAATTTCTGTGAATCTTTTTGGACCAAAGACTCTTAAAGGTGCATCTTCAAGAAACATTGGTGAACGAACTCCACCTGAGCTCATGACTAAAAATCATTCAAGTGCCTCAAGTGATAAGAAGATGATTTCAGACTAGAATAATTGAAAAGAGGTGAAATTTCCATCAAGAATCTGGTATGTGAAAGAAAAAGAAAGCACAAATGTGGATATATATCTATATATTGATATACCGAATGATAATGGAATTTTAGGTGATGGGAAGAGTCATAGGTATGTGTTTGGTACCGAACACTGAAGTTGTTTACATACTTACAAAAGATCCCAAGTCACATGAAATGATTAAATACCAACTATCATATTCATTGTATGACACGAGAGAGGTATCTACAAAGTTGTGTAAACAAATCGTAAATGAGATGACACAAAACATGGTAAGTATTGTTATTTATATTTGTATTTTGCCTTCTTGGAAGTGTCTCGCTATATTTTTTTAACTTTGTTTTTATTGACATATGATATTTTGTTTGGTAGAATTTTGTTGAAAGTTGTTCAATTAGGTTGGGAGGCATTCATTTCATAGAGCATGATATCATGAAAGTTGTCAGTAGTTTTTACTCAGTGTCAGAAGAAGATATGGAAAACAAGCAAAATGTAGTAATTGATGATGCTACAAAACTACATCCAAAGAATCAGAAAAAAAGGCCTCTGGTGGATAAATCTAGCAAGGGTAAACAAGTTACTTTTGGGGACGATGAAGTTGAAACTGATAGTGAAGCATATGTTTCCATTACTGAAGATGACATTGGAACTGAGAAGAGTTGTAAAGGACCAAAAGTAAAAATGCCCAAGAATAAATCTGTTGAGAATGTTATGACGAAGAAAAGTAAAGTTGAAGATTTTGCTGTAGTCATTACCAGTAGTGAAGAAGCTAGTGAAACTTCAAAAGAAAGTAGAGAAATCATTACACCAGGAGCTGATTTAGATGATGGAATTATCAAAACAAAACAAAATGCCATTCGACAGAATTTTACAAAGAGAAATTTAATTGATGGTGGTCATACATTTCAGCTTAATGTCAGACAAACCTATAAGGCAAGTGAAGGACAATGTTAATATCAAGTCAGCAAGCCACATCATCTGCATGTTCACAACTTGAAGACATTGATGAGGTACAATCCATATGCTCATGTGGTTAGTTATGTGCTTCTTGTTGATCTACTTCAAGTTCCCAACAAAGAAGCATTTGATAAGTCAAAATGTTTTGAGTACAATTATTATGTGCTTGGGGGAACCATTCTGTAGAAGCTCAAAGACAATTGATGGAGGAATACCCTAATAACCCACGTTTTGAAGCAATGAAATATATCATTTATGCTGATTATCAGATACAGAAGAAAAGTTAGTGGCATGGGATCATAATTCAGAAAATGATATAGGATCTCTATGACTTTCATCCAAAGGGTTATATTTATTCATAGTGAATTTCAGGAAAAATGTGGTGGGGATAGGATAAATGTTATTGCAGATTTCCGAAAGGAATGTTGTATGGAAATAGGCTATCAAATTTGTTGGACACCTAATCCTTAATGGGTTAGTGTGGAAGTCGAATGGACAAAAGCAGTCCAAGAGACCTTGGGATGTGAATCCCAATGGTCACCATATTATACTATAAATGTATATCAATTGTTAATAAAAATTGTGTTGCATGTTTTATCTTTCATATCTCTCGCTCCCCATGTGTGTTTAACATGGTATCAGAGCAGATGATTGCTGGTCCTGCTCCAATTTGAGCCACTTGTTTTAGTGATCTCTATATATGTCAGTTCTGCTTTACCTGACCTCTGCCGCACTACACATCTGTTTTCCATATACCATTTATAAAACCTGGGCCCTGCTCTTCTGTTGCGCTGTCATCCTGACCTGACATTGAAACGTTTGAGTGCTGCTCTGCCTCTGTCCGTCCAGTGCTGCTCTGCTCTCTGTCCACTGCTTTCTGCCTGAATGTTTGATGAGGCTGCATATTGAACGTTGGCCTGACATGGTATGCGAACGTTGAAACCCTTCATTTTCGCTGAATGCATCTTTGTTGTATGCACGATGGTCTGTTATGTGTTGGTGTGCTATGCATATGGTGCGTTTGAACGCTGTTGGTGCGTTGAAAAACCTTGAAACTTTGTTGGTGAGCTGTTGGTATCTTAATCTGTTTCCAGAAGGATCATTTTGAGTAAAGAACATCAGCATCCATGAGATCACATTTGGCTGTAGGCTTTTGTCAAGTCGCATTTGCTGAAAAAGCTTAAAGGCCTCGTCACACTACCCACAGTTTGCATAACCTGTGACCATAGCATTCAATGTAACCACATCTGGTTCCGTAATTTCATGTTGCATTTGCCGAATATTTGAAACGATGTACTGGCGACTACGCTGCTAGACATGGTGAATGCATCTTTGCTGTAAACGACCTCCAGAACTTCCTTTCGAGCCATTTCTTGCCATTCACGATGGATTGCTAGAAGAACCATGGTCCAAGTTAGCATATTCGAAGTTGTTTGTTTTCCTGCAAAGAAGAAAGTCTTGCACTCCTCCATTATTTCGTCAATTTTGAGAGTAGAGGAACTATTCATATTGCCCTTAGGGTTTATCATAAGCCCCATGCCCAGAGTTACACCTCAAACCAAATAGGTGGTACAGCTGGGCAAAATCCGTGGCAGTCCCATCAGAAAATGCATAATTCTTTTTACAGTACTCAGAATCAAGGCGATAGCCACATATACAACCGTGCTTATGATCTGCATGCTCCGAATTACGTCTCAAACCAGATAGGCAACCAGGCTCATCGGTTTGTTCAACAACCGATGCGTTCTCAAAGGCAGCACATATAGTTAATAGTCAGTCTCAAGATGGGCATATCTATTCCAATGGCAAGCATATTGTCATACGTAAGATTAGACATGGCTGAAGCCAATCTGTTGTAACATTGACAGTAAGTCCGAGAAGTTATATGAAACTGATTTTTGTTCATTGTTTGATCATTCAATGTCAGTTTGTAGTTGAGCCCAATTCAGGCTGGATTAGATGTTTGACTTTATTTCTCAGGAATAGGCACAGTATGACAGGACTATTTTTCTATGTTATAATTGGAACGCATGAGCCAGATTGACCACTGTGGAGGTAAGTGAAATCACATGAGTAGATTGTTGTTTATAAGCGCTAGCAGAGTAACAGACTCTGTGAAAGATCAATTGCCTAAATTGATTTTGATTGGTGAATATCCATACAAGGAAAGAGGCTAATCTGCGCTGAGGAATAGAGTTCGTTTCTGGGCAAGAACGTAGATATAAAGGTATGAAAACTGGAATCATTATGTGGTCCTAAGCCTGGAGTAAGACGCTTATAAAGATGGCAATTTTAAGTCCAAAGAATGTTAAATTGCAATGAAATTTGTAAACATGTAAAAAATTGTAATGCATTGGGTTAATGGAGTTCCATTATGATAATAATGAAGACTGTGGTAAATTGAAGGGCACAATTAGTTGGTTGACTTCCAAATTGGGGTTTAAATAACTTTGTTAAGTTGTTATGATAACTCAAGGGCGCATTTAACTGAATCCAAAACATGCAGGAAGAATTTGTGATGGTGTATAAACACATGAGGAATGTTGGTGATGAAATGAATGAGGGACTTAAGGCATAGTTCTGGTGTTATGGAGCATTTAAAATCTAATTGATAAACAATTTGATGTTTTATGAATGATTATTGTGGATTTTGGTTTTATAACCATAAATATGAAAGAAAGCTTCCGCATAAAGACTGAATTAAAAAGAGATTGTCTAATTTTGAATTGGGCAAAATAGAGCATGTATGTTTATAAGCATAGAAGTTGTGAAGATCCTGGTAATGCATGTTCTGATTTGAAAGTGAAAGAGAACTTGAAGGATCCAAGCAAGTTTGTAGTTGTTGTTGCCCCAGTTGTAGTATTAAAACTCATTATAGTCTTTGTCTACATATATATGCATTGATTCCCTGATTCATTTGCTGCATATTTATACAAGATATTGCTGTGTACTGTATGTGGATATTAATTTTCTGCATTAAGTAATAATTGTGATCAGTTTTTAAGTGACATTGAAGAAAATGGCCAGAATCAATGAAGTATTAAAGTTCATGAAAACTCTTATACAATCTACTGTTGATGACACATTAGAAATCAGCAAAGGATCTCTTTTAGAAATTCAGACATGTCTACAAAATGCACAGGAAAAGATAGATTTTTTACAACTTGAATCACAGCTACAACAAGAAGAGCTACATCAAAATAGACATCATTCTAAACCTGTTTTTGTTCAGAACATTGAGACAACCACCCATCAGCAGCAAGTCAATAATGTTCCTGTTCATTCAAATAAAGCAGCAATTGTACATGCAGATGCAGAAACTCAGTCTGCACTTCCCAAGCCCATCATCAGGCCTTGGGAGAACCTTGTCCACAACAAGCACAGAACTAGTCTTAGATATGACAAGGACTTGTCCTTTCATATTCCAGACTATGCAAAGCCCATTCAGTTTCAGAGTGCTAGATTCATTCATGACAGTTCACCTGCTCTTCATGACAGTTCAGCTCCAGCTGTTCCAGACTCTGCCTCTCTTCGACAGCAGCAACAACATATCATGAAATGCCAACACTGTGATCGAGTTGGCCATTTGAAAGATCACTGTTTTGATCTTCATCCATGTAAGCACTGTCATAAAACCACCCATTCTTCACACAGATGCTTTAGCAACAAACGCCCTGCAAGAACAAAGATTCATCTAGGATGGATCACTTCTTGGCAATGGGCATCAACAACCAAGAAGATATTTCAAACACATGTCAGAACTTGTTCCAGAATATTGAACATTCTTGCAGTTGAGTTTTCTCCATCTTCTCACCTTGTATCTGACAGGGGGGGAAATGATGGTCATCTACAAGCTTCTTCTTGCGAAGTTTGGAAGAGTTCCGGGAACTGCATTAAGCGTTCCAGTGTTGGTGGCTATCCTTAAACCACCGCCCTTTTTTACCAACATTTCATAGAGCACATTCAGCCTAGTGCTGCCATGCATTATTGCACATTTTGTATTACAGCTCTTTTCTTGGACTCATACATAACCCTTCGGATTAAGGGGGGGAATGTTGGACACCTAATCCTAAAGGGTTAGCGTGAAAGCCGAATGGACAAAGCAGTCCAAGAGACCTTGGGATGTGAATCCCAACGGTCACCAAATGTACTATAAATGTATATCAAATTGTTAATAATATAGCATCGCATGCTTTATCTTTTCTATTTGTTCCCCTAACCATGTCTGTTTAACACAACTAAAGATCCTCTGCATGGAATTAAGTTTGGTACTGAAACATGTGTGGAGGGAAAATTGCAAGGTAAATGTGGTAGATGTTTATAAGGGATTTTTGAATTTATCAAAATATTTATGAAGTCCATTGTTATTTTATTTTTAGTTATATATATATATATATATATATATATATATGTATATATGTATATATGTTTATATATGTATAATATATATATAATATATATATATATATATATATTATATATATAGTCTAAAGAGGGCCATTTTACAATTGAGTATGAGGGGATGTGTAAGTATGTCAAGTCTCCAATAAAATAATTATAAAAATAGAAAAATTATTGACCACTCAAAATAAGAGTGAAAATAACCATATAAGTAATACTTAAAAAAAACCTAGAATATAATTCAATACAAAGAATTAAAAATCCTACTCCAAAATATTCAATATTTCTTTTAAATAAATATTTGTAAAATGACTCTTTAAAAGGAAAAACCATATCTTATGGATATATTAAATCTTTAAAGACATAAATATTTCCACGTCAAAGTTGTAATATTTGAAAATATTAATTTGTTGTACTTTTATTATAACTTTTTATCATGCGAGGTAAAAACATTATTAAATATAACATTAATATTTATATTATTATTATATCTAATATTAATATTATTACATATAATAAATTATGGTCAATAATTTTCTATGTTTGCATCTCAAGGGATTTGATCCATGTGGCTGAATGATAGATTATGAATTAGGTGGATCTATGTCAGTTATATATTAAAATGTGATATGTTAGTAGTGTATATTTTAAACAATGAGGAATAAGAAAATGTTAGAAAAATATGATAGTAAAATAAAACTAAAGTGAAAAGAAAAAATGATTCATAAATTGGACAAAAAATTTATCTACAAAGTGGAATTTACCTGGAAAACTTCATTCAGGTAAAAACCACTAAGAAAAGGGGTTAGAAATTTTTATTACAATACCAATATAACTATTACATTTCACCTACTTCTTTTACTCATGGCCCTATAAAAATAAATTTTCAGTACAATAATATGGGTTCAATACCATTTCATAATGCGATGGGTTAGTGCTACTATAAGTGTGGACAAATTTTACTTTGATTTGGTATACACCTAACAATATCCCACTTGAAATCAAACATATTCTTGACTGAATATATTTGAGATCATCTCTATCTCATGTGTACTAATTCTCTCCCAAGATATCTTTCATCATGCTTACATTACACTAATCAATGTTCTACAATGATCTTGCTTATGCCTTGGGAAAATAGTTGTTAACATATTAACTAGATTGTCTTTAGTGTGTATTTTTCACCCACTATAACAACCCATTTTATAACACTTACAAATCCAATGATATTAGAAATCAATGTGATTTGTCTTTGAATGATATACTTAATCTTTTGTTAAACGAATGCCACCCTAGATAATCAATGTGTGTAGGGTTAGAATGATATGTTGTGCTTTTTCACTAAATAAATGACGCTGTGACTATCATAACACAATAAAACACATATTTTTCTTGTTTTATTACCATTTTTTTTGTCATGGAACACATAAGTAGGATGATTTTATTTCATCATCCAAAACAACTTTGACAGAGCCAATATGACAGGAATTGTATTAAATTCATTCAAATGCTTTGCAACTAAAGCACCCTCCTTCATATTGAGGTTATATGGCTTCTTTATTAAATCACTTATTATATTAGTCTCCATATTTCTATGTAGACCTAACTTACACCAATACTGCTAAGAACCTTTAGCTCCAGTTGTTAGGAAAAGGACAACAAAATAAACTAAAACAACTTTGACAGATACGACTGATAATTATATTAAATTCATTCAAATGCTATGCAACTGAGGAATTCTCCTTCATAAACATCCATAAACATCCACGACATTAGCTCGTCAAAACATGTAGGAAGTAATAAACTCAAGACATAATAACCATAAGTAATATCAAAACAAGCATGCACACATAAGAACACGATTTTTCCTGGTGGAAACCCTTTCGAGAGAAAACCATCTTGCTGATGCTATGATGCTCAATTATTTTATTGATATGATGAAAAAGTTGTACATAGATTAACTTACACCCACAATATGGAAGACTTGGCTTCCTATAGAGAAAACTAACATCTATCAATTCAAAATTATGTTTCTCTCATAGATCTATGAAAATCTGTCCATTGGAAGCTCCCATGACTAATGATCCTCGCCCAACTACCATTAGACTACCCATCTCCTATTGGATGGAGAAATATCTTCCTACTTCTAAATCTACCAAATAAATATCTATTCTAAAGCCTCCATGCCTTCACTTCCTCAATGTGAACCACGTTTCATAATATTTCACACTGGGTTCTCAATTTCCCCAACATTAGCAACCCAACAACACCATCAGTCTGCACATCAAATTTGAATCAAATTATTTTCCCTGGAGAGGGTTATTTATTCTCTTCTTCTCACACCAAAACACTTCTCTCAAACACACCATAAGCTGTTTTTTTAATGCGACAAACAACACATAAATTCTATATCCTCTTCTCAACTCTATCTCTGATTTATGCTCACAGTTATCTCATATAAATATGCAAAACAATGTGAGAAGTTGATGCAATCTCTACTCTTTCAAAATACCCCCAACAATAGCATAATCTCACATTCTCACAACAACCAAGCAAATAGACTCAATGCCTTCCTCTATTTATCATTTTTCTGAGTTGAGTCACATAGTAAATGCTACAGGCTATGGATTACTCAAAAATCCTTTTCATGCGCTTTAGATTTGGTTTACATAGTTTTTTTTACAAAATAAACTACTAACACCACTATCCCTTTGATATCTTCATACTTGATCAACTTCTAGAGGCCCCATGAATGTTTTGACCATAAACCGAAAAGTTTCAAACAAGAATGTCACCATAACATCAAAATTAGTTGAGTAGTGTGAGGAATCGGATAAATTCTCGTGAAAAGCCTTGGTCGCTCCCACAACATAGGCTCCATGTGACTAGAACTCCTTAGTCGCTCCCATGTGTCTGCTTGCTAGTGACTAGAGCTTTTTGGTCGCTCCCATGAATTAACATCCATGTGACTGGGGTAGAGGATGAGGGAAAACATATTTCCTCAACTCAAAAACCACTCCACCTTCTTCCAGAGCCTAAAAAGTCTATGTAGGACCTTTAGAAGTCACTGGACCCTACACAATACTTAAACAAACCACTGTCACATCAAACTAGGTTGGCGAGGATGTCGACCAACAACCATACTGAACATTTGGGCCATCAAACTTGTCCACAAATACTCTGCCATCAGTGTGCAACTCTAGAACATGTCAGACATATTCCAATACCTGTACAACCATTTAAAGCATCCACTAACACATGTAGATCCTCTCCAAGCCCAATGCATAACATCACCGACATGTGGACCTAACTGGGACATGGATACCTAATCAACAAGGCTCCTCAACTATAACTCCTATAGTAGCCACCAACATTTGTATGAAGCAACATGATCAAGATGATCATCTTCATGGGAAGGCATCCAAGCTAGTACAACACACCATCATCCAATGCAATAAAAACAACATGATCATGAGGACCATGAAATCCTTTGATCACACTCTATATGGAACGCATCATCCACAGACAAGCCACCTACAGTCACACATACACATGCATGATTGATCATAACCAAGTCACCTATAGCCCAAGCAACCAGGTTGACATGATTGTTAACCAACAATACACTTGCAACATTGCAAGACACATCAATGTCAACAATCTCCCCCTTTGGAATTGATGGCATCCCTAGCTAAAATAACCATTTGAATTCATTTTTCAAAACTAATGAATTAAGTTTCATAAATTTATTACTGCCCATATTTAAATTTGAAAAAAAAATGCGTGTTTTTTTTCACTTTTTTCTAAACATCAATGTGCTTCATAGTAAAACACACAAGTGCATTTACGAGTAATGCCCACTACTTAAGATAACTTATTGATGTGCTCATTTTTTTTAACACCGTGATATGATAGGATTCCTTTTTTAGTTTCAAAATCCTGAAAATTAGTGCGATTATTATTTTAACGCATCGACGTGATTATTGTTTAAACCCATCAGTGCTATTAGTTTCAGAATTGCACTGATATGATAGAATTCCTTTTTCTATTTTCGCAATCTGTGAAATCAGTTCAATTATAATCTTAATGCATCAAAATTTTTATTTCTTAAAAACATTAGTGTGATTAGTTTTACAAGAGAACTGATATGCTAGAAACCCTCTTTTATTTTCAAAATCCCAAAAACTAGTCTGGTTATTATTTTAACGCATCGATGTTGTTATTACTTAAACACATTGGTGTGATTACTTTTGAAAAAGCGCTAATATGATATAATTCCTCTTTTACTTTAAAATTCCTGAAAACTGGTGTAGTCATTATGTTTTTTTTTTTTTTCTAAGTAAAGTTAATCTATTAATATGATAAAAAAAAGGGGAATTATAGTGAGGCTTGGCCACAGAGGAACCAAGCCTCAATTAGCACACATCCATAATAATGTCCAAAAATATGTCCAAAAAAATATGTCCAAAAAATAACCCACATAGGGGTAACAAATTTAAACAGAGAATTACCGAGACAAGGTAACCAGACCAAAATTTTATCCTGAAGACACATAAGACTAAACATAAACTAAACCAATAACATGACAAAACTTCCACCTGGCTGGCATGACACATGGCGCTCAGTCTTTCGGAGTAGGCTCCTCCACAATTGGACATGCCTAGTCATTCGGGTTATCTAACTCACCACATCCTAGCGCCTGATGGCCTTCCTCCATGTTCCATGCCTCAACACGCGAGCCTAACGTGTCACCATGATGGCTATCAAAAGCTTGTGTGTAACTATGTATGTCCGTCTTAACTTGCTGATTGCCAACAATAGCATTTCCATGCCTTCTGGTTCAACCTTCATCAGCTTCCGGTTCACCATTGTTGCCCCGATTCCTACTGCTCGGGCCAACTTTGTTCGCCTCCTCCATAGGATTATCCATGGGACCATGCTACTCACTCTCTTTTGTGATGGTAATTGATATAGTTGCTATGATAACAGGGTGGTTCAAAGAACTACGAAAGCTAAACTGTGTGGTGTGAGCAGCAGGATGTAGAGGCAGGGAAAGGTTGTAGTGCGAATAACTATAGCTTCACGACCTAAGCTATGGAGCCAGGTTCTGCCTCTGCCACTTTGCGTGTTTGGGTATTCGCCTGCGAAACTGTGCGGGTGGGGATTATCGACAGAGGAGGTAGGGGAAGCAGAATGAGGGCTAGGTAGAGCAGGGGAACAAGAACATAAGTGTGGTTAGTTTTACAAGATCACCAATATGCTTTAAAGGTTATCTGAATTTTTTTTCACATAAAATGGAATATTCATCTCAAATTATCCTTTATAATGCATCCAAATGACTTATAATTTTTCATAGTATACATTTTTTTTCTTAAGGTTGCCTTATTCTAAAAAAAAGGTTTGAAAACCATATTGAAATTCAAATTATGGTTATATGGTTCTCGATATTAATTTTAGCTATGTACATATAAATTTATTGCTGATTTTTCTCAAATGCAGGAAGAAATATGATAATATCAAGTGGCTAGTTCTTGAAATTCCATCTCATTCAATATTGCTCAAAGCTCTTTGAGGATTTCTCCCTTTCCACTTCCAATAAGTTCATATTTTATTTATATTTCAATTTTTTTTTTTTTGTCCATGTTAATTTGAATAAATATGCATCGAAATTTGCAAGATCTTGATTCAGAATTGATTTCAAATGCAAAAAATATTCCACCATTTCAAAAACATCAGAAAATCTTATAAGGAGCAGTATACTACAAGTAGTTGGTAGATGACAATGGATAATTACTTCACCTTGATAATTGGAACGTGGCATCTTCCAGCCGCAATCTTGGGTCAACGATGGTAATAGTTGTTTTGTATAATGTAATTTTAACAAAGAAATTGGATTGTTCTTACTAATATCATTGATGTACTAATGTTCAATAATTTTTGAAATTAAGATTTTAGTGATGATGAATGATCCACCTACCATCTTCTAAAGCACCCCTTTACAATGTCAAATCAGGAGAAGCTTGCATTACGAGAAAAACTCAGAGAGGAAGCATACAAGGAATGGTTGAATGGACCAACTATTCAATTCCCATTATGTCCAGATTCACCAATTAGGAATGACTACATCAATAGTAGTTCTTCATCACAAGTTAGAAATGGAGGTAATCAATTAGAGTTTGGTATAGATGATTACTTATGAGATATGTCTATCATGGAGGAAATGTTGTTACATACATTCCAGAATGATGAGCTAGGTGATGATGCTAATATCATTGATACCCTATTCAAAAGCTTGAAATTTTCTTCCACCAGCCCTCTCTTTGGACCTAACGGCTAGTTATATTGTACCCAACTAGGGACAATGATGTTCTATACAACTTGAATGAAAATTTTGGCACGTCAAATGCATGTTTCTTGGCAATATTGAGGTAATTGACCATGATCAAGTCCCTTATATTTTGAGAAATCTTGTCACCATCATTATTAAAAATGATTGATTTTATGAACATTAAATATTGACATTATACATTTATATTGCCCACCAAATGTAGGCTATTGGAATACAAGGCTTTTTTGAGTGATAATGTATTTCCAGGTCGCTACAAAGAGGCAAAGCAGTTGTTGAAAATGTTGGGTGTTGAGTACACATCATATCATGCATGTGTGAATGATTGTATTATATATTGAGGAGAATATGTAGATATAGAGATACATCTCAAATATGGACATGGAAGGTAACATAAATAAAAAAATAATATAAATCACATGGTTCTCATCATAAGATATTGATGCACATGCCTGTAATCCTAAGGATTGAAAGGTTCTTTCATCGCAAACAATTAGTTTTGTTGTAGGGATGGCATGCCTGACATTGAATTGAGTTAGGAGTTATGTGAATCCCAACATATTCAATATCCATGAAGCCCTCAAGGTCTCTAGGGGCATAAGATCTGCCATGATGTCTTGAGTTGTCGCAGGGTGGACACCCTCCTAAACCAAAAATATATAGAGTCCATCACAATACCCCATCTTGAATCTGACAGCAGCCCTACATGGCCACATGTCTACACCCATATGCATTCATGGATGTGCCCCACTTATCGTGACCTTGGACATATTTTCATTTGAATTCGGTGGGGGAGGAGGAATGTCCCCAACAACTGTGCCAATATATACAAAATACATAGTACGAAACAATAATTAGGCAATTTCATTAAACAATTACATAAAACAAGTAAAAACCATGATAGTTTTTTTTTTGTTTGTAATTAATTAAGATTACAAAATGAAACCATATTAATTTAAAGAAAAGACTAATATTACCTCTATCATTTATAGGGTCATCTTATGTGAAGAGGATCTTGGGACACTCTCACCAATCTAAACAGGTGTAAGGACATGACACCAAAAAAAACATTTTGTCAGCCTGACTTCCTAGTAGCCCCAATGCCTCGGAGGAAATTTTAGTTGGATACTCTGACTGGCCCCTATTGGGCATCATCTTGTCCCACATGTGCATTGACAACTCAGTCATTAGCCTAAGAGGGCAATGGTCAAAAGTAGGTCTCTTCTCCAGACACCTCTTAAAAAAAAAAATTATTTGAAGAAAAAGCGAAGTTTTCCCTCCCATGTTTCGTAGCACGAAATTTAGCTAAGTCCATATAAAAATGTTGCATAAAAATGGATAACCATCTGATACATCATGGCCTCTACACCAAAGAATCGACATATAAAAAAGAGGGAAACTAATGTGCTTCCCATCGCTATCATAAGATGAAATGGTACTCAATAATAGTGATAGGAACCTAACCTCCTCTACACCAAAATAGGTGATCCGTAGTTACCCACTAGATAACAGAAAATATGTTGAATGCACTACATGATGCCCAACATATCTTTAAGAGTAGGCAAGTTGACTCTCTACTCCAACACCATGCAGTACATCAATGCAGTAGGGAAAACTCCCCCCTCTCATGTATAGGTTAGTGATAAATCAAATGTCCTCCTCAGTGGGTTGATACCACTAATCAGGACCGACACAAAAACCCTATTGGTGGAAATCTCATCAACGAATCAGTTGTGACGACAACCTAGAGTGCCCCTTCATGGATGTAGCCTCCTCATAATACATAAGGAGGCCTACATTCCTCAATAGGACTTGGGTCACTACGGTAATAGAGAGAGTATAAATCGTTCTCCCTCTCTTGTGCCTCCCACAGCTAGACCATATTGTATTGGTACACCCTTTCCTCCAAATATTCTTTCTCCTCACTCTATTGATGTCTCTACATGATTGAAATATAAAATACATCAACCTCATACATAAAACATAAATCCATTTTATTAAATGAAAAATGTGTTTTTAAATATGGACATATAACCTCCAATTAAAAAAAAATCATTCTCGTTGTGCCAAAAAAACAGGAATTCACTAGACACTATGCGCCACAAAAATAGAAAATCACTGCCCATGGTGCATGCATCGACGTGACACATCAATTTTGGTATGTATACATAAAAACACATTGGTTATTTTTATTTTTGAATGCAGCATGACGAAATAGCATTTCACACCAATGCATATACATAAGTTTTCCGTAGCGAAACAAAATGTTTAGGTTAATGAACACATTGGGCTATAATTTTTTAATAGTTTTCTAGTGGTGTGTTTGATAAAAATAAAAGCACTGGGAAGTAAATTTTATCATACACACTACCATAAAAATTATAAATTTTCTCAATGTGTTTCAATTTATCAAACGCACAGACAAAAATAAAGTGTGTTAACCTAACGAACTCATTTGTGGCGCACCCATTATATTTACAGGTGCATCGTAACCAGGCAAATTGAACCTGTTGAATGCACTATGTAGGAAGAAAAATAAAAAACAATGGAAGTTTTTACCTAATTTTAAATTTTAATCCACAAAAAATATATTAGAGAGGAAGATAGAAATTTTCTCATCGGGGACACTTGGTTACCACATAAATGAAAAAAATGAATCTGACCAATGCTTAAGAAAATTTGAAAGACACACAAAGAGAAATGGGTGAAAGGATGGAAAGCAAGGGAAACACTAACAACAGGGTGCTTCACAAAGGAAAGAGTAGCACTAGTGCTTGAGAGCTATACAACATTGCATATGGTAAAAATGAATTTTACAGTAGGTACTTTTTTATTTTATTTTACCCTGTTCTGGTGCACTCAAGTAACAGCACTGGTGTGTACCATTTCTTTAGCACACCACCATTTTTAAAATAGAAAATCCTATAGTGGTGTACCTTGTTCTTTATGCACCAAGGAATTTCAATACAACAATATAATCGATTCTTCGTGGGAGTATAGAACCAAAATGGTGAAAATGAATTTTATGACCGACATTTTTTAAATTTGACCTTTGTCCAGTGCTATCGAGTAGTATACGCACCAGTGCTTCGGTTTCACTTAGTGTACCACTATGTTTAAATTAAAAACCCTATAGAGGTGCACCTTTTTATTTACATACTAGGGTTTTTCAATACATGAATAACATTGGTGCTTCATGCGAGTATAACATCGAAATGGTGAAAATGAGATTTACAACTAACATTTTCGAAATTTAACCCTTTTATAGTGCTATCGAGTAGTATACACACCAGTGTTTCAATTTCACCTAGCGCGCTGCTAATTTTTCAAATTTAAAACCATATAGTGGTACACCTTGTTATTTACACATCAGGGCATTTCAATACAGGAATAGAACTAGTGCTTCATGGGAGTATAGCACCGAAATGGTGAAAATGAATTTTTTGACCGAAAGTTTTTTAAATTTAACCTTTTTTTGGTAGTATATGCACAGGTGCGCCTAATATGAGTAGTGCACCATTGTTTTTATTTGTATAGAAAAAAACCCTAAAACAATGTGCCACTTTCTATTAAAAATCGGGTCCTCCAGTTCAAGGAACAACACTATTGTGTCTAGTATTATAAGTGCACTGTTATTTTTAAGTTAAAAACCCAAAAATGATGTGTAATATTTTTTTATGTACGGGGCTGTTTATATATAAGTTTAGCACTGGGTCTTTGTGAGAGTGTAGCACAAGACTTGGAAAATGAATTTTACGACTGATATTTTTTAAAATTTAACCCTTTTCTTGTGCTATCAAGTAGTATACACATCAATTCTTATTGTGTACTTAACACACCGTTATGTTTTTACTTTTATAAAAAAAACAATTATGTCACTTTGCACCATATGCTATTAAGCATTGATGTGTATAATTGTATAACACACCAGTTTGTTAGTGTATCATAGATGAACCATTAAAAAATATTTGATAAATAAATTAATTTTCCCAATGCTACTAGTGACCTCTACTACAAACACATTTTTAGGCTATTTTTATAGGGGATTTCGCAAGAACCTCTGCCAGAGGGTCTTTTCCTTGTAGTGTTATTATAGGTGACCCATGGTCTTAAAGTGACCTATGGTATTTCTCCCATATTATTTGGAGGAGAAAAATTATAAAAGGAAGATGAAATTTCTTTTAGGATATAATTGGGTAATTGATATTTGGTTAATAGTTATAAGAGCTCTTGTAGCTTAAGGTGGGAGGGAAAAACTATCATTGTATTTGCTAGTTTCAATGTTGAAATAAACACCCTAGTTCGTGGTGGTTAGTTTCACTGTTAAAATGCACACCATAGATAAATATTGTGTTGTAGGTTTTTAGTTGTGCTTGAGAAGGCTGAATTACTATATATTAGAAGGATCAATTTGTTGGACCAAGTTGCTAGATATTAGATTGTAGAAGTACAAGAACAAGAAGCCCAATATATATTCCAAGTTTTCGATGTAATATCTTTCCAAAACTTATTATCAAATAAAATAAAGTTAGGTTTTCTTCTAAATTTTCTACAATTTATATGGATCTATATTTCATTTTATCAATATTTCTGGATAAAAATTATGCTATAATAATTTCTAGGATTTTTAACAAACTAATAAAAAGGAATATTATAGTGGTATCAACGTTGGGTTTCCTCCAATATTCAAGGGTTTATTTGAAAAAAAAATCTTCCAACTCAACAAAGAATTTGTTTGAATAAGTAATCTAAGGATTGAAGACTTGAGCAAAAATGTTGTAACATAACTAGTTTTCACACCCCAAAGATTTTTTTTTCCTATAATTAACGATTTTTGTAACAATTATAATATTAAATGTTACAGTTGCATATACATATGCATACCATAAAGAATATAATGCTTTACAACCTTGGGTTTGCATAATTATCCCTATGTATTAAAGTTTATTCCATCCTCAACTTTATATTGTTCTTTATAAATGTTTCCCTTTTGTTGTATGATGTTTCCCTTTTGCTATATGTTATACGTATATATCATTTTAATTAAAATATCCCCAGCGGGATGGATAATCCATATCAACCATATGAACTAGAACATTTCCAAAGTCTTTAAGCACATACCACATAACCACTATGGTTAACACACATGTTATTCACACTTGGTTCTTGTTATTTCCATGGTTCTTTTAAATATTTATTTCATGAATTATAGTGTTCATGTGGGATAATTTGAACCACCTTTTGATTGTGGTTGGCATACGTTGGACACCTATCACATATTTCTTTTCCCACATGGCCCTGCCCATGTGATAATCAGGGGATAACTGTACTGGGAAATTTTTAATGGTGGTGATCTATTTGTGAATGATCGAAGGGTTAAGATTGATTTTCCTCAACCCTAATCAACTACCCTACCCTTTCTCAATTATTTGACTTTTTATTTTACTTTTTCTTCTTCTAAAAAGCACCACTCTAAGGTTCTCAGGGTTTCATGGCTTCCATTGGCCCCATTTTGATTTCTATGGTCATTTTCCCCTTGTTTCCTTTCACATTTTCTCACCATGAAGACTCTCATCTTCAGATAACTTGACATGCTCACTCAAGTACCAATTTTTTCTCATTAACATTCACTGGTAATTTTGTAGCTTTATTTTCTCTTTGTTTGCATTTTCATCTAACTCTTGAGGATTTCACATGCATCTAGAGCATTATAATTTTTTCCATGGTTATTTTTCCAGTATCAATGTCATAGCATGTAGTTTTTGAGACTCCCATTTGGTCCTATGGTTTTGCATGGGGTTATAGAGGTAAGCTTGGACTATTTTTCACAGCTCAAATAATGAAATAAATTATTGTTTAAATTCTTTTATATTTGGGATTTAAATTGGCTTTCACCATACTTCTTTCAATACCAATGTTTTGGATCGAATGGAATTACAAAATTTTGGTCGCAAGAGAACATGGGTAAGGTTTCATTCCTTCCATTCTTCATTGAATCTCTCTGGTTTACAATGCATAAAAAGAAGGAATTTATAGCATTTTCGTTTGTTTTTCGTTTAACAATGGTTCCTATCTATATATCAATTATATGATAGAGGATTTTGTATGGTTTCCTATGATTAGGGAGTTTATTAAGGGTTTACACCCATGAGAGTACAATTGTTTCATTTATATTATTTTCATCATGTCATTGTGTGTAGACTTTGAGATTTACTCGGGGTTTTTTATTTTGTATAGTGAAATTTTTTATTTTCAAATTCCTCTATTTCCATTTGTGAATGGGTTCATATAATGACAAGATTTAATCCTTTTGTATTTGGTTGCATGAGGGGTTTGGAGAATTGGCCGAATTGGGTTCTCTAGAGGTAATATATTTTCTTTTCTTCTAGTAATATTGGCAAAATCCTACCCATTTTCTTCCTTTTGAGGGTTTCTAACTCAATCTAGCACTTGGTTGTAGGTACAAATTTGTGACACAATAAAAATTTCTTGCCTACAATCTTTAAGTTCATTTTTTCAACACTTAGATTCCAACATCGTTGTGTTACATGGTAGCTTCCTACCACTAGTACAAAATGAGAGATTAGTGACTACGTGGCTAAAAACGTTAGTCGCCACAATTATTTCAAGTTAATTACTACTAAATTTGTGCAATTTTAAGTGACCCAACATAAAATGACTAACTTAAATGACTAGTTTTGTCTAAGGATAAAATATATGACTAGATAATAAGTGACCCAACTAAAAGCGACTAACCTAAATTACTAATCTAGTCCATAAGTAAAATATATGACTAGATAATAAGCGACAAAATTAAAAATGATTAATGTAAATGACTAGTATAGTCTAAGAATAAAACTATAACCAACTAACAAGTAGAACAAGTATATGAATTAGTCATTTATGCTAGTCATTTTTAGTTGTATTACTCTGGAAATGGAAGATTACAATTTTGATACTGAAGTGTTACATTCCACTAAATTTTAGTACTACAAATGGATTTAGAGACCCCATTTTAACATTGTAGATGGATTCAGAGACACCCTTTAAGGGGGGCTTTGAATCCATCTGTAGTGTTAAAATTTAGAGACAAAAAGGAATTTAAATCCATCTACAATGTTAAAATTTATATACAACTTAAGTTAATAGGGTCTTTCAACCCATCTACAATCTTACAATGTTAAAATTTATATACAAATCAAGTTAAGGGGGTCTTTCAATCCATCTACAATGATAAAATTTACAGGCAAAGAGGTTTTTGAATCAATTTATTAACTTAATATTGGAAAATTATTTTAATCCTTACAATATAGAGGAAAATAGGTTTTTTAATGAATTTATTAACTTATGATTGGAGAATTATTTAATTATTTTAATCCATACAATATAGAGATGATTTAATAATTTGGGAAAATGTTGGGTTTTGGAGAGGGACAACCCTTCATTCATATACATTAGGAAATTAGAGGAATTCTTCATGTTTCAACCCATTTTGTTTTTTATTTATTATTTCCCGCAACAATATAACAATAAGCAAGTCGTTCTAATGCATTTTTCTACCCAACAGGATTGGCTCTTACTGTGTTTAACCTGGATCTTTTTCACATTTTCTGTGAAACCCAAATTACTATCATGTACTAGAGAAAAATACTATTTCTGAATCATGATTTTCTACCATGAGTATAGGAAGAGGAAGATTTTACAGTCGAAATTATCGTATTGAGAAGGATTGTGGCATTTGTAGTGAAAAGGTGATGAGTTTATGCTATTTTTTCAGTTCCTTTTGAGTTGAATTTTTATGGTATTTTCTTATTATGGATATTAGGTTTTGGGTAATTTGATTTTTTTTTATTACAATTAGTGCAGTCATGTACAAGAACCAGTTGGGGCAACTTTCTATGAGTTTTTTCAATCTGCCTTCGTAGTTTTACATACAGGATGGGCACGATCAGACCTTTCATTTCAAGGCAATAGACACATTCAATGGTGAAACTTATGAAAGAAAAAAAAAATTATATCATTTTGTGCCAGTCCGAGCACGTGGCTACGAAAATTGCTTTCAATACTCTCTCGAGAAGAGGCCCCTCACAATATCTCATGAAAAGAATCCTAATAACTAGACCATTGCTTATTTCTTTTTCCTTGTTATCTTCGATAATAGATTGAAATCCGTACAGAAACAGAAGTCTTATCCCTTAAATTTCGTAGGCACTGCCGCATTAAAATTGTATCTTGTTTTACTTTTTTAGTCTCATTGACCTATTAAAAATAATGCAATTTCTTTATGTTATCATTCCTTTCCCTCGCCCATCCTGAATTGGTTTTATACCTGTTCAAACCTTTAAACCTTCTAGGATGGCACCTGAAGGCTCTTGTTAATGAAATTTGTATCTGTAAATCGAGCAAGGTTTCCTAACCTACCCGATCCAAAATGGCAAACACTACACCAAAAATAATACATAGCTTTAGCTTTATTTAAAGATTTGTTGATGCCTATACAATATATTACACGTTTCACTGGATAGATTAGGGGCTATAATTTGTAACCCTTTTCACACCATGAAAAAATTGATGTTTTGATCCTTGTAAAAGTTTCACAAACTGGACAAATGATGCAAGAGCATCCAAGCACCCTTCATTAAAATCAGAATCCAAAGCTGTGAAAATGGGAAGACATCGACAATAATGTAAACCGGTGCAAATTCTTTTAAAACAAAGCTAAATTGATGGAATTTGGTAAGGTTTAATTAAATGTAATTATCTGCCATGTATGCATGATGAGAGATTTAGGCGATTGGGGGAGGAAATCATGGATATGAGATGATCGACAACCTTGTAAATTTCTCTATAAAGAGTTTGTGTTGTGATAGAGATAGAGAGAGAGAGAGAGTGATATAGATAGATAATAGACAGAATATAGATAATAGAAAGAGAGGGAGGATATAATGTAATTGGTAGTGAAACTGTGACTAAGGCTAAAATGACTTAGATTGTAATCTAATTCTATATAATATAAATATGTGTGTTATGTGTTATTTCATGTGTCTGTGTATATATGCATTGAAGAGTTAAATTTTGTGTTACTACTTTATTGATCGACCATCGATCATTGTAAGGATCTATGACAATCCAATGATATCAGAGTAAACTGTTGTATGGAGTGATGTGAGTGTTTAAAAAGAGTGTGCCAGAGCTAATATGTATGGAAATGCGAGTTCGATCATGAGCGAATGAGAATAAGCGAAAGGAGGATAATTTCAGGTGAGCCGTCAGATCATTTAGACTGATAGATATTAACGCTGGAAGAGGAATGGCGGAGGAGTAGATATGGATTGTCCAATCGACAGACCAACAGATCAACGTCATCGCGAGGCTTAGATGTAGGGGTGTTAAGTAGTGAAGGCAGTTTTCATAAGGTGGTAAGCGGACTGTCGAGCAGCCTCAAAACCATAACTGGTATCCCAAAGGATAGACCTGATGAGGTTTATGAACCATAACTTAGTGCAATTGAAGTTCGGAGGTGATTAGGACCATCTGTTGAATCCAAGATCCGATGGATATCATGTGTTAATAAAGTACAGATGAATCTTTGAAAAATGGACCCATTGAGGTTTTATACAATGGGGTTAACTCCTTGTTGAGATCCGACGATCTTGACTGTCTGTCGGTTGACTGATCGAACGGTGATTGCTCTCGAATGTGCACATGGTTTAACAGTTTGAGCGGACTCGATGGATTAACAACGTGGGATAAATTTATTTGAGATCTAGCATTATGCGTTCGAGTGGGACTGTCGCTCATTTGGTCAGGTTTCGTCATTACCACTATTTGTTTGTTTCCAGGTTTAATGGGAAGCCGCCAATTAAAACATTTCTGATATAAACGTGGACCCATAACCCATAGGTCCACATAGAATTTTATAAAGATGAAACTAAACTGCCTTTAAGTAGTTTTCCTTTCATCATTTTGGTATCAGAGCAGGGTTAAGGAGGTACAGTCATGTTACAGATTGGAGAGTTTATGGTCTTGTACTATCATACAGAAAGCATCAGAGGAAGGTGAGGACAGTGCAATAGCCTCATGGAATGATCAAATGGTTCTATAGAAGGGAGAACCAGAGAGATGCCAAAAGAATAATCTTAGAGAGAGAAGCTTGGTGCGGTATCATGTAGCATGAAGAAGACTGTTACTATAGAGGCTTTGTTGCAGCTCACAGAAAGATCATGAAGGAAATTCCATAGAGAATGTGGGTAGAATTTCTAAGGGATGATGGAGAAGCATATCACCAAGAGGTCATAAATTTTTGTACCTTGGGAGTCTGATGCAGGAGCATTTGAGAACCCTTCATTAAAATCAGAATACAAAGCTATGAAAAGAGGAAGACGTGGACAATCATGTAAACTAGTGCAAATTATTTTAAAATAGAGCTGAATGGATGGAATTTGATAAGGTTTAATTAAATGTAATTATCTGCCATGTATGCATAATGAGAGATTTAGGCGATTGAGGGAGGAAATCGTAGATCTAAGATGATCCATGACCTTGTAAATTTCTCTATAGATTCTGTGTTGTGGTAGAGATAGAGATAGAAACTGATATAGATAGACAATAGACAGAGAGTGAGGATACAATGTAATCGATAGTGAAACTGTGACTAAGGCTAAAATGCATTAGATTGTAATCTAATTTTGTATAATATAAATATTTGTGTTATGTTTTATTCCATGTGTCTGTGTATATATGCATTGAAGAGTTAAATTCTATGTTACTAGTTTATTGATTGACCATCGATCACTGTAAGGATCGATGGCGATCCAATGATATCAGAGTAAACTGTTTTGTGGAGTGCTATGAGTGTTTAAACAGAGTGTGGCAGAGTTAATCTGTGTGGAAATCTGAGTTCCATCATGAGTGAACGAGAATAAGCAAAAGGATGAGAATTTCAAGTGAGTCCTCGAATCATTTAGATTGACAGATATTAATGGCGGAAGAGGAACGACGGAGGAGTAGATCTGGATCGTCCAATCGATAGACCAACAGATCGACGGTCATTGCGAGGATTAGATGCAGGGGCGTTAAGTAACGAAGGAGATATTCATAAGGTGGTAAGCGGATTATTGGGCGGCCCAAAAACCATAAGTGGTATCCTAGAGGACTGACCCGATGAGGTTTATGAACCATAACTTAATCCAGTTGATGTTCAGAGGTGATCAGGACCGTTCGTTGAATTCGAAATCAAACGGATATTGCGTCTTAAGCAAGTACAAATGAATATTTGAAAAACAGACCCAATGAGGTTTTATACAATGGGGTTAACTCCTTGTTGAGATTTGACGATCTTGACCATCCATTGGATGACTAATCGAATGGTGATTGCGCTCGAATCTCTGCATGGTTTAACAGTTCGAGCAAACTCGATGGATTATCAACACGGGTTAAATTTATTTGAGATCCAGTCTTATGTGTTCGAGTGGGACTGGCGCTCATTTTTTCAAGTTTCATCGTTACCACTATTTGTTTGTTTTCGGGTTTAATGGGAAGTCGCCAATTAAAACATTTCTGATATAAACGTGGGCCCATAACCCACAGGTCCACATCGAATTTTATAAAGATGAAGCTAAACTACCTTTAAGCAGTTTTCCTTTCATCAATTAACTATAAAAGGGTAAGGGAAGAGAGATGGCCTTTTAACCCTCTGTTATAATATTAATCCACCATGCAAACTAGGTTGGTTGACATGAAACAAGTCGACATAATCAGTAGCAGAGCAGTGAAATGGATAGAGGTACAAATCCTTGGTTTGATTCATATCTTGTCCAAGTTTTAACATGTTCAACCATTTTTTAAAGTTTTAAAGTTAGATCAGATAAATTTTAGGGGAACCTTATTTACTTACCTAGAAGTAGTATGACTATTTGTAGCATCCTTAGAATTTTAAAAACAAGGTAGCTAGCTTCGTTCTCTTAGCAGATAGAGCTGATATCTATTGTTGGATATATCTACATTTAGAGTTGAAATTTATTATTTCCATGCCACTTGAAGAATGCATGAGAGACTAGAGTCAATATTCAGCCATCTCGTGTATCCTATTCAGTTGAATTAAGGGGATTTGAAATTTGGCGTATGCCACATGCAACTAAACCTAAACAAGGAATTTGGAATTGTGATCAGTAGTTAATTATTTCCACTGGTAGAAGCAACTGTGCATGAACGTCATGTTGCCTTAAAATGTAAAAGTAGACATGCTTGTTTTGGACAAGGGATAAAATTAATAATTATCCAGTCTGTGTTGCATGGAAATCCTATGAAGGGCACTCTCTTAAGGAAGGCGGGCCTTTGATTACTGTTGGATTTACACTCAATGGAGGCTGGGAAATATACTCCATAAAAGAGAATGTTGATAGAAAAGTTAATTATTGTTTTTTTAAAGAGTGGAGGCCAGAAAAGTTGGAGATGACATTATTCCATGAAACTTTGTGAAATAAAATATGGAAATTTATAATTAAAATGTCAAAAAATGTTAAATGTAACACACTTATACATGTTAGTATAAATAAGTAATTTATAAGGTGTATTTTGACTTATACGACGAAACTAGAGTGTGTAAAAATCTATCACAAGAGATGCCCCAAAGGGATGGGGTGTTATTACCAATATATACAACAATGATGTTAGGATTGAGACATATGTGAGTGTTTATGTGTTCTATGGAAGTTGTAAAGCAACATATATTTATGCACATTACACATAAGATTTTCATTGTAATGTATCTAATTCTTAGGTTGGTAATGTTATGCCCATTTTTTTTTGTTTGTAAATACTGGATATTTATATCATGCCCAAATATGCAATCAAAGTCAAGAAAACATTAAGACTCATAGCTTTCAACTTTAAATTGAGAACATATGTGAAGCCCCTAACAAACTTATAGTTTCAAAAACATTTCAATGGGTGAGGTTACTCTAATTTGTGTGTCTAATGCCCTAAGGAAAATATGAGGGAGTGGTGGTTTTTTATATTGTTTTCCAATGAGGTGAACATAAGTGTTGTCTACAAAGGAAGTTAAAAAGTGAGTGATAATTGTTAAATTAACTTTAATGGCATGGCCTTTGTAATTTCCAATTAGGATGGGGAAAGGGAGTTTTGGAGCTAAGATTTCTTCAATGCTAAGAATCATTCAAGAAGAAATTCTGACAAGATAGACTGGAAAGCATTCAAAAGTTATTTTATCAACTAAACCTTCAAGATAATGCTTCTATAAGCATTAGAGTCTAGACATCATCGGATAGGGTAGTGTGTACAAGGCATAAATGCAAATAATAAGGAATTTATTTGTAGAAATATTTGTGAAGGAGAAAGATTATCACATTAACAGAATCTCAATATCAAATTTTGAACAAGAATAATGTAGTGATCTAGGTAAATTTTATGTACTAGGGTTTGTGGGAATTAATGTTTGAGGATGAGATCTCCTTGTCTCAACTAACAACTAAATCAGATTCAAACAATATATCTTATGATGAAAAAATCAATAATTAAAACTGAGTACTGAATAAAATGAAATTCGTTGAATAAATTTCTTTAGTTAATAGAATCAATACGGTTTCAGCTAAATCATATCATATGAGTTCATACACTTTTGCATTTAGATAAAGAACCAAGTTATACACATGAAGGTTGCATACCTTAATCAACATTCAACTAGAATCCTACATATAGACTGATTTGAGAAAATTAAAAAAAAATCCTTCCTCTCCTACAAATCTCTTTGACTTCAGATCCACATCCCTATTTTTCCTTCACTGTCTCTACCAATGTAGGATATTGGTTCTGATTTAGCTCGACTTTGTTGTATTTGTTTTACCTAGATTGTGGGGTAGTAAGTTTCCCTTCGATCACAGTTCAAAACCCTTTGCCTTCCTTAGCATGCAATCTGTATGTGTGCAAAACTTCTTGATGACCCTCTGAACTTGTTCATTGATCCTTGCTCTAAATCAACCTTAGGAGGATTATATGCTCTAAGAATTGGGCTATACTGTAGGAGGCCACAATGTGTTTTTTACAAAAATCCATCTCCTCTATAAAGAGGCACCCATCATGATCAAGATGTTGAACTATGATTTTTGGAGGCTCCTCCTGGTATTAGATTTTCGTTACAAGTCATAGCACAACTTTGGTCCTTAGACTTCCATAATTCTTGGCTGCTTAAAAAGTCTATAATATTGGATTATCCTCCTAGAATGGACCTTGATGAATCAAGAGTCAACTCAGATTTTCAGTTTAGATAGATGTTTTCCCTTACAATATAGAGACAACTTCAAAATACCTCATTTCATAAATGAGAGGGTCCTTGTAGCCAAATCGAACAAACACAGAAATTCAATTCCCTCCTATTTTCCCAGAGCCAGATAATGAAGAATTATTCCTATTGGAAATATTGAGAGGGGGGTGAGTTAGTATTTATTTTACAATTTTTACTTTTATGCTAATTAAGATCACTTAAAAAAATAACACAAAATGAATAATACGTAAATCATTTTATTAGTCAGAATAACAAGGAATTCAATCCTCTTTTAAAATAATACAAGTTTCAATTAATACAATCACACCTATGATCCCTTCAGGGCTCAAACCCTAGATGAAGACTCTAATATTTAATTCACCAGGCTCCAACCTGTACTACACCATCAAGATCCAACTTGGTCTATTTGAGGACTCCAATCCTCTGAGACTCTATCCTAATCCAAGGCTCCAACCTTGTGCTCTACCAAGCTCCAAATTAATCTTCTTTAGGATTCCAATCATCACTACAATAAAAGCTCCAGCCTGATTATTTTCAAAGCTCTAACCTCTAGGGCTCCAATCCACTCCTTCAAGGCAACTTAGAAATTTCACAAAACTTACAAAACATCTTCAATAAGTTTTGAACATCATCCTCACATATTTTCAAGAATATCTTCAACCAAGAGTCTTCATTGATTCTTCAACATAGTCTTAAAAGACTATAATAAGTGATCTTCTTTATGTGTGCTACAAAAGTCAAATTCAACTGACATTTAAGGTATCTCCAAATTTGTTCGTCTGCACAAGGAATCTTATTTAGGGTTACTCCATAAGAACTTCAAAAATGTTGCTATAATTTAGGTTTTCTCCATCAATTTTACAAAGAGAAGTCTCCAGTGACGGCTCCAAACATAGCATCTGCAAGAGTATTCAATAAATATTCAGTAATGCTTGTCCTAAGATACTTCTTCCAATGTAATATAGGTTTCTAGATGATTTTCAAGGACTAGCTTAAAAATGTTACAAGGTTTCTCCAAATGAACTCTTAAGTATGTTTCAAAGATGCCAAATTATTATTTTTCACTGATGTTTGAACATACACTAGTTCATCAATTCTTTCAAGGCCAAGAATACTACTTTAATGAGTTTTTCATTCTTCTATAGACATAGGTCAATAGGTTTGTTCTTGTCCTAAGATAGATCTATGGTTTAGAATTATTTCAAGAGGGTGAGAGGTCTATCACTATAGGCCTAAAATATTGTCCTTCAATTAGGCCAAAATTTTTGTTCCAACGATAAAAAATTATGCCTTATCTCATGGAAAAACACTTGCACCAAAAATATCCTGCCCACAAGACAAACACTGGTCCGATCTTAGAAGATATGACACATCTCCAATATATTTTCTTTGTCCAGATGTAAGTTTTGTCTACAACGTAGATATAGGTTCTCATAAGACGAATATCACAAAGAGAATATAGTTCAAAATTTCAATAGATATGCACAGGTCTAAATATTTCCAAGAATACTTCTCACAATTATGAAAATATAATCCTCCACAGGGTCTGAAACTACAATTCTTTTATGAGAAAGGTCGAGTTGTAGAGGATTGTAAAAGGCTAGGTTTTAGGGCCGATTACAACCTTGTGGTAGAGATAAAAATGTAGACCACTTAGGTCGAAATTATAGTGGCCATAGGGCCGAACGTTTAGGCTGGAAATAGGTCACAATTTTAGATACAATCTATACTCCAAAACACCAAAATTTTCATTCTTCCACAGGCTGAATTTTATAGTCTGAAGTCTTTGTCCAAAACAAAAATATCACAAAAAATTATTTTTCCAAAATATCACAAAGAACTCAGAAAATGTTACCCGAGAATTTGATTAAAAGAGGTATGCTTCTGCACTTGTTATCTCAGATTTGAATTTCTTTCCAAAATGACATGTATTGAACTTTTATTTGTATTTGTTTCAACGAATGAATCGATACAATTTTTTGGTGAAGAGGTCGAAATGGCTTAGGTAGGCTTGAAACATTGTATTTTGAATTTAAAAATTATTTTGTTTCACATTGATAAAGGGTTAGGGGATGAGGAAACATTTTTTGAAGAGAGGATGAAGCCCTTTATAAACTAATGCAACAATTTTCACAATTTTTTTCCTATGGATGGTAATATCAATTTTTATGCTTGTAATGGATTTAATCTATATATATTTAGGACTTATTACCATCATCATATCCATTTAAATAATCTAGGAATTTATATATGGTGCCTAGGGTATCCTAGGGCTTCATATTTGAGAGTTATGGTTTATCACACACTTCAATCTCCATGCTTAGGGTATCATGGGCATCTTTAGGGTTTTACCATATGAATAAGCTAGGTATTCTCCAACAGGGGTTAGCATCGACTTTTGATTCTATGCGATGGTCATTCATTAGGGCTTCTTCCATGTTAGGTCAAGGATACTTAGGGTTTTCCAAAAATTCATTCATGCATACATGTGCTTAGATCATCTTAGGGCTTTCACTTAGCTATAGTGTTTTGTACAAGTTTTTGTTTCAATGCAAATTAGGGTTTCATCATATTAGGGTATCATTTACATAGATATAGGGTTTCATGCACCTAGGATGCACAATAGGGTTTTATTCTTAGGGTTTTCACTTAGGATATTATCTAGGGAAATTTTATCTAGGATGCCATCTTATTGACATCAATGAGAACTTTATCTAGAACTTGTTGCATTCAGAAATAATATTCTAGTTCATAAACCAAGACCAATACCCCCATAATTTCGCTACCCAACCAGAAAACCCTTTGTGCCCAAATAGAGAGAAAAGAAAAGGAATGGAAACTATGGTGAAATATTTCACCAAAAAAATTGACAAGAGAGAAGGGTTCTTAAAACCCTCAGAGCCTCTGGTTAAAAAACAAAGAGATAAATGTATCTACAATGATGCTCCAAAATGAGGGGTCTCTTCTTTGAAAATGATTGAGTAAACTTTACACCAAGCCCCAATTTTGGGCTTCTTTGCCCAGCTTCCCCAAAACTTTCCCAACAATGGGAATTTTGGGGTTTCCCCCGTTTATGGAGGGCTATAACCTACGAGGATTGATAGGCTATTTTGTCGTTTCAAAAACTAATTTCTTAGGAACACCGTCGTTCCCCCCTTCTCGATATTTCTTATCCTCAAGCAATGACAAACCTTGTTGTTACTCACCGTATTCCCCTTCTTTGATGTAATAGAGGATTTTTTTTTATATCTTGCATATAATGGTATTTTTACTTGTGCAATTCGATGAATTTTTGTTGATTTTTAATTCCTTCTCTAATGGATAAAGAAGGTTATTTTTCTCTTACCCTTGCTACCTTTATTTATGCAACTTCAGTTTCATCTTCATTGATGGGAAGAACATGAATCAAGGTTAGAAAAGGGAAATCAATAATACACTTCTGCCCCTCTACTAGTGTTTTTATAATATAAAATCCAAAGTTCCATTGAATTAGTTGAGCTAATCTCAAGTGAAATTTGACAAGCAGTAACCACTGCAAGATGTTTCTGAAATAGGTCCTCAACCTTGGGTTGCATTACTCTTATGTCTAGTATTGTATTCATATCATCTAATGGAAATGCATAAAAGACTATTTTTAATAAAGTACATAATTATTTCGGTATATTCAATAGGTTGTTATTGAAACAAGTTCTAGCAGTTGAGTTACCTGTTGAACATTTTTTGAATAAACAAATGTGGCTACTTTTCTAAAACCTTTCTCATGATATCAAGGCCCTATAACAAAACTATTAAAGGATTTTTGTTTTCCCCAAAGGCTGTGAACTCCCTAGTACCCTATCCAAAGCCTACGCTAGTAGTGTGAACACCTCTCTGTATATTGCAGAGTTTTCTTTACCTTTAGGTTTTGTAAACAAGGCAACCTTTACAAGAAATTTAATGATTATTTCCTACATTGTAGAATTTGGTTCATACTCTTCATCATGTTGACCAGATGATACTGGTGTACTAATATCATCTCTAAGAGTGTCTAAGAATACTACTAGGAGACATCATACCAAAACTAGGAAGGCCCCTTTCTATTTTAACTATCTTGGTCAAGGAATTTGGAAAGCCTCAAGCATCAAATGGATGTTTTTTAATTACCATTTCATGTAACCTCTTGTAGCTAGAGTCAAAATTGACCTAACCATAGACTTAAAATTCTCCTATGTGTCTAATTTTCCTTTGATTATGCTTGATGTTGTTTTTACCATGAATAATAAGCCTAAAGAGCTCTCTAGCTAGATGTCTATTCTCTGTGGGAGTGTTTTGAGGCAGTCCCAGGTGACACATATAACTTATCATCTGTGGCACAATTTGGGCTTGATAGCTATAAACCAGGCTTGAATGTTGTAAAATAAGCTGGAAAGTGTGAATCAAATTAGCAGAATGCCACTCTTCAACCAATATTTCCTTCATATAATGGATCCTTAGAGGTATATTTCTCTCTTCCAAAGGAAATCTTTGTGATAGTTATAGTATGAGTATATCTAGAGGTCAGTTAACTATGCCCTTTCTCTCTAGCTAAGATATTCTTAATAGCTCAAGAAATATGTTAAGTATGGTTTTCAAAGGAACTTCATGAGCCTAAATATATTGGAAAACAATAACAAAGAAACATGTCTTTCTTGCACTAAGTTTACCACTATGTTTTCAATTTATTTTTTTTAGTCCACAAGATCATTGGGGAGATACTTCAGCAAAAGTGTTGCTAGCCAGAAAATATATATCCTTAAGTTCTCGTTGTATTCTACACTTACCTTTTTAGGTGGATTGGGCATATTTTCAACACTATTTTTTATAATGGAAGGATCAATAGCATGCCCATTTTGACCCTTTATTGTTGAGTTGTTATAAATTTCCAACCACCCAATTACTGTCTCCAAAGAGGAGGAATTCCAAATACCTTGAAACCTCCTTATATGTAGGATTTTTCAAAGCGTATGATCCCTTTTTCATTCCTTAAATGTCAGCATGGAGAATTTTTGTTCAACAACATTTTTTGAGTTGTAAAATGTGCATTTTTAATTCATGCAAATTGGTTATTAGTTTGTGTTCAAGAAGATATGGGATGCTTTTCTTGAAACCTTGAAGTGGGTTGAAGTCTCTAAATTATTTGCATTGGCATCTCTAATCATTGTAACAATCAGTATAGTTGGGTCGTTAATCGTTGTCTTTGTATAATCATGTGAGTCCTCAATCATGTGACTCAATCCTTATATGTGATTTAGTCATTATATAGAAAAATTCTTTGATGGGAAGAACATGAATCAAGCTTTGAAAAAAGGAATCATTAAGACTCTTTTTCTCCTCTACTAGTGTTTTCATAATAGAAACTGCAGAATTCCATTGAATTAGCTAAGTTAATATCAAGTGAAATCTGATGAGCAGTAACCAACTCAAGATGTTTCCGAATCAGTTCCTCAACCTTGGGTTGCATTTATCTCATGTCTAGTATTGAATAAATAACATCTAATGGAAATGGATCAAAGATCAGTTTTAATAAAGAACATAATTATTTCCCTATATTCAATAGCTTGTTGTTGAAACAACGTTCTAGTAGTTGAGTTACCTGTTGAACATTTTTTTGAGAAGACATATGTGGTTGTTTTCCTAAAATATTAGGCATGACATCAAGGCCTTGTAAAAGAACTATTGAAGAATCTTTATTTTTACCCAAAGGTTGTGAAATTCCAAGTATCCTTTCCAAAGCCTACGCTATTAGTGTCAACACCTCTATGTATGTTCCAGATTTTTCTTTATATTTTGGTTTATTAAAGAAGGAAACCTTTATCAGAAAGTTAATGATTATTTCCTACATTGCAACATTTTTTTGTACTCTTCATCACGTTGACTAGTTGATATTGGTTACTAATATTTTTTTTAAGAGTACCACCAGGAAACATCATGCCAAAATTAGGAAGGCCCATTTCTATTTTAACTATCTTGGTCAAGGAATATGGAAAGCTTGAAGTGTTAGATGGATGTTTTACAAGTACTATTAGTCTAATCATGTAACCTCCTACAACAAGAGTCAAAATTAGCCTATCCATAGACTGAGAATATGTTGGGTCCCCATAATACTAGTGATTACCCCATTACTATTGTAGTTGTACCCCTTATTAATATTTTTGTGCCCCTATTGCCCCCATATTGTTATCACTATGCCCCATAGAATCCCTCTATTGTTATTTTTGTGGATTTATATTATTATTGTTAAGTCGGCTGGGTTATATTGTGACTCCTTAGACTCCTATATATAGAAAGGAGGTTTTGTCATTTGAATCATCCAAGAATTGTTCATTTATGTAATGTAAAGGAGGTTTCCCCCTCGAAGAGGCTGAATTCTAAGGCGTTGATCTATCTTTTCTATCTTTTCTTTGACCTGGTTTCATAACATTTGGTATCAGAGCTTTGGATTCTAGGGTTTCGCTGCTCCAAATAGGTCATCGTGGCATTTTTTCTATAACGTTTTTCTGCGACGTTTCAGAAGTCGAAAAAAAAACCCATTTGAGAAGACATCGCGCTAAATCTCTGGTCTAAATTTAAGAGGTTTTTGCACTATATTTGCAGAGATATGATCTGAGGAAGTTGGTCTTTTTGCATAGTCCTGAATTACATTCCAAACAGGTGACATGGGGAAACTCGTCATAACTTTTTCTCTGAGCATTGGATTGAAATTTCCTAAGAAGTTACAGAAAGGGGACAGGCTGTAGTTTCTTCTATATATTTTTCAGAGCTAAAGGTCGAAACAGTGACTCGTGGCACGTCGTACAAGCTCGCTCTACTGAACTAGTCTATAATCCGGTCACTGTGGGAGATTTCACATAACTCTTCCTTGGAGAATCCAATTTGGATCGGACTGGTGGCATTGGAAAGAGGACACAGAGGGCTACCACAGGTCACAATTTTGGAACTGGATGATTTGAATGTACAGCGGTACATCAGAGGCAATATCGAGCTCCTACAAAGTAAAAAAAAGGTGTGTAGATTCTTTTAAATTTTTGCTTAAGATTGGTTTGAAATTTATTTTGAAGGAATTCAAAGGGCATAGTAGAGCATTATTATCGGTAACTGATGCCTCGAGTAAAGAAAATGAAAACACCTACTAAGGAACCTGAAAGCTCTAGCATGACTTGTGAAGAAGAGGAAGAAATGCAACATGATATATCAAAATTACAAGACCAAGTGCAACAACTGTCCCTTGCACAAAAAGGAACAGACTCTAAGATGGATGGTTTAAAGAAAGGTGTAGAAGCTAAGACGGACTGTTTAAAGAAAGGCGTAGAAGCTAAGATGATTGACATGGAAGATAAGATGGATGATTTGAAGATAGATTTGAAGACAGGCATGGAAGATTTGAAGACAGATTTAACAAAGTTTCTACAAGAAATGCTTACTAATGGTGAAAGGGTAGTAAAGGAAACTCATGATGAGAACAAAAGAAATGTTGATCATGATTCCATAGACTCTAATGTGGGATCAAAGACCCATCATATTCCAAAAATCGATATGAGGAAGTTTTATGGCAAGGATCCCGCAACATGGATAATACAGATGGAGCAATTTTTCGATCTCAATAATGTGCAAAACACACAAAAGGTACGTATGGCAACTTTATTTTTGGAACCAAATCAGTTTGTATGGTATCAATGGCTTTGCTCTCGTAAACAATTTATCACTTGGGCAATTTTTATGGAAGAATTGATAGCACATTATGAGGATACAAAAAGCAACACTTTTTTTTGCCAATTGATAAGTCTCAAACAAAAGGGTTCAATAATGGAGAACATTGAGGAGTTCCAAAAATTGAACATAAGGGTAAAAGATATGCCAGAGGAGCATAGGATTGATGTGTTCATAGGGTCTTTAAAGGATAATATCCAACATGATGTTCGCCTTTGGGAACCTAATTCATTATAGAAGGCATTCATGTTAGCAAGAAAAATGGAAAGAAAAATTATGGCAACCAAGAAGCATACCACTCACAACTATAAAGACGGAAGCATTGTTGCCCCTAGTCTTCCATAACCCATAAGGTTGAAACCACAACAATTGGAAGAAAAGAGAGCAAAAGGGCCTTGTTACAGTTGTGATAACAAATACACTAAAGGTCATAAGTGTCCTGAGAAGAAATTATTCTACATAGATTGTGAAGAGGAAGAAGAAAAGGAGCAAGAAAGGTCAAAAGAAGAGGATATACTCCAGGAACAAAGCCTAGATGAAAAAGAAATGAATTCGACCATATCTTGTAATGCATTGGTTGGAATTACCACTCCTCAAACCATCAAGATAGAAGGACAAATCAAGAAGAAAAAGGTAATAGTGTTGATTGATTCAGGAAGTACTCACAGTTTTATTCATTGTAAGGTAGCAAAAGAATTGAATTGCTTCTTATATCCAGCACCAGAGTGTCAAGTGATGGTTGCAAATGGAGGAACAATAAATTGCTCTGGAAAGTGCATAATATCAAGCTATCCATAGGAGAATATGTATTAACTAGCCCAATGCTTTCCATTCCAATGGGAGGTGTTGATGTTGTATTAGGAGTCCAATGGCTACAATCCTTGGGTACAATAGCTTTTAATTTTCAAGAACTTTTCATCAAATTTTCTACGAAAGGAAAGGAATTTGAATTAAGGGGTATTGCAGGGAAACCAGGAAAGATAATCAACTCTAATGGTATGACAAAACTTCTAAAAAGGGAACAAAGAGGTGTAATTGCACAATTATCTTCGCTAGATGTTTCCACATTGGAATCATCTATTTCTCCTGATCTCCAAAACGTCCTGGACAATCATTCCAAAGTATTTGAGATTCCCAAAGGTCTCCCACCTATGCGTGATCATGATCATGCTATTCATCTGATTCCAGGAAGTGTTCCTCCAAACATCAGCCCGTACAAATATCCTTATGTCCAAAAGAGTGAAATTGAACGTATGGTTGCAGAAATGCTAGAGGCTGGTATAATTCAACCGAGTCAAAGTTATTTCTCTGCTCCAATCGTATTGGTGCACAAGAAGGATGGATCATGGCGCATGTGTCCGGATTATAGGGAGCTCAACAAGCTCACTATTAAAGATAAGTTTCCCATTCCTGTCATTGATGAATTACTGGATGAACTGCATGGATCAATTTACTTCACCAAGTTGGATCTTCGTTCAGGATATCATCAAATCAAAATGAAGACTGAAGACATTCCGAAA
>APFE030515663.1:6081-34044 GCA_000404065.3 Pinus taeda
AGAAAAAAAATGAAAAAAAGAAAAATAAGAATCTTGTGTTCCATGTATCTCTCTAATGAATGCAAGTGCTCTCCAACCTCTACAAGCAATAAAAACAGGTTGGAACCAATAGGAAAACATTTGGTCAAAACTCTAGTCAAAGGAAGTCAAACATGGACTTTCTCCCCCTTTTCTTAGATGCTCTAGAAGGACCAAGTGCATGCCAATCCATCACCCTCATCTCTTACCACCACCCACTCATCATTCCCAAGCTTTTCCTAGTTATTTTCCTTGTTGTCCTAAAATTCTACAGGAAGGCTTTGTTTGGATACAGGAAGTCAAAATAAACAGAGAAGAAAATTATTTTTTTCATCTTGAAAACCACACATCCATTTGCCAAGTTTTTTCAAGGGGAGATGCATATGGATGATGGTAACATGGCCAAGCAATTTCAGCAAATTTTGGTTCACACTTTTTGATAAATTGACCTCCATCGCCTACACCAGTTTTAAATTTTCTCAAGATTCATGCATCCATTTGCCAAGATGCTTCATGGGGAGATGCATATGGATAATGGTAACATGCCCAAGAAATTTCAAAAAATTTTAGTGTACACATTTCAAGAAATCAACCTCTATCACCTACTCCAATTTTTAATTTTTCTTGACTTTCATGCATCCATTGGCTAATATGTTTAATGGGTAGATGCATAGGGATGATGGAAACATTATCACCAAATTTTAGGTCAATCTAGTCTACCATTTGAGAGATATGCATCAAACAAGTTTGCTACAGGAAGTTGTCCTGAAATGCTATAGGAAGTTCAGAATTGCTTACAGGATGGCCGAGAAGAAGCTCCAGGAGGTAATATGATTGGAGAAAGGGATACAAGGTTCATGTATAATTTAGGGAAGGTTGATATAGGTCCCCCAACACCACTTACATCACCCATACACTCCATTTCACCTAAAATTTCTCAAAATTACACGTTGTCCTCCCTAAAAAAAACACACACACACACAAAGCTTTGTTCTTCATTTCTTTAATTCTTCACATTACCTCCTCATGACTCCAAACCTATTTCCATAGATTTTCATCACTCCCCTCAACACCACCATGCCAACTCAATACTAGAAGAAAGGATCAAAGGGATACTACAAGAAGAAACTCCTCTTGTAGCAACCTGTGCAGTCAAAAGAAATCTTTGATATTATTTTTTCTCTCCATCAACAGGAAACATGAGGGAGAAATGTCTACACCCAAAAAGGGATTCATCACGCTTAGAAAATAACTCCACCAGTAGATGCAACCCATTCATGAGAGAAACACCTGCACACATACAAGAACATCATCAATCAAGGTGAAATCCAGTTCAGAAGACATACACAACAGTGTTATCAGTTAAACAATCAACAAGCTATGAAGACTTGTGCAGAAGCAAGAAAAGAAAATTAGCACCTCCAGAGAAGCATGGATCAATCATCAACTCAATAGAAACATTCATGCCTCTCCTTCAACCCATCATGATATGAAGACCCACAACAACAAGCATGCATCTACAACAATTCGACATCAGGTAGGTACAAGTATGCAATATTCTTCACCTCTTCTCATGAGCGTATTATAGGAAGAAATTTGTTGTAAATACATGAAAGATGAGGTTTTATAAGCTAAGGATGGGTCGACAGTCTCATCCACCCTCTACCAGTTAAGTGCAACTAACTCATGACCAATGCAACATTTGAAATCCAAATTAAGTAGGGTGATGATAACGAGGAGTGGGGACAATGCTTAAAAGAGGAAATTTGGGCAGAATCCAAGTCACCAAAGAACTCTGAGCCCTAAATCCACTTCATATCCACCATCCAAACTCATGTGCTCACAACAATCAACCGTCAGATACCATGAGGGACAAAGAAGATATACACAGGAACAGGAAAAATAGAAAACCCTGAGAAGGAGAACTATGAGAAATGGGTGGAGGATTTAATGGGAGGGAAGAAACTTTTGACACATATGAGGAGGAAAACCAATAGAGAAACAATAACTAAGCATACCATGGCACAAACTACTTTTTTATAGGAGGAAATGGAGTTGCTACATGAAAAAACAAGGCTGCTACAGGAGATAGTCTGTCTGCTACAGGATTGTGCCAAGAGGAAAAAATGGACCCTATCTTGAGAATGATTAGCCACAAAACCCTAGAAATTTGAAGGATTATGCAAGGAAGGGGTGAGTACTTAATCTATCACCCCCCATATACAAAATTCTGAGAATTTTTGCAAAATTCCTCCACTAAACATTTGGTAGCAGAGCCATAAAAATCTGAAGTGTGGAGTTTTCTTGTGAGGATGAGCATTATGATGGGAGAGTAAGCTTCTTTTGAAATTGGCATACCATTCTTCACCTCACTCATCAACAAGAAGCACTCATCCTCTTACCATAAGATGAAATGTTGAATGCTCCGAAATTGACAATTGGCAGTAGGGTTCCCTTGAACAAACCTTGAGAACACATGGACAAATGTTGTTGACATGGATATAGAAGCTTTTCTGGACTTAAAGAGACAATTAGGGATGGATCTAAAGAAGAAAAAGAGAGTGGAAAATAAAAATAAAAGTTTGAAACATACGATAAAGTTACTAAAAATAAATCAGAACAAAGGATAAAAGGAGAATAAGAAGCAAATTGAAGAGATAACCTCCCTCCAATCCAAAATAAAGGAGCCCCAAGCCTCTCAGAAGAAGCCAAGCACCAAGGGAGCCATGACTAAACAACTAAAACAAGAATGTGCCCTGCTATAGGAAGGAAACAATTTTCCATAGGAAGGTAGAAATTTGCTATAGGAAGGCATAAAGTTGCTACAAGAAAGTGTTGGAAAAATATAGAACAAATTAGGCAGGCCACTAGGGCCATGAAGGAGGCACAATGAGGTCACTAAGTTTCTTAGAGGATGACCAACACTTTCAGCGGGGCGGTATGATAGGCCTCAAAATTAAACATAAATTAAGGTCCATATAACCATCCTTAAACACATTAAACCTATCTTTTTGTATTAGCTAATGTATTTTTTAACTTTAATATGTTCATTAGGAATGTTTATGGATAATTGCATATTTGTGCCTAATATTATTTATTCTTGTGGAATATTGTGAGAATATTGGGTAGATTATAGAGATTTAGAGGAGGAGATAATTTAGGTACTTTCTCCCTACTACAGGAGGATCAATATTGGAAAATAAATTAACAAGATATTCTGAAATTATTGCAGAACTTGTGGAGCTCCAATGATTGAGAAAATCTAGGAATGTGTTTCATGTCATTTAATTCAAATTCCTAGTGTTGGGAACCAGATCCAATATTTGAGGGATTTTGGAGGGGAAAAAATCCTCCTTTCATGGAGAATGCTTCCTAATCATTATGTATAAGTACCAAGTCAAATTTTCCTCTAGGGGTTGGTTTTTCTTAGTCTTCTTGTGGATAATACTCATATTTTTGTACCGCCATTTTCATTTCTTGCAGGGATGTAACTGTATGGATGGAATAATGAAGATTGGTGTCATGTTCAACTTATAAATCTTGATCTCCTTCATAGGACTCTGCATTTTCTTAGGCTTGGCCATCCCATGAGCCTTAGAGCCTTTTTCTATAAGTTACTTTTCTTCTTTTCACTTCTTATTCACATGCATCTCTTGTTCTTGTTTCTTCCTATTTCTGCATTTAGTATTGATGATTTCTAGTTGTAGGATTGGGTTAAATGGTTGACTTAAGTTCTTATGCAGGATCACAAGCATTATTTCATCCTTGGAAAAACATTGGAAGGTCATAATAATAATTGAGCTACTTGGATTAGTTTGCTTATTCATAAATCTAAAATATTATGGAAGTCCCTTGTAGCAAATAGTAGTAATTTTCTACTATTTTTTAGAACATGATAATGAGATTCAGTTGAGTTTATTCCACTTGAAATATACCACTAAAAAATTTAGGTTAATAACAAAATTTATGCCATTGCATTTTCACTTGATTAGGTTAGGCATTTGATAGATTAACTAGCTCACTAGTTCTCGAATTTCTAGATTTTAGACTCGTAATTTTCTACTATTTTTTAGCATGTGTTAACAGGGGTATTTTTTAGTGATTCCACTTGGAATGGAAACCTAAGACATCATATTAAATAACATAATTTTTCCCATCCAATTTTATTTGATTTACTTTGTCCTTTTCTGAATTATATCTTCCTATAGAAAATATGTAACTTCCTGTAGCAACACCTGTAACTACCTATAACACTCTTCCAACATGTATATAGTTGCCCATATTTGCTCAAAAATATTGGTTTGTGTCCCTTAGGGTTGAATCATAAACCCTAGGCTCTAAATCAATGGTTTATAATGAATAAAAACCACCTAGGACTCTCCTTTTTAATCTTGCAAAACATCTCAACAATTTGTGTTAATGGACAAATTTATGAATTGGATAATACAATAATGATTTTCTTAGTTTCCACCTCCAATGAACTCTATCAATGGATCTAAACTCTTTGAAATTTAATTATTGATACTTAGTTCATGATCTTTACTTTATGCAATTAGAATAGGTTTTCTTTCCTTGTATTTTCTTTCCCGCAATAAGTTAAGGTTTCCATTTCGAGCATTTCCATTTCAGTAATTAGTTTAGGATTTGATTACTTTCACTCCATTACATCATAATAGCAATAGAATACATTGTCTTCCGCACATATAATGATGATACCCCTTAATTTTGTACGAACCCTGAGTTGATAATTAAAATTGGTAGCCTTGGAAGTTGCAACATTCTTGTTGCAATACTGAGGTTCATCAGTCGTTGTGAAGTAAAGTTTGTTTATCTAACAAGACCTTGTTTAATTCTCTTAACAAAAGTTCAATTGAAAAACTTCGTTTTGGTAGAAGTTCAGTTGAATTCATATTTACAATTCAGTTTCGTTTTGGTTGAGTTTAGACGAGTTTGTGGATGAATTGTTACACAATATGTTGTGAATGAGTAACAAGGTATGGCCATTTGATTAACATATTTCTAATGATTTCTAAATATATATAGATATATATCTATGACTGGTGGCAAGGTTTAAAGATTGAGGTTGATGTGGTAGGCATTTGAGCTGTCTTGATTTAGCAAAGGTTGAAGTTTATCTAGTTATATTTGATGAGAGGATTATGTTTCATTGGGTATGGTTATGCCATAATTTGTTGGTGCTCATGTGGATGATGTATTGACAATTGAAATGGGTTGTAAATCATTATGTAGGGTTGAGATATGTGTAGCACAATAGAAACATATATAGGATCTCAAATCAATGAAAACCAGATAGATTGACTACAAGTGAATGCTCTAATCAATCACATAAATTTATTGGTCAAGGATTCATATGTTGAAGCCTTTCCTAACTCATGAATTAAGCCACGCAGTCGTAGTATGGTTTCCAAATTGATAAAGTTTTGTGTTGGAATTTGTTTACAAATAATCACATAATATGAAGTAGGTCATTGACACATCGAATGGTAACATAGAGGTAGTTGGGTTACCTCAAGTTATTTGGCCATTCTTAAAACCATGTTAAATTGAGTCAATATACACAGGTGAGTTCTTTAAAGATGACCTTTTAGAACAAGCCAAACTCAAATGGAGGATGTAATAAGTAACACAAAACAATAATACGAGTAAGGTGCTCTAGTGATTTTCTTGAGGTATCAAGTTCAATACATCAAATTGTGAGATTTGAATTGATTAATTTAATTTAATTTATCTGACCATCGAGCATTTCAATTTGTTGAACATTTAATCAAAACCCCGGTGACCAGTGTCAGAATCTAAAAACCTATTGAAGGGCACCAAAGGAAGGGCCTTTTGCAGAGAATTTAACTTAGTATAAAGTTTTATATGGTTATTTTGAGTATATGGGGTTAGTATTGGTCCAAATTGCATTTCAGAAGATGTTGGGAAATCAGGGATCAAAGATGAATGTAACCAGAGGGGTACAATTCTCTTTTTACACTCAATTGATTGTCATAAATAGGTTCGAAAAGGGGATTGAATGACCAGATTGAAGAATTGGTTGAAGTAGAGTATGGGAAAGAATTTGACAAGTAATAAAAATGACTAATATGAAATTGTTTATAGTATAATGGTTGAATTTTTATGATTGCTAGTATCTCAATAAGATAGCTTGGGGATTATGATTATAGTTTGTGATAGTCATTTTTATAGCAGATCCAATGATATATGATGATAATGGATCAAGTTTGAAAATGAGATGAAATAGAGGTCACCAAGGAAGTTGAAGAAGGAGGCTAGTGCCTACACTGAGGTTGGAGCCTTAATAAGGCTTGATCCTAAATCAGGGTGGAGCCTACTCATTTAAGGTTGGAGCCTCAATCAGGTTGGAGCCTAAAGTAGGTTGGAGCCTCATTCAAGTTGTAGCCTATAATGATAATCTGCTTGCATATTTTGAGATTGGTGTCTCAATTAGGTTGTAGCCTACCACAAATGGAAACTTGCATTACTTAGGGGTAGTTGCTTCCAATAGGTTATAGTCTGTTATATGTAATGAATTGAAGATAAAGAAGAAGAAGGTTGGTCATTGTCTCTCGTATGGATTTCCACCTAAAAATATTGTGTCTCTTTATGATGTGATGGTTTCTTGATATGTCCTTGATATGATTATAGCTCGATGATGCATTATTATAGTTTATGACATGATTCTTATGATCCATTACTATATGGTTTCTTAGTCAATAAAATTTGTGTAGTAAAAATGATCTCACATTGATTCACCCCCCTCTCAGCATGACCTTCAGGTGAACAAGTGGTGTCAAAGAAAGTGCCATCAGGAATAGCTAGCCACTATAAGGTAGATCAAGGAATCTATGGCCAATAAAGGAATGAGAGAGAATAAGAAGCTATATTATAAAAATAATGGTTGCAAACATGTGAGAAGTGTATGTGATCCCTAGAGAAACTCCTTCTACATACACATGGATTCCAAGGAATCAAGTATTGTATTTTTTTGAATTGTGGTAAATAAGGTCATTATACTTCTTTTTTTCCATATCCTACCATATATGATGAATATGAAATTCCTTGACTAATGGATGAGGAAGTAAAAAATGAAACAAAAGAAAATTATGAAGGAGAACCCAAAAATACTCTAAGAGAACTAAAAGATTCAAGAAGAAAGGTTACTCAATTAGAACATAATCTAAAATAAATATATGGACTCCAAAATAAACATGATCATGATATTGATACTTTCAAGGTTAATCTAGAAGAAGAAAGAACATTAGATGAAGTATGGAAAGGAAAACAGAAAGAAAAGGATGTCCATTATGAAACCATAACAAAGGAGAATATCTCATTAAGAGATAAGCTAGAATAAGTCATGAAAGAAAGAAGAGGGAAACAAGAAATTTCAGAAATTAGGGACCAAGATATAGCATCCTCAAAAGAACAATTGGAAGAATATAAAATAAGTAAATATGTCTTGGTGAATCATATAGAACAAAAGAAGCAATATTTCAGAAAAAAAAAAAAAGAATTACAAACTTGTCGAAGCAAAATAAGAAATTGGTCACTTAGAGGTTAAGGTTGTTATTAATATTTTTTTGAGAAGATGTGCCAAAAAGATAATTTTATGGTTGGTGACGATCCTTGATAACAACAAAGAAAACAAAGGAAACATATGCTGCAAAATTCTATGAACTTTAGCAAGACTTTCAGATCTACAAAAACAATGTTAGAAAAACCATGCAAACAGAGCTTACAAATACCGAAAAATACATGCCAAAAGAAATAACAAGGAACCCAATGGAAAGAACTTGATTTTTATTAATGAAAACACATGGTTGAGTAGAACATAGACTCGGGTCTATAATGTCCTCCTCCAAGGAAGGTTCCTTTTGAGTCCATAAGCTTAATGTAGTTTCTTTCTCCCTCTCTTCTTGGTTGCAAATGGGAAAATGAGAAGGCTCGTTGAACTCAAGATGGAGATCTTGTGAGTAAGAACAGAGTGAGAACGATTATAATTATCATGTGTAGAGAGTGAGGGAAAAACCTCTCTATTTATAATAAAATTTTAGGATAGATCTACATCTAGTCAAACAATAAAATATTATTAGACCAAATCAAGATCGAACCATAAGGAGTATTTTATTATATATAAGAGAGGAAAAGATTAATGAAATGGTCAATAATATTTATTTAGTGTACTATCTCAAAAAATAATGATTAATTGAGTTAATTAAGATAAATGGTTAAAGCAATTAATAAATAAAAATGATTTATTATTGACTTTGAGATATGGTCAAAATGAGTTAGAAATAATTACTAAATAACTATTTAATAATAATTTCATAGGAGGAATGTGTAATGATTAAAGAATAATAAATAAATAATGATTTATTTAATTATTTCTATGGATGGGTGAACTTTTTTAATTATTTTCACAAAATGGGTAAGTATGAAAATCACATGAAATTAATTAAATTAATTTATGCCTTATTTTCATGTCGGTAAACAAATATAATTTAGGAAAAGTGGTTCTCTAAATTATTTCCTAAGGTGAAAGTGAGTTTTTATGTGTAAAACCCATACTACATGGTCTATTTAGATCATCCTAGTGGAAAATCTCTAGGTGATTACTTTAGGTGATAACAAAGGTAGAAGAGGCAAGAAAAAGAGAAGAAATTTTGTCAAGTCATCTTAAAGAAAAATCTAAGGACACAAATAAGCTTTAAGCAAAGATTGAAGGGGAAATCATCTTATTGAAATCCCAATTTGAATAAGTTGTTTCATGGAGGGATGACATTGACAAGCTCAACAAAAGCTTGAAGGATTCACAGGTATTGGATAAAATCATTAGTTGTCAAAGATATCCAAGTGAAAAACTAATTCTTGGCTATACAAGTTGGTTCTCTTGCAAATAAGACTCAAGTCTTAAGTCTCCAAAGGTTGAAACCAAAGAAAAATTTGAAGACAAAGATGGAGGCCAGATAAGAAGTATTGTTACTACATGTTGTTGTGTCAATAAGGAAGAATACAAAAATCTAATGAAGAATGAACATCATCAAGAGTTCAATCCTCCTCCAAGAAATAATATTTCTAGAAAATATTCAAGGGAGTCTAGGTATCAAAGTACATTTTTTGGTCATCTCTTTTTATGTACAAACATTGGGCATAAGGCTAGGGATTGTAGATCCTATGAGAGAGATGGTTATAAATCTTTTAGAAGCAAGTTTACATGTAGATTGGATACATATGGATTCAATGGTATAAAATATATTTCAATTTATCCTCCATTCAAGTATGATTCAATATGCTTTAGATTCCATAATCTTGGTCACATTGCATGGGAATGTAGTACAAGATTCCCTAAGCAAACCAGGGAAGGAAGGATTCTTCTAGGCAAGATGAAAATAAAATTAAGGTTTGGATAAAAAAATAGGTTGAGCTAGAAGTTAAACATGCCTTGAGTATTCAAGGCTTAGATATGAATTGTTGATCATGTTATGTGTCCTAAGGTAGAATTTATGATTACTCCATTTGAAGTTCTGCCTAATAGAGGAGTCCCCGATTCTAATATTGTTATTATAGGTATGTTTTGATTGCAAAAATAATAAGAATGGATGATGTAAAAGAAACAAAGTATGGAGGAGAAAAGTGGGAAGTTTCCAGGGAAGCAAATATTATAAGAAACTAGGGTGTTTGCAGATGTTAATCATTCAACATAGTATATGAACATAGTTTAGCTCTCATAGTTGATGGAGAGTATGATAGAACACATGAATATGATCAAAGGAGAAAACACACCATCAATAAAGCATGTAGATTCGAGGAGAAAACACCTTTGTAGTCAAATAGGGGGAGACTTCATCACATCCACAAGTTCATTGGAAACATCAGGTTACTAGGATAATTTAGGGGCAATCAAAGAAAGTATATATGCAGGGTACTTATGTATGAAATAAGCATGGTCTTAGGGGGAGACATTAGAAATACATGAACCACTATGAGAAATAGTGTAAGAATGGTCTTAGATGGTGACTCTCATAGTACAACATGTTTTCATGGGGAGACTCTATCAGAATTCCAACATAGTAGTAATAAGGAAGCATGGTTTAGTCAGGTCCATAGGATCATCTAGAAATAGGTTATGGATAGATACTTATGTAGGATCGTCAACATGGAAATTTTCAAAATATATCCATGACCCTCTTCCATTGATTTAAAAGTGGGAGAGATTGCAAAACTTGATATAGAGACTAACATTGACCGAGGAAGGCATTGAGGTAGAGAGACATTGCAGAGATTGGAAAACACCAAGGAGGCATTTGCGTGGGGGAGTTTTTGATTGGATGACATCAATGAACATCAATTCCTGATGGTCAAGGGTGGATTGATGCACGTTGTGTTGTCATTGATGACAACCAGTGTCATTGACATCGAAGGGGTGCCTAATAAAGAAACTAATGAAGGAGTATGATAGTTGGGTCTCTTGTAGGTGCTCATTAACTGATGTTAAAGAAATTTGAATTCATATGTGTTTTTCACATAGCTATTGTTTCCTAATCAGCTTATGGACAACATGAATGGATAGGCCTCATCGAGACCTTTCCAAAAATATATTACACTTTGAAAAATAACCCATTGACAAATAGTTATGGCTTCTTGAAATAAAGGTCACAAATATGGGGAAACCGTAGTAAGAACCAAATATATTGAAGAACATGAATGGGATATGGTAATGTGGAATAGAAGGAAATAAGTTAGGGACAATATCCCATAATTCAGATGAATGAAAATATTAAGGTGGAAACTCCTAGACTAAGTGGTGCATCCACTAACCCATGGTTGGCCCCATAAAGTTTTAGACCACTAAAAAGATATATAAACATACATGCCACGAAGGAGAAGGAGATGCAACAAATGTAAGTAGTTACAAGGAGTACAAATTCTTGTTCGTGATCTAAGTTCAAAGCAAGGAAATGAGTTATATTTGACATGTAGTTACCTTTTTTCTTTCTCTTCATTTTTTTGGTTCAAAGATCATAGATGCAGTTGAGGATTTTTTGTTGATGTTGATATAACGTGACTTTGATTTCATTTTCTCAAATTGTCATAATAATAATAATATGTCTCTTCAATGAGATCAGATGAGTTCATAGAAATATTGGCATATGTTTATAATTTGAAATATGTCCAAGTGAAAAATAACGAATAACTATTATTTTTTTACAAACCAAGGCAAAAAATAAATATGTTGAAATACATGACGTAACCACCCCTCCGATATCTACCCAATTTCACCACCCTATTAGGATAACTATGTCAAGACCCAATCTCCTAGGTCCCATTAAGGAAGTTCGGTCGACTGCAGAAGATAAACTAACAACTCAGCACATCCTAGAGGGGCTACAAGACCCTCAAGAGCTAGACCACCCCTCCAGGTGCCCAAACCATGAGTTAGGTTAATTTTTCACTGACGTGGACTCCTAGTTGTAGGCATAATACTACTTCCATGCAATTGTAGGCCTCCAATTGCATGCATAACCTTACAAGGTAGTGACTACAGTTCTAATTTCTCAATTATGAGCCTGTGAACACAGAATTAGAACCACCTATTTAGGTCTGCCTCCAAACCACAACCCAGAACTCAATGAGACTTCTCATAGTCATTTATAACATGATGAAATAGGCATCCAATCAAATTTAAGTAAAAACCTTGACCTAACCAGGCCTAATCATGATAGTCATTTCATCAAACACATAGTGAACATGTAATCTGTGGGTGATGAACGCATATTTAAACATGGGGGTATGAAAATTATTTGAGAATCACTAAGAAGGATTGATTCCCTCTCATAATAGCTGTCATAACATTAGTTATTCCATGCATTCATCAACCATTCATATATTCTTCAAAACATTTCAAGAGACATAAGTAATATACATGACATAACCAAAAAATAACTAGTGTAGAAGCCATGGAAACTCAACCATAAAATAACCATCATAATCAACACATATGCTCATAGATCACAATAGAAAATATGTCATATTAGCATATGAAAATTCCAACCAAGACAGGGACTTCCATGTATCACTCAACCATTGATTGGGTTGAACCAAATCTTATTTCATGTAATCACCCTTGCACCATATTCCAAGCGTGAATGTGGGATCTCATGGAATTTAAAAAATAAAAAATAAAAAAATAAAAATAAAAAATAAAAAACCAAAACATGGCTTTAAGAGGCCAACCACATGAACCCTCAACCAAAGATTCCACCTTATGGTCGGACATCACTAGAACCAACCAAATTAGTCTCTACCCAAGTTGTCTAGGGCTCTAGAGTGTTTGTCCCAACCACAGCTCCAAGAACTAGTAACTCAACCCACAACCTTCTAGGGCTCTAAAGCATTTTTCCAACCAAGATTCCAGGACTAGTAACTCAAACCAATTTTTTCTAGGGCTCCAAAGTGTTTGTTCCAACTAACAACTCTAGGAACTAGTAACCCAACCCATAACCATAAGGAACCTGAGCACCAATGAAAAACAAGAAGTGGAAAAAATCACAACACCATGGTTATCTAGGAAATGGAAAGGTTAGGAAAAATCACTGTCAATCTGGGAAATCCTCCATGCCAATGACAGATAATAACCAAATAACCACATGCATATACCATTCATGCCAAAACTAGTAAGGAAATCATACATGCAACTTAATACATGCAAAGTAATCCCACTGTAGCTACTTATACCACTATTCTATTGTGCTTTCCTTCTTTCCCTTTGCCTTCTCCAAATACAAAGTATGCAACAATGATCCAAGAATTCACCAAGAAAACTCTAAGTGTCCAAGAGTATGAGAGAGTGAGAGAATAGAGAGAGAGCTCTAGAACTGAACTAAAAAATGCTCAACTAGAAAAACCGATGAACTGGTCCTCAGAAGCCTTTATCATTGAGGCCTCTATTTTCTTCAATTTCCTGTATTTTTCCTTCAATTTTTCTCTCATGCAATTTTGTGAGCTTTCTCCTTCCTTTTATGCTATTTTCCATCATTTCATAAATAAAATGCCAAATACTACCTCTTTTCCTTTACCAATGCCTTTGCCAATTTCCTTAGCCATAAATAAACTAAAAGTAACACCCACTAAGATGTTTTTCCCACCACTCAGCTTCGAATGCGTGTCCCATGACCTTGGTCTTACTTTTCGTTTATTAACTTTATTACATGAAATTTTAACTGGGGATGTTACAGAACCCTCCTCCTTGGAGCAACATCGTCCTTAGTGTTCAATGATTCCTATGACCAATAAACCACTGAAAAGAAAACATATTGCCTATGGAGATTTATAAACTAGCTTGGTGAAGTATTTACAATGACATTTGTTGAAAACCATGACCAACATACAGTTTACTAGAGCTTTATGATATAGCTCATTATGGTATTTACAATAACAACCACATATACTCATGCACATTTGCTTCAACCAAAAATTAATCATATTGCCTATGGAACTTTATAAATCCATCTTGATATAGTTTTCACAATATTATACACATATACATACATATCCACATTTGCATTGACTAGAAAATAAAAGGATACGATGCTCACATCAGTCAACAAGGAAATCTAGAGGCTCACACCTCCACCCTCAAAGTAATACCAGGATTCACCTCCTTCCAAGGAAGTCCAAAATCCACTTCCAAAGTCAAAATAATATTCAATGTCCAACGCTACATTCCTTGCACCACCTATCCCCTCAATGAATAGTTACTGACTCATTGTTCCAGGGCACATTGACAATGTTCTTTTGATCCCATCTGTCAACGTTAATAAAAAGATAAAATTCATCCTCGAGCCTTCCCTTCTCTACTACACAGTCCCTCAAGAAATATTCTCACCCCCTTCAATTCAGTCACACACCTTACAAGCTTTTCTAGCATCCCCTTCTTTGCTACATAGTCCCTCAAGTGATCCATCACTTGGCAAGGTTCCTGTTGGCTTGATGGGCCCTGACCCAGGTTCAATGTTCATTAGCCAAGCAAATCCCTACACTACTGGCCCTTTCAACATCAATCTGCGGAGCATGGACTGAAGTATCAACCGAAGCAGTATGGGGGGACGCAAGAACCAAGTTTATGCACCCTGAAATGGCTATGCTGTCGTTTTATACCCTAGCTCTGCCTTTGTGCAGATCGATAATCCCTTTAAGGCTTATCGATATACTTATTTTAATCATCCTTAAGACCTCCACGAAGGTCTATGCTTGTCCTTCGTGTACCCTAAATCGATAGATCAGGCACTTATGTGCCTCTGTAATTACTCTTACTTCTGTATTTACCCAAATTAGCTTAAGTATTGGATAACTTTAACATGCATTATGATTACCTTCATGGAAATAGATATTATTACTTGCATCCATATAACAAAGCAACACATATAGATTTGCGCATCGATACAACATTAAATCATAAACCTAGTATTCAACATAGCATAATCACATGCATTCATAACATAAGTAAAATGGCTCATACACAAGTAATTCTAGAATACTTCTCTTTATTGATGTTTAGATATCTCGTACAGACTCTAACTACCCTGTGCACACAGCTACAAGGGTCCATGCACTCAGCTATAGACTTCTACCCTAGGCCTCTATGCACTTAGTTGTAGAGCCTCTTTCCTACGCTAAGACTCTTCGCTCTTAGCCCTCATAGACCCATTACATCAATCAATTTCCAAAAACTACTAAGAACTATATTTGACTCTTCTAAGACTCTCCTTTTTATACATTCCCATGGTCCACGAACTAAGGGTGGATCTCATAAAGCCAACACAAGTTACCTATGCTAAGGGTGGAAACCATTGATGACTCTTTACATCTTAGCACTCCTTGACCACAAAATATAGAGAATTTAGATTATTTATACAAAACTTGGGCCTTTAGCCCCAAAACTTGGGCTTTTAAACCCAAAATTGACCATAGGGGACCCATTCCCAACAACCCCCCAACATAAATTTGGTGACTCGCCCTCGAGTCACTCTGCTAGTGTGGAGATCTTGTTGCGAATACCTCCCAGCTCTACTTGCACTACTAAAACCTCGACAGTACACTACGTCGGCACTTGCTCGACCCACTGCTCCATCACTGGTCCTACGCTATCTGCCTGTATTTTTTGTTGTGTAGCCTGCAGACTAGCAAATTTTCCTTCAATGGAGATTGTGAGCACATAAGCTTCATCTAGCGAAGGCCCCAATCTAACCTTTAGTATTGCCTCCTTGCGCTATGCTGCGTCCACCTGTTTCTTTTGGTGCCTTTACTTCCTGTAGCTTGGAAACCTATGTGTGATGGCAACAGTGCCTGCTATCGCTTTGACCTCATCGTATCTTTGTTGTAGTTCCCTTGCCTCTGTTTCTATCCACTACACATTGGGATCTTCCAGTAGGTTGGTAACTACTTCGAGCGACTGCTCTAAGAGCCAAGTGTACTCCTTCACTGTGGCCTCTACTGTGGTAGTTGCATCCTTGACAACTACCTCGCACTACTCTCTGACTTCCAGTGGAGTCGAAGGCTGGGCCCTCAACTTGATCTCCTTGATCGTAAGGTTTAGCTCAAACTAAACCTTAGCCAGCCCCGTCCTTGCATTCCTCACACCTGTAGTGAGCTTCTGAATTCTTGCGTTGATTGGCACATCCTCTAGGATATTCAGCTCTCAAACTATTCTGTACGCCTCAACTACCACAACTATGGTGCACTCATTCTTCTCTATGATCTTCTTAAGGATATCAAGCATGGAAGTCTTTTCTACAAACATCTAGGAATTGTTGACCTTCTGCTCACTGATCACATTCAACGCGTGCTGCTCTCTAGCCCGAAGTTCCATGATCACACCATCTTGTAGGGTGTAAAGGGCTTCACTTGGTAGTGCTGCCAAGTTCAACCCAACCTTCTTGAGGGCACTAACAGTTGCCTTGTTAGCTTCCACTTCTGTAGTTAATGCTCTGTCTGGCAGCATCACAGCTCAGGGAGTTAAGGAGCGGACTAGTTACGTTGTGTTTAAGGTCTCGCTAAGCTAGTTGACACTGCACTATGTTGTCCCACACTAGTCTATACTTGAGTGGCCTCAATCTGCAGCTCACGCAGACCTGTCTAGATGGTGACCAAGGCTTGTTTCTATTGTTGCTCGAACTGTTGCAGTAGTTCCGCGGTCGCATCCCTCACTATCTCCTGTGGGTGCAACTCTTTCGACGGATGGCTACTTCCATCATCTCCTTCTGAGATGCACATCCAGGACTAGACCCATAGATATAGATTAGAGATGTCCGGATCTTTTTGATAGACATGATTAGCTTAAGCCCTAATTTTGTAGGACATTTTGTCCCAATTTTGTATAATATTTTGAACATAAACTTCTACCTATATACAAATGGTTTCATGATGTGATGATCATATATATAGATGCCTTTTATTAGTTTTTATTTTTATGTGATGAATGATTAATATGCCAATCTAATGCTTGATTAGCTATGGAATCCACAAATGAATTATTTGATCATGGAATATGAACAAATGTGATAAAATTAAATGATATTTGTAATAAACTCACTCTCAGAAATTGGTGATATAAATAATGATCTCTCACATGATAGATGTTATTTAACTGAGACACCGCCAGTTGTGAATCCAAGTATACTATTAATGAATCAATACCAAGAGATATTGCTTTAGATAGTAAGTTAATAACAACAGTATTTTCGGAAAAATTATTTGAATTAGGGTCGATACATATGCCTCTTGAAACCAACAATTGAACGGATGGATAGTAAATCACCCAAGTCATGGAAGCCAAATTTTGGGTATGTTGTTTGGAACCATCGAGGAACCCTAGATATACCAGATCATCCATTGATACTTTCCAAAGATGATAAAAAATATCGATATCATTATGAAACCTATAGAAAAATATGCACAAATATATACAATATCTACAAGACCAAGCACATGCTAGGCATAAGCTTAGGCATAATACTTTTTAAGATAGAGCCCATTTCTAGGCTTCAACAACTCGTTTCAATCAAAATCAACCAATTTGTAAGCTCCTGTTTTCAAGACATTTTTAACAATAAAAGGTTCGTACCTCATGGGTTTCAACTTACCTTCCCCCAAGGTGTCTTTGTCTTGGTTATAGAATAGAACAAGGTCACCTTCAAAGAAAACCCTAGGATGAAGAGCCTTATCATATTAGACCGTCACTCTATTTTTATGAGCTTTGTTAATTGTGGTTTCATCTCTACGCTACTCATCAAGATGTTCCAAATAAACAAGGTGTTTTTCAAAACTAGAAGTGTTTGGAAGAAGTTATACAACTAATTTAAGAGAAGGAATTTCACATTCGAAAAGGGAATATCGATTCAAAACCATAAACTAGTTGAAAAGGAGTGAAACCTATGGCGGTCTTAATTGACATCCGGTATGCCCAAAGCCCAGGATATAACATGATATTCTAATTGAATCGAGCTTTACTAATTGTCCTTTGTAGGATAACTTTAAAGGATTTATTCATGGCTTCCACCTGACCGTTGGCCTGAGGATACTAAGAAGATGAATGCTTCTGGCGAAAGCCCAACTTGAGATCTGATTCAACCATCATCTTGTTCTAGAAATGACTTCCATGGTCAGTGACAATCTCTTTTGGAATACCAAAATGAGAAATGAATTGGTTGAATAGAAACAGAGTTGTTGTTTCACCATCATTCACAACAGTGGGCATAAATTCAGCCCACTTAGTAAAGTATTCCACTGCTACAATAATATACTTATGACCCTTTTCCGAAAGTGGGTTACAAGTTGTAAAATTAATGCCCCACTTTTTGAACATACCAATGGTAATAACAGGAAAGAGTGGAGTTGGATGAGCGTGCATTTTCTGAGTATAAACCTGACAAGGATGGCATTTTTTGACTATTTCAACACAATATTTGAAAATCAAAGGCCAAAAATACCCTGCACGCAAGATTTTTTGGGTTGTAGAAAGCCTAGATAGATGAAAACCACAAGCTTCACTATTGAAATCATTTAGTACTGACTCAACTTCTTTTAAGATTAAGCAACGTCTAAGGATTGAATCAACCCCATGACGATATAAAGTGTCACCAATAATAACATAAATTTTGGCTAAGTGATGCAATTTCCTTCGCTCATCGTTTGAAAAAGTGAGAGGAAACTTCAAAGTCTGAAGATATATTATAATATATCCATATCAAGGATCTTGTGAAGAAATGAGGAAAATATGTTCATCAAGGAATGATTCCTCATAAACCATTTCTTCTTCACAAGGAAACTTAGAGATTAATTCCCTAAATACTAAATATTTCTTAGATTTGGTTGACAAGAACTCGAGATCAAATTCTTGTAAAATAAAAATCCATCTGTTATATTTTTACCCAATCACTCGCCTACTGAGAACAAACTGAAATGGGTTGACAACTGCTAAGACAAAAGTTTTTCTAGGAAAAATATAGTTCCAAAGTTGTTGCATAGCATGAACAATTGCCAAAGCTAATTTCTTTGCATGAGGGTATCATAATTTAGGACCTACCAAGCCTTGACCCAAATAATAAATCACATGCTCATGGAGAGCATCGTCATCCTGAACCAGAACCATATTGATGGTTGATTATGCCACAACAACATATAAGAGAAAATCCCTGCTATAATCGGGTGGACTAAGTAAAGGAGCAGAGGTCAATGCTTTTTTCAAAGCATCAAACGAGTGCTGAGTGAAATTGTCCAATAGTGATGGAACTCCTTTCTTCAATAATGTCATAATACCTTTGTAATCTCAGTGTAATTGAAGATAAATATCCTCAATAAATTGTCTTTTCCTTGGAGACTTTGAAGTTAATGGATGGTAGATAAGGGAGGAAATTGAAGTATTGCCTCAACCTTGAAAGGATTTATGCAAAACCCTTTAGTAGATACTATGAATCCCAATGACTGGATGTGACAGTGAAAACACATTTATTCGGGTTCAAAATATTTTATAATAACAACATCTCTCAAAAATCAATCGAAGGTGATAAGGATAATCAATTATCTTTCAAGAACAAGCATCTATATCATCCAAATAAGCTTCGATGATATGTTTGATATCGTGGAAAGCATAGGACATGGCCCGCTGAAAAGTAGCTCCAACATTTTTAAAGCAAAAAGGCATATTTTTGTATGCAAAGTTACCATTTGTCTTCAGGATGGATAGTAATTTTATTATAGCTCGAGAAATCATCCATGAAGGAGAAAATATCATTTCCCACACATTCATTGATAATCTGATCAATAAACAGTGCGGGGAAATTATCTTTAGGACAAGCCTTATTTAAATCCCTAAAGTCTATGTATAAGTGGATCATTCCTTTTTTTATCACCCGGGACTGGATTTGAAACCCTCTCAGTCAACAAAGCAGGGTATATGAAACCTACCTTAAGGAAATTCTCAACCTCAGATTTGATAGCTGCAACTTTCCCAAGGTTTATCGGCTGAATATTTTGTCGTATAGGCTTTACATTCACGTAATTCTTGATCTCATGTTGGACTATTGATGGATCAATTCCACGAATTTCCTCATAAGACCAATCAAACACATTAGAGAACTCTTTAAGAATATCGGTATAAATTTGAATCTCTTCATGGGTGCATTTGGCTCTAATGAAAACATTCTCAATTATATTGGGATTCCTAGAGATGTTCATCAGAATAGTTTCCAAAATTATAGACATGTTACCTTCGGAAAAAAATTGTTCTAGAGCCAAAGGGTTTAAAACTGTGTGAACATCACCATTTGACAAAGGAATATACAAACTTGATTCTACTTCATGCAAGTCTGGGAGAATATATGAACAATGATGCAAATCATCCCACAATCTATCTATACCCATCATTGCTTCTATAATTACTTCCTCATATGGTAAAATAGTATCAAGGCAGCCCATAGAAGAGGTAGAGTCAAGAGTCTAAGCCAGAGCTGCATCTCCATCCAAATCCTTCGATGAAAGAGAAGTAGGATCAGAATCTGTAGTATTAACTATAAATTGATAACCAATTTCGATTGTAGACATGGTATATGCCATTCCACCCACTTGACCATCTCCAAACGTGCTTGTAGAAGAGGGTAAGGTCCAAGGATCCAAAAAATAATGAGTTCTAAAGAACTCTCTTCGAGAAGGGGCCTTGGATGATGAAATGACATTTATTTAAGGGATAGGAGAAGGAAGATAAAAGGTACCCATTAATGAGGAATATATTATGACTCCTAAATTCTCAACAGGCTGCTTGGAATTCTTTAACAAGGGAATGGAATAATCAGAGGTCACATTGGATTCTTTCGGAGAATACTTCATCTGATCAACAATAAAAAATTTCCCTTCATGGGGAAAACATAGGATGCGAAATAAATTATGATACAATGGCATTCATTTCATAAATCCAATTTCATCCAAATAGAGTATTATAATCCAAATTCACATCAAATATTTCTACCTCGATATTAACCACCTTTCCCCTAACAAAGATGGGAAAGGTTGGAATAATTCCATGCGTCCTATGAGAATGACGATCAAATGTATTCAAGGGAGTAGGTGAAGGAACATATTGAGGAGATCTGATAGCTTTCCAACATGCAATTGACATGACACACATGGAAGCAACCTCATCAACTACAGTTCGAAAGATATTGATCTTTCGATGTGTATATTTAAGCTAGAAATCCATGTGATGAGGTAATCTCTTCTTAATATTTGACATATCAAATGTAACAAGAGATATTTTTTCAGATCTATTACCCTGACCACAGTGACTAGCACACTCTTTTGTAATGGACATGAATGGAGTACCTCTAACACAGACATCTCATAAGGAAATTAAGCTAGATCTTCAACAATGAAATAGTTCCTAGCAACCCTAGCATTAGGCTTAATCATCAAACATTTTGTAGAGCCTTTCGACATCTGAGGTATAGGCTCAACTATGAGCCTCTTAATATGGAGGGTCCCTGGAACATTGGGAGTGGCCATAGCCTTAGAGGATTCCAGTTCACCATAATCATGTGATCTTGTAGCAACATCAACATGAAAACTCATCATGTATATATTCAATGGATTTTCCCTTTCTTGGTTGCCCCCTGTGGGGTTTCCAGTATTAGCATTCGCACAAACAAAATTTTTTTGCCCTTGGGGAAAAGGGTTGGTCAGAACAGCCTGGGAGATAAAAGAACCATGTTGCACTAACAAGCACTAAGCATCCTGAATCTTAGGGAAAACATGAGTTAAATGATTTCCATTACACAATTTTCAAGGAAAATTAACTTTCTTTTTGGACTCCTTTTTACCCTCCCCAGTATTATTATTGGGTTTGTTCGCATTACCCTTCCCATGCTTATCTTTATTCTTACCATGTCCATTTTTCTTCCCATCAGATTGTTGATTTCGTTTGGGGTTAGAAGATTGAACAATGTTAATAGATGAACATTGAGAAGGCATAGGCACTAACAACGATTCCTGAAACGAAGAAGTGGTTTGTAAAGACAACTGCTACAATTGGTTTAACATGTTAACCATACGGTTATCGATCGATCTGACTATTTCATTAGCATGGGGACCTTTCTTCAGTTTAAATAAATTGATCTTAGATCGAGGAGCATTAGAAAAAATATTTTCAAGAATCCGAGATTGAGAATAGATAAGTTCTAACTGTTGGCTCTAAAGATAGCTTATTCTTCAGTGAATACTCTAAAGAGTGATACATCCTTAGAAATTTCTAACTGTAGAGATTTTAAAAATCATTTGAGAAGGAATTCATTAGGAATATATGATTTCATGAGCCTCTTCCTTCTTTGCCATTCCTGAATATGGTCAGAAATGTGAGTTTCCATATCTTGTTGGGAACTAGCCAATAGCTCAATTCCAACATCATATCAAATGGGAAATTGAAAATGGTTCAAAAACATAGTGTCTAGTTCACCAAATGAAGCAAAGGTACCCCCACTAAGCTCTATATACCTCTTAACAGCATTTCTAGTTATGGTGCGTTGGAACAATCTCAACCTGATTGAATCGTCAATTAAGGAGTTAGATGAACACCATAAATGGAATCTTGTTATATGGCCAGTCAGATCATTCCCAGACTTTCGCTCGAATTTTGGAATATCTAATTGAAGTTTGGTGAGAACCAGAAGCCAAGTTGGATTATATCATATTGAATTGTTCGTTAATTTTGAGAGATCTGGAAAATTTAGGGTTGCCAAGAATGGTAAGCGTGGAGGAGCTTGAGAATTCCACCCACCATAAGTAGGATTCCAAAATTTTTGAAAAGAATATCTTGGATTTTTAAAGGCACCAGGTTGCCAAGGATTATTCGCAGATCACACTGAACTATAAGGAAAACCATGTGGTCTAGAAAAAATTGGAGTTTCATCGCCTCTTACTGAAAGGTTACCATAACCAGGAATATTTCCCCCAAACAAAGTATTAAAAGGAGAGTAGAGCCCTTGATAAAGGTTCCACACATTAGCAAAGGGAGAATAACCCTAAAAGACACTTGTAAAGGAGTAAGGCATGTTCCCCTATTGACCAAAAGAAAATTGATTCCTGACTCCTAAACCACTAAAAGCAGGGTTAGTCCATCCTTGAAAAGGATTATAACTTTTACCTTGAGCGGAAAAAGGTAGCGATCCTAAAGAAGAATTAGAATGAGGTATATGGCCACTTCGAAAAGGAAAACCCTGAAAAGAGGCTGAGCTAGTAGCCATCGAAATCATAGTTGTAGAAACAATGGATGGGATGGTTAGAAGAACTGAGGGTATTTCACTAGAAGGCATCCCAAAGGGGAAGGAACCAGTTTGGGAAGAAAGGGATTGGGTTCCACCACTTGAATATGGAATGGAGGTAGAGTCAAATATTGCAGTACTAGGAGTGATAGTAGATATAGAAATAGTACCTCCTCCTTGAACTGAAATAGGATTATGCTCACGAGTATCACTCATAGCCAGATTTTTTCCCAGTAATGGCCATCAAAGGAAAAGGACAATAAAAAATAGGGCTTGTCGGCCTGTGAGTTAGGGTCTTAATGTATAATAGAACGTCTAGATAATTGGGAGGAAGAGATGAAGAAGGAGTCACAAGGGACTCGTGAATATCTTCAACCTCAACTTTGTCTTCCAACTGGAAGAGAACCCTAGAAAGGACACGAATGTTCCTATCTAAATCACGACCAACACTAGGTCCACCTTGTGAAACTATTTCCCGAAGTGGAGGATCAATCTATGATGCGTTCGCTACGACTGATTGAAAATCACCAGCATAATTTCTCCTATGCCTTCTATAAGAAGGCTCGACACTCGTAGGTGAGAGCCCACGAAGCCTCCTGGACCGTCGAACTAGTCGATCAACCACTTTTAATTATTAAGAGAACTTGTAAAGACTCAAAAATTATAAAGCTATGGAAATCTAGGAGTAAAGAGCACTTACTGAAATGTACATAAAGATACAATAAATCAAGCTACTTTCAGGTATTTCCACTCTGGGTGATTAGGACCGGACACCAAATTACAAGGAAGAGAAGTAAATGATGTTCCAAAGATAGTTTGGGATAATGACAGCCCAAGCCTATCAGCGAAGGTATCAGAAACAATTATTTGACCTCCAATCAAAAGTGTTTGCCAGTGCAAGTACCTGAGCTTTGCAAGTGCACCCTCTAGTACTAATGAGAGTGATACAACGTCTGCCTCAAGTACCACGGGTATTGACCCCCATAGTCACCTATTCAGTCCCTAGGAATCGCAGCTAAGGTCACCAATTTGCATCAGAAACCGAGCGAAACAGTCTTTGGTTGGGATCCAACAAGTAGGAGAGGGGGTATCTCTCTTCCCTGCCTTCACTCGCCCTCGTGCTTAATTCCTAGAAGAGAAGATATTTTTTAGACAACTTTAACGACACTGGATTTCACTATTTTAATCAACTTCTATGTTTAAGTTCAGAGTGTCCTTGGAGAGTTAACTCTCCACACACCTATTCCAAGGCCCTAATATGACCTAGACTAGTGGGTGTAACTATGAAAAATAAAAAAATTCTAGTTCATTTTAATTTTAGTGCTTAATTTTAATGGTTGTTCTTTAAGTCAAGGGTAAAATAGAGGTGCAACTTATCGATGAAAAAATAAATCAATAGAAAACCTAGCTACATGTATATGATACTTTTTTTCTTGATGACAAAGATTTCTACAAGGTTCTACGAACAAACTAAGAAAGAAAAAAAATATTTTTTCTTTTTCAAAACACATGCTCACACACTCAAAATATACAAAAGACTAAAAATTCTTATAGTGCAACTATCCTAATACAAAATAAATCCTTAATGCAAGATTATAAGGATTTCTCTTAAATCAAGCAAATTTGTTTCTCAAAGAGATCAAGAGGCCGAAAATTGACAAAAGGGAGGAACAAATTCAATCACAAACTTTTCCCCAAAGTCAAGAAAATTCAACCTAATGAAAATAATTCACCTTGCTAAAAAATGATGAGAAGACCAAAAAGGAAACCAAAAAGAAAAAGAAAGGAAACAAAGATGTTTTTATCTTCTTCTTTTTTAAGGACACAAAGAGTTCTTGAGAAAACAAAATCCACTCAAGACTCCAAGATCAAATTCAAGCATAAAGGACCTCAAATTTCATAAGCCATAAGAATCATAAGCATGATAAAACTTAAAGTGAAAATAGGTTACAAAATCAAACAAATTGATCTGAACAACAACATAAAAACTCCAGAAAACAAGAAATATTTCAAGAAGGCCAAGAAAAGTTCTCAAGATTGCAAGCAGGACTTTCTCAAAAACAAGAAAAAACGAAAGATGTCAACCATCAAGAAGGCAACACAAATCAATGTAAAGGTTGGGTTATAAATGAATTGAAATCAATTCCCTATTCCAAAAGTTCATAACAACTAAGAACTTCACAGAGAAGCCTTGAACCAAAACACAGAAACCATCAATTCACCAAAAACAAAACCATGGTTAACTATTTTTTTCCACAAAGAGAGATAGAAACTGAAAAATTACAAAAAGCAAGACCCTCCTAGATAATCAATGACTAGACAAGAGCAAGAAAAATCAGGAAAAATCCTTTACTGGACTCAACATTTGAAAAATCCATTGAAAACCAAGCATACACGACTATACAGTGATAGACCCATGTGTATACGTGATTGAAACCAAGGAAAATCACGTATACACGTGTTTCTTTGGAAAAAAGCGCATGTATAAATGATTGTATGAATTAAAACTCACGTATAAAAAATTCGGAAAAGAAAATAAAAATTTAGTGTAATAGCCCCAAAATAAATATCTAATTAACTTTCTAATTAACATTAAATTTAAATCAAAGTGGCACTTACCTAGCTAAATAAACATGTAATTAATTAACTAAATTCAAACTATGAATAGTGTTTACCTGTGCTTACCGGTGGTAGAAGTAGGCTTACTGCAACAAGGTTTTGGGGACGACTCTCTACCCAACTGTAGGCTCAATTGTACAAGGATTTGCTACAACTGGCCACCCCCCAACCCTCAATCAATGTACTACTGCCAATGACTCCTAAGTCTTAGAACACCATTCTCCCAAGAGAATGAAAGATAGAATCTAGGAATAATGGAATGCCTCCCATCCTCCTCGCCATCTAATAAATAGAGCAAACATTGGATGGGAAACCACATGTATACACTCCATGTGTCTACATGCAACTTTCTTTTGATTTTACCTTCTTGTTTTATTTCTTTACTTTTCTTTTGATTTTTAGCTTTCTTGTTTTATTTTCTTTTTTTTGATAGTTTTGTTGTTTTATTTCTATTTATTCTTATTTAGAGCTTTAGTATGGTTATTACTATTTTTATTTTTATTATTTTTATTTATTTTCTTGTATTATTTTTTAATATCATTTATTATTTAACATTTATGAATTTTTTTATTTTTTATTTTTTATTATTATTTATTATTTTGTGGTATTTATTTTTATTATATTTTATTATTATAATATTATTTATTATTTATTTTTATTATTTATTATTAAGGGGAGGGATATTACATACTCTCCCACTTTAAGGAATTTCGTCCCGAAGTTAAGTTGAATTATTTATTATTTATTATTTATTTACGTCATGTTGCCAACACCTTCTGCTGAACTAGTATAACTAGCAGGCATCGAAAGTCCCCAATACCCCTAGAAATATCAAGGAATCTCTGTCCTTTTTCCCACTTTCGGCACCAGGCATAAGCCTGACCTGGTTTGTATCCAAGTCTAACACTGGCCCCAACGCTCGCGCCTAACTTAGACCTCTTTTCCCCCAAGGCAGGCACCCGGTCTGGTACTCAATGACCCCGGGCATCTCGCAAGGCTGGCCCACTCCCTCCACAACTACTAAGGTGCACAACCCCAGGCATCGAAGTCCTTTACATCCCTTCCAAACTCCGGCATCCCAATCCAATAATAGGCACCTACCCTAGAACATCAGGCACTTGGCCTCCTCAAGATGGTACCATAGCTCTTCAAGAGTTATCCATCAAGAGTTATACACAAGGCAAAGGAACCACTGGAATATGTAGTGTTGATTGAGTTTGTCCCCAGCCCATATGGTGTTACTTATTCTCCCTCGTGCGTATGGGCTCACACAAGATCATCAAATAAACTGGCCCTCTCAGCCCATTTGTGGAGTCCTGTTAATCATCACACCTCAACATGCATCCAATGCATTAACCATACCATCTTAGTATCATAGAAAATAATCCACATGCCAAGTCGTGTATGTCATCATAAGAACATTTACTATTTTTAATTGCAACATTAGGCGTAATAATGCATTGAATGCTTTGCATGTCATAAATTTGTATGCAACTATCACATGCTTCACTTATAGCATTAACATAGTTATATCAAAGACATATCATGACTTCATATGTCAATAATCCTCATATTATAGCACCATAATTCCTACGCCACGTTATGCATATCATATCCATCATGAGTATTGAACATTAAATACCGACTTAATAACTGAATATGTCAATATATCTTGACATAACGTCGTAATACCTATTATCACAATAAGAACCATATGTACATCATTATCTTCCTACCATGATATCATGAAACATCGTCAATATGTTTTCCTCAAGTTGTCAATTACTTTTCAATAATAATTTCCACTTCTTTCTACTAGGTAGCTAACCATTTACCATAGAAAATTTTAGGGGCGAATGTTCGCCCTTTGGCGAAATTAAGGGGTTTTAAATTTTTAGTGGGCGAATATTTTGTATCATAGTACATTTTTACAAATCACCTCAAATAGCCCACCTTATTTTAAGGGAGAGGGTAAAAAAGGTAAATTTAGCCCTTGAAATTAGGAGTTACAACCTTCCATTCGCCCATTTTCAAGAATAGGTTTTATTTAAGTGAATCCATTCGCCCAAATACAAGAATAGGTTTTTATTTAAGTGAATCCTATGGCCCAAATACCATATTTATAAAAGAGGTATGGTAAATTAATAAAAATATAAATAAATGAGAGGTATGGTAAATAAATAAAGCAATTTTTATATTTACTCCATAAATCACCTTATATACATGCAAGGGTGTAAACAAATACAAATATAAGTAAAGTGGAGGTATGGTAAATAAATAAAACTTCTTTTTATACTTACTCAAATAGTATGGTAAATAAATAAAAATATAAATAAACTAGACACATGGTAAATAAATAAAACCTCTTTTTGTATTTAGTCCATAACCCTCATTCTATTTATGAAGGCTCAAGAAAGAGGTTTTACTTAAGTGAATCCTATGGGCCAAATACCATATTTGTAAAAGAGGTTTGGTAAATTAATAAAAATATAAATAA
>APFE030515663.1:34495-48624 GCA_000404065.3 Pinus taeda
AAGATTTTATAATTGAGTAAAATATTCGCCATGCATGGTGAGAGATTCGCCAAAAAATTATATATACATATTATATTATTGATAAAATCGCCTTCCATTTTTCCTATATACCATGGAGATTCGCCCATTTATTATACTTACAAATTTAGGGGGGGTTCTTAAAATTTTCCCTGCCATTTACCCCCATCGATATAATCATCTAAGTACATAAGCCTCATCATCTTGAGTCTTAATAAATTGACCCCTTCCTCAAGTTGGCGAAAGACTCTTTCTTCTTAAATAGTATCATTATTTTAGATTTTGAAACAGTTGGAAACACTACTACCATCATTGTCCATGAAAACTTAAATGTGAGGTGTTATGTGGAAACAACCTCTTTTAATGTTATGGAAAGTCCTAGTCAATACAACCTCTATTAATTGACTTTTACTTCTTTGTCACTATGTACACAATCCTTCTCACGGTATCCTTATAAAATTTCTAGCAACATTCCTTCCTATATCTTCCAAGATTATCATTACTTGGTCATCATGCAACTTCATACATTACTCTTTCCCAACTTGGGTAATACCTGAAAAATAAATTCATTAAGATAGCTACCAAACGTAATCCACTTATCAACATAATAAAATTACTTGATCATACGTCTTGTTATCCATAATTAATTCATATAGTTAGTCACCTATGGAAAACTTTACAATGTGGCTCTCCCATTAGAGGGAAAATTGTTATAGATTTCACGTACACAACTTATCCTTTCCAATCATTTTATCATACCATCCAAGTTCCGTAAAATTATTACCATAATTATTCAACTTCATTGGTTGATTGCCAATATTTTCTTCTTTATGTGCATCATCCTTAGATAGATCTTATAGTGATACCTTTAGAGTACCAAGTTATGTTTATACAAAATTCTTCCATTATGTTCAAAAATACCACAATACTCTTCTTTTATGTTCCAAAATAGGTTGTCTCTTCTTACTGATTTATTATCTTTGTTGTGATACTTCTTCTCTACCACCTTAATTATCTGATTCAAGTTGAACATAATCACATGAACTATCATTAGTTATCATCCTTAAAAAAAGTTTGCAAGTTTCTCCTTTCCATTTCTCTTTAGACAACTTTAACCATTATATGCAATTAACCTTGAATCACGAACCTCATGTAACATTATACTCAACATCTGAACTTTAATCCAAATCTGTACAATTTTCCACTGAGACTAAAACATACCATCCTGTAGCTTGATGATGTTTAATATACAAATGATATGAGTAGTAAATGAGCAAATACATGTAATCTGAATGGCAATTGCAATGAAAAATTAAATTTATTAGAAGATCATATTGAGAGTTGTGTTCTTGCAATAATGGACTAGAGAAATGCCAAGCAACTGCTATCGCTAAAGGACAGTAATCCAACAAATAATTAGTGAATAATATGATCAGCATTCATAGAGTGTTATTTCTGTGTTTTTAGATCAGATTGAACCATAAAATAATGAACAGATGCAAGTGAACAACGATCAGCTAAAGTTAATAAGATATCAGAGTTTATCCATTTTGAATTGGAACAGATTTCACTATTTTAGAGCACTTTAATTGGTGACAATTTCAACTTCAATTATCCAATTACTTCAAGTGCTATGTAAACTATGTTGTAAAATGAACCGGTGGTGAGTAGTTACACCAGCATGCCAGTATACCATATTAACAGTGTGATCTTTCAGAGAATTATATATCGTCAATTATGGGTAGATTATCACCATCAAGATTATAAGATTATATACTTTTCCAATGAATCATTGTGTCATAATAAAACTATATCTTAATTATGTGAATCATTTAGAATTTCGCTTTGTGAATTGTAAAAAGAAAAAGGTTGACATAGAGACCTTGTATGAGAAATAAAACACTACTGTAACTCAATATTAAGATTCATCACTTGAAGAAGCATAAAATAAGAACCAATATACTCAAGAATCTAATAATAATAAGGTTAATAATTTATCCTTATTATTAGAGTTTATGAGTTTTAATAAGTTATACTTTACGCTGAAGTTATTCTTTCAAGTTATATTTTATCATAAATTATCATCAATCGCAATACTTAAACCATAAATTACTATAAATTATCAACAATCACAAATTTTGTAGTATAAAACCATTGAAAACATGAGTTAGAAGGTAATAATGATGTCAGAATAAAACTTAGAGAATTGTCTCAACCCATATTCGGATGACTAAATCTTAAGAATATTTGTGGCATTATTGTGTTAAAAGGTACTTGAATTTCGAAAGAAAATTTATTCATCATTATATGTCACACCAATATTAATTCTACAGATTCATGATTTTTAAGGATAAAGATAAATTGAAATTTTGTGTTGTAGAGTGAAATATTTAAGTATCTGTTTAAGCAATCATAACTTATGTTAGAAGAATTAAATGGACTACTTTTAACAAAATAAATCATTTAAACAAATTTATTGAATGTATCTTGAGATTCTTATGGCTATTAAATGATTACTCTAAGAAAATTTAAGAAATCAAACAACCAAAGAAATATTCCACACCATAAAGAAGAGACACCACCACCCGACCCAGAACCGGATCGGATGACTGGGACGGTTATCCCTCCCCAACACAAAATAAAATCATTTTATTAATTATATGGTCTGCCTGCAAGCGCACCCGCGAAGGCAACACCATCCCTTAAATTACAATACATTTTAGCCATAATAATTTCCCAGATAAGACATAAAATTCCCTGCCTCAGTAGCTGACAACAAGAGCAGCAGATTGCAAATATTGAAACCTTGGTATACCACCGGCTCCAAATACCCCTTTTCTCATTGTTTCATCCCTCACTGTTGGCTCCTCCTTCAAGTTCCCTTCGTTCTTTAGATGAATGAATATGATAACGCAATTGCTGAGCCCCACCTTTTAAGACACTGCGATTAGGATTCATTTCAATGTTAAAGATAATATAATATATCTAAGAAAGAGGAGCTTTGCCTTTAATAGTTCTTTCCAGTGGAAATGACTTGTCATTTTTCTTGGCTCGTTAGAAATCCGAAAATCGCATTCATGAAATCCAAAATTGGGTCCCGGTGACAAAATAAAATTGTCTTCACTTCATTCTATTTTATTTATTTCTCTAAAATATTTAATGAATGCAGTAACAAAATTAAATTGAAACTAATAATGGAGAAAATATTTAATGAATGTTGTAACAAGGCGCAAATAGATAATCCATTTGTAAAAATCATTTTAATTTTTTTAGAAAAAGACCTGAAGTTTGGCGTTGTTTGTTTTTATAGATTCACTGCGCCTTTGGAAATGGTGTTCTTAGTAAAAGGCGAAAGAATAGTTTGTTGTGTGTTGACCACATGACTCCATAAAAGTATCTGTCTTAGCTAAGTAAGCACTCCTAATTAGTTCACCACACATTTTAATCAAGTAAATAAGGAAAGTCATCATTAAAAATAACATATGCATCTTCCCAGGTAGCTAACTCTGGGCTATATTGGTCTCATTTAACCTTGATTAGTTTAGCATATTATCAGTTTAGTATGTTCCTTCATATTAGATGGTCTTTTCTTTTATATTTAGTATACATTCAAACTTCCTATTAGATTATATCAATAACTACGCACATTCTAAATATTATTAGTAACTATATTCAAAATGTCACTCAATGATTATAAATCAATCATGAAATTCATAAAATTCACAAGTTCACAATTTGTCAACTAGCAATAATAAATGTATATAAAATATTCTAGAAATAATTTGTAAATTTCTCTCTTATAATCATATATTTAATTAACTCACTTATAATATCACATAAAGTAATTTAATTGAATTTTGTATCAACCATTTTATTAATACATAATCATATGTAACCATATATAGTATTTATTATATAAATAATTCTTATTCTATATGCCTATTCAAAAAGATAATATGAAGTAGACTAAACTTAACAATTTACATATATTATAAAAACTAAACACTTTCTATATTAAAAAAATATATAGGAACCTTAAAATAACTCTTAATCTAAAAATATAATTTTATTTCATTATCTTTAATGAAAATTTAATTGATGGTGTTTTCATTAGGTTATCTATTTTTATATCTTTATTGTTATTGAAATATAAGATTAAAAACAATCTTATTCATAAAAACTTCAATGAGTAATTAACTTTAACTTTTTTTTTTTTTAAAATAAAAAATCAACATAAGAATATTAATTATCTAAACTCAATTCCCATTCAATATCATAAAACAATCTCAAATTTAACTTTTTATTTTTAATTACATATAAAGGTTTTCTCACATGGGTCAGGCATGTTAACGATATAATTCTCTCATCACCTTACAAAAGATTTAAAATTTGTCAATCTTACACGTTACCAACTAGAGGTAAGATTTAAGCTTTTGACTTTTTATTTAATGTTCCACCCATGTTATTGATTGCTTGATCCACATATTATTTTATGTCTAGAATTGGTTTCTTCTAAAAAAAATTATCCTTCATATGTTTGTTGCAGCGCTTTTTTTTTTTACGCGGATTCTTTGTCTAGGACCATAACATCTTGCCCTCTCGATCATTGTAGGTTGACTTTTTAAAGAACTCACTAGTTTTTTCCAAGTCAAATGAAACTATGGCCAAGCCACCTTATTATAAGATCAGAAAACCCTTCTTTATATTGTCTCTTTTTGTTTTCGATGTGATTTGAAAGCGTATAAAATTGGACCCTGCCTAATTTTATGTGTGAACTCCTCTTAAATATCAACACATAAATTTTAATAAAATCCACAAGATGGGAAGGGTCTTAATAAGTTTGAAGCTTGATCGCTATGTGGTATAATGTTATGATTTCAGCAAATTTTATAAGCCACAAGAGAAATTTTAAACTTTAAAAACCTTCTCTCAGAAATTAAGAAAGGCCTCCAAAAATGCTTGCGAAAATGAAAGCGACTTGCAAAAATTAGAAATTGATAAACTCTAAAAATTTCAATTTTATTTAGAGGTATAAATAAGTCTGAAGAATTATTTTCATCTTCCAGAGAAATAGGATAAAACCTACCCTCTAAAAAAGAAAAGAAAAAATCGAAAATTTAGTTCCAGGACCTTTCAAATTTGGATCTCCTGTGAAATCGAAGCTACAAAATCATTAAAATTTTGGAAATTATGATAAAATCCTATCAATCCAAATATTAAAAAAATTGAAAACCTTGACGGCTAGACTTTTGCATATTAAATGAAAATTGAAGGGCTTGAGAGCAAGGGTTTTATAAAATTTTGATCTAAATATTTGAAGCTCAAAATCCACATGCAAACAATATTTTTAAGAAATCGAAACAAAACCCATTTCATTCATCTTCAGATCTGTGAGAAAATAAGTTTTTTTTTTTCTAGCTAAGGTTTAGAAACCCTTTGACAGAACATCGTCAGATAAATCTTATAAATATATATATATTATATATGTTGTATTTTAGAAAATGAGAGTTGGTTATATTTAGTTAATCAATTAAATAAAACTTGAAAAGAATTTTGACAAGGTTAACAATCCATGGTGCATATAGATTTTAAATAAAATTGAATGTCAAACACTCATAGGCCTCAGGGTTGCAACTTTCTCTTATCCCTTATGTAACAGCCCCAAAATAAATATCTAATTAACTTTCTAATTAACATTAAATTTAAATCAAACTGGCACTTACCAAGCCAAATAAACATGTAATTAATTAACTAAATTCAAACTATGAATAGTGTTTAGCTATGCTTACTAGTGGTAGAAGTAGGCTTACTGCAACAAGGTTTTGGGGATGACTCTCCACCCAACCATAGGCTCAATTGTACAAGGATCAGTTACAACTGGCCACCCCCGAGCCCTCAATCAACGTACTACTGTGAGTGACTCCTAAGTCTTAGAACACCATTCTTCCAAGAGAATGAAAGATAGAATCTCGGAATGATGGAATGCCTCCAATCCTCCTCACCATCTAATAAATAGAACAAACATTGGATAGGAAACCACATATACACACTCCATGTGTCTACATGCAACTTTCTTTTGATTTTAGCTTTCTTGTTTTATTTCTATTTATTATTATTTAGAGCTTTAGCATGGTTATTACTCCTTTTATTTTTATTATTTTTATTTATTTTCTTGTATATATTTTTAATATCATTTATTATTTAACATTTTATTATTTATTTATTTATTATATTTTTTTAAGTGATTTATTTATTATTTGGTGGTATTTATTATTTATTATTTATATTATTTATTATTTATTTGTATTATTTATTATTAAGGGGAGGGATATTACATTTAGGCTTGATCCAGAAGATCAAACCTTTTTCCCAGATTGAAAACAAGTAAAAGATACTAGAAAAATCAAGAAAACAAACAAGAAGGCCGAGATCAAGAGAAACAACCCAAACTAGGAAATACAAGATTGTATTCCCCAATGAAGTCGCCAATTCTATTACGGGAATAATACACCCTAGGGTATGGGTTGAGCACCTCAATGGATCGAAGGGCATACACCAACAAGAAGCAAACAAACAAGTAGTCCTAAAGCTTAAACTACTAATGTAGGATGAAGAGATGGTACCCGAAGGTCCTACATTTGGGGATGTTAACATAGGGTCCAAAGCCTTTGCTTCCTCCAATGCTTCAAAACCTACAACTCATTTAAGAACAGAATATATACTAGAAGTAGTTCAAAGCATGTTCAAGATATAAATGTTAGATCATATAAGCATATAAGTATAAATCATGAAACCATACATAATTAGATCATGACATGAGTTAAAGCATAAATATCATAACATCATGAACAATACAAAGCTTCTTTATTGATGACTGTAAAAGAATGTGGAAGAATACAACCTGATTCAACCACAACTCCAAGCGAAACCTTCCTCCAAATCCATCCATCCCAAGCCTCAACAATCCTCTTTCAAAGGCATACACATAGATGCCATATAAAGGAAATGGACATCTCTGTGAGGAAACAAGGGTTTCCTATAGCTGGGAGTGCAAGAGACACATGGATAAATCAGACCTGATCAAGGACTAATTGAATATAATATCAATATCTTATCTTTCTCCTCCCTTTAGGCCTTCCAATGAGGTGTATTTATATCCACCCAAAACAATTTTTTCAGTTGGGATAAAGTTAGGCCACGGGCTCTTGTAGGTAGGCTTCCAATGTAACTTGTAAACCCTGCCCATAAAATAGGGATTTTATATTTTCTTCATATTTTAAATCATATACGTGGGTTGGGTATAACTGGACCTGAGTATGCATGTGCTTTTTGAAGGGCAGGGTCGCATATGGAATTTAAAATAATGCTTTTTAATAAATGGACCAAGTATGAAGGGAAAGGTTTTCCCAAGGCCATAACTAAGAGCATCAAGTATATAAAGGTGATAAATGATGCTATAACATGAATCAGGGAAAATCTTAAGGATACAAATTTATTTTAAAGTTTAGAAACCTTAGTGAATCTTACTAGTCATGAACATGCAAAGTATAAAATGTTTGGAGATACTTTTGTAAAAATATTCAAATTTATAATGATTTACATAGCATTTGTAAAATATTGGCAATTTTTAAGGTAAAATAATTTTATACCTTAAAATTTGGACGAATTAATTTTAGAAAAAATGGAAATTGACGAATCTTTTTTTGGGAAAAACCATGTCAAATTAGCCCACTTGCGAATATTGGCCCCTAAAATTTTCCTTGAGATGAATAACCCATTTTATAGAGCATTTTTTAACCCAATGTTTCAGGCCTCTAAGTGAGTCCATCATCACGGAAACATCAGTTTTTTTATGAGAAGATTAATGATATATCTTAGAGCTAATTATCATGTGTGTATATATATAATTCATGACATGTGCATTTGTAAAAGAAATTATTTAGCTAGGATTTTTTATACCTTACTAAATTAGTTGGCTAAGAAATAGTATTAAATTGCTTTACTAAGTTTTTTTAACCTTGAGGGTTGTTATGGGTTGAAATTTTATGAACCTATTAATTGAATTGTGTAGTTAATCAAATTGTTGGTTTTATTTCAAAAATAGGATTATCAAATTGTTAGAGGTATTTTATTTTTGGATTTATTATTAATGTTATATATGTATTTGGAAATATGTGAGTTAACATACTATTAGTGTAGATTTATCTAAATTTTAATCTATTAAAGTGTTGATTTTGGTTTAATTTCATTGGATTTATTATTGGACTTATTATTAATCTTATAAATGCAATTTGTAAGGTATGTAAAAATAGCAAAGTATTGGAATAGATTAATATAAAAAAAAAAATAATCTATTAAGTTTTGAGAAACGAATTGATTTAACCAAGAGGATTATATGTGTTGAAAATTTACAAACCTCTTAATTGAATAGGATTGTCAAAATGTCAAAGGTATTTTGTTTTTTGGATTTATTTTATTTGATTTATTATTAATGTTATGTATGTATTATGGAAGTATGTAACATAACATATTATTAGTATAGATTTATCTAAGTTTTAAATATATCAAATTATGAATTTTGGGTTTATTTCATTGTATTTATTATTGGATTTATTTATACATGCAATTTTTAAGGTAAGTAAACTAACATAGTATTAGAATGGATTTATCTAAAAATTAGATCTATATAAGTTATGAGATACAAACATTTTATAAGAGAAAAAAAAATTAAGAGTCTTGGTTTGGATATTCTTAACCTTGTTCAGACATAAACTTGGTCAAATTTTAGATATCGTTTCCCTGGAGCCTATTGTAATCCATACAATATCTTCTTCAATTTTCACACTAATTTATCCTTTCCTTTGACCTCATACTTGTGTGGTTATTGCATATATATTTCTTCCTCCAAATCCCCATGGAGAAAGGTTTTCTTTACATTTAACTTCTGAAGGTGCAAATACTCTGTTGCCACTAGACTTAGAATAGTTCTGATTGAAGTCATTTTAACAATAGGAGAAAACATTTCATCAAAGTACATACTTTTATTTTGTGCAACCACCTTCACCACAAGTCTAGCCTTATACCCATGTTTTCCTCCATCTTCTTCCTTCAACCTGTAAACCCATTTATTCTACAATGTTCTTTTACCTATAGGAAACTTGACTAAGTCCCAAGTCTAGTTATGCATCAAGGAGTCCATCTCTTCTTCCATGTCTTTCTCCCACATCTTCCTCGTTTATATCTGCATTACTTCTTCATATATTTTTGGTTCAACTAAATCAGTAAACATACATAATATAATGAAGGAGAGTATCGTTCATGGGGTCTACTTATCCTGGTAGATATTCTAACACCACTTTTTGGTGTATGAGGTGCTTTTTGCTATTTTGGTTGTTGTTGTTGTTGTTGTGGTTGTTGATCATTATGATTTTTAGGCACATTTTATTTTTTTGTGATCTCATCAAGCACTGCATATTCATTTTTTTCCTTTTCCTATTTCTGTTCTTGCATCTTATCCTTGTACAAGACCTTTTCATTGAATATGGCATATCTTCTCCTAATGATTTTGTGATTTTCATAATCATATATGCGATAAACAAAATCATTAACACCATATCCAATAAAGTTATATTTCTTTGATTTTTTCTCAAGCTTTTCTATTTTATTTATTAATGTGGACAATGGCTTCACAACTGAAAGTCTTTAAAAATGAGTAGTTTGCATTTTTACCTGTCCATGCCTGCTCTAGAATACCACCATCTATGGAACTTGAAGTCCCTCTGTTTATTAGATAAAAAATAGTATCTACAACATCTACCCAAAATTGTAATGGAAATCTTGCATGCAATCTCATGCACCTTTAACACTCCATGATTGTCATGTTCATCCTTTCTGACACACCATTTTCCTGTGGCATTCCTAGAACTGTCTTCTCTTTGCAAATTCCATGTTCTAAACAGTAGTTATCAAACTCTTTGCTACAGTATTCAACTCCATTGTTTGATCTTAGACACTTAAAATTATTTCCTATGTCATTCTCAAACAAATCTTTCCATTTATTTAAAGTATAAAATACATCATATGTATTATGAATATAATAAATCTAGGTTTTTCTAGTTGCATCAACAATTAAAGTAACATAATAATGAGAGCTACCAAAAGATGATACCTGAGCTGGTTCCAATCCATCTGTATGCACAAGATCTATTTTTTTTCTATTCTTTTCCTTCCCAACTATGATAAATCAAACTCTCTTATGTTTCTCATGAATAGAATTCTCTCAAAAATCCAAAGCAACATGATTCAAACCTAGCAACAAATTTCTTGAGTGAAGAATATGCATCCCTTTCTCACTCACGTGCCTAAGCCTATGATGCCACAATGTTGTATCTGCTCCTATGTAGGTTAAATAATTAATAAAATTATAAATACCATTGCATAAATAAAATCTACCAACCTTTTCTCGTTGTTTTATTGCTAGGGGTTCTTTTGTGACCTTCCAGGTTTTGTCTGTGAATGTAGTTACATAACCTTCACCACCTAACTTCCTTGTTGAAATTATATTTTTATTCAGATCTGGAACATGTCTGACCTCATTCAATATTCATTGGTTTTCATTCTATTTCTTTATAAAAACATTACCCATTCCAACAATTTTACATGGTTTATCATCACCCAAACGAATGTGTCCAAAATCTCCATGAATGTAGTCATGAAACATTTTCTTATTGGGTGTGGAATCTAATGAGGCCCTTGAATCTACCACCCAAGCATCAGTAATATTCTCTAATGAAAGAATCAAATCATCTTGCAACACATCACCTGTCACATTCGCTTCATGATTGTTCTCTTGTTGTCCATATCCTTCTTTTCCTTTTCAAGATTTGCAGTCATTCTTCAAGTGTCCTTTCTTCCCACATTTCTAGTACACTATCCCTAATATGGATTTGGATTTTCCTTTTCTTGACTTACTACAATTTCTTGGGCTCCTTCCCCTTTCCATTTTTCTTCCCTTAGTATCTATAGTCAAAGCATTACCTAATGTCTCACCTGAGCTTTTCCATCACATTTGCTTGCTAATAATTGCACCAACAACATCATCAAACTTTAAAGTAATAGATCCAGAGACAAAGTTACTAATAGCCATAAGTAATCCATTCCAACTTTCTGGCAATGAGAACAAAAACAACAGAGCCCTAACTTCATCATAAAAATTTACCCCTACAGGACTTAACTGACTGGCAGCCATGTTAAATTCATTTAAATGATCAACAACAGATCCACCTTCTGACATCTTCATGTTAAATAGATGCTTCATAAGAAATTCCTTATTTGAGGCCGAGGGGTTTTCATATATTTTTTCCAGTGTCATCGTTAAACCTTATGCTGCCATTTCCTTTGTAATGTTGCATGCCATCCACACTACCAGACATAGTCATATTTTTCCTAATGCCTTTTTGTCGAGAATCTCCCATTTTAACCATCATACTCATCAGAATTTTTTTATTTTTTTATTTTTTTATTTTATTTATTTTTTATTTATTTTTATTTTTATTTTTATTTTTTCTGCTCAATGGTAGGTAAAAATCATTTTGATATAGATAATATTCCATATGCATCTCCCACAACTGGTATTTTTAGCCGTTAAATTTCTCGACCCTAAACCTACCATCATATGGCATTGCTCTCACTTGTACTAGGGACCCTTCTCTCCTACGAGTTTATGAGCCAAATAGACCTTTGAATTTGATACTAGTTGTTCGAAATTAATTAATGAAGCAAGGAAATACACAAAAACATTTTGGAAACAAAAATGCATAAATGCATAAAACAAGAGAAAAATAGATATATGTGGTTCACCCAATATGGGCTACATCCACAGAGAAACATCTAGTCCTTCCTTTTATATTATCTAGTGCAATGAAGAGATACAACCTACAATAGATCCGATGTAATTTCCTCTTTGCTATCATACAACCTCCTCTCTCTCTTTTGCTCTGAATAATCATACACAGTCATAATACAATTCCCTCATATAAACCGAGGGTTGAATTCTAGGGAAAAAAACCCTAAATTAACATAATTTCTACCGTTAGATCATACCCTTAATGAATGACCCGAATACGCTACAAAATTAAAGTATTTTACAAGAAAAATTTTCATCTATTTTTAGCTTCGGGGGCATTTCCCTTCAACCCCCGCCAAGGGGGGGCTCATAAAATTCACTTTCACCCCCATGGACCCCCCTAATTCTGATTAAATGGGTGGCATTTCCACCCTGTTAGGAACGTGGATCAAACAAGCATGAAACAAAAACATATGAACAATTAGGAAGATAATTTGGTTGCACACGCAACAATCATAAATGAATTATGATCCCCGATGAATCTGTTAGACAACAAAATACATACATATATGTACATATATAGACATCAACATAATCGTAGTCACACAACAATTACCAAATACGATAAGGTCAAGGTTAAAAGGACTCCTTGTATCCGTGCACAACTTACACAACATTGAGAACAACAGTTCACAACCTAGCCAAGGCATATGATGCTTCAAAGCCATTTAATTTACCTTTTCGGTTACTTTCTCATGACTATACTACCACCGTCCATTTACCGCAATGGACCTAACCAATAACTGGCTATGATATCATTTCCTTTAGTATCCATTATACATGCACCAAGCTTCATCTGGGTCTTTCATTACTTGTTTAGTTTCATTCAAATCTCCTCAAGCTCCAATAATTGTTCTCCTTCCCTAACCAAATCCCAATACCCTCAAAACGTAAAAGGAAAGAAGAAGAAACAAACAAGAAGAAATCCATGGAAAAATAATAACAGTATGACACCACGAACAAAGTGGCATGGCCATGCACCAGACATAAACAAAACTTCAAATAAAGCAAAAATAAATCACAAGGCACTGAAAGCACAAGACTCTCAATGGACACCATTACTCAACCTCTGTTATGAAACTAGCTCAAGAAAAAGATAGAAAAGATAGATCAACGCCTTAGAATTCGCCCTCTTCGAGGGGGAAACCTCCTTTACATTACATAAATGAGCAATTCTTGGATGATACAAATTAAAAGACCTCCTTTCTATATATAGGAGTCTAAGGGGTCATAATATAATCAAAGTCGACATAACAATAATAATGTAAGGGCACAATAATAACAATAGTGGCTTTCTATGGGGCACAATAGTAACAATATGGGCACTACATGGGTACATCAATATAATAAGTGGGTTGTACTAATAACAATAAGGGGTTACACTAGTAGTATAGGGGCCTAACATGCCCCTCTCCCTCAAAAAGTGTTGTCCTCAATGCTTGAGTAGTTCTTGATGCTTCTGTATAAAATTCTTGTCCTCCCATGTGGAATCTTCAGCGGGTAAGTTCTTCCACTTGATGAGATACTCTAAAATTGATCGATTTCGTAGCTGTTGGGTTCTTGTTTCTGTGATTTCTCCAGGTTCCAATATGATTTTTCCTTCCTCTTCAATTTCTAGCAATATTGTTTGAATTGGGATCTTTTGCAACTTTTGAATAAGTGGCCATACTTCTTCATCCTTCTTCCATTCATCCCTTGCTTCGTTTATCCAATCTGGTTGGATAATAGAAATAGCACAAAACAATGCTTCCACATCCTCATCCTTTAAGAGTCTTCCCATTCGGTAAGGTCGCCATTTTTTAAGTGCATGTAGTATTGCCAACATTTCCTTCTCATAAATAGCTTGCTTGAGATGTAGCAGTAAAAATACCCAATCACCTACATCAAAAAAAAATTCACTACGATGTTGATCTACCTGTTGTTTCGTTTGATTTTGCACTGAAGTGGTGCTATCCTTTAAAAGTTGGAGAACTTGTTGTTGATGCTCGACGTGATCTTTCACCGCTTGAACCTTTTTCTTCTTGATATGTCCTTCTATCTCTAGAGTTTGAGTAGTGTTAATTTCTTCCAATCCTTTACAAGATATGGTCGGATTAATTTCTTGATGCTCGATGTGATCTTTCACTTCTTGAACATTTTTCTTCTTGATATATCCTTCTATCTTGATAGTTTGAGTGGTAGTTTTGACCAATGAATTACAAGACAT
>APFE030515663.1:49697-89844 GCA_000404065.3 Pinus taeda
TTAAAGGGTCATAACATAATTAGAGCGACATAGCAATAATAATGTAAGGGCACAATAATAACAATAGTGGGCTTCTATGGGGCACAATAGTAACAATATGGGCACTACATGGGTACATCAATATAATAAGTGGGTTGTAATAATAACAATAAGGGGTTACACTAGTAGTATAGGGGCTTAACAACCTCCATGGGTTTCCAATGCTTCCAAACGTAACCTCAAATCGAGCCTTCTTCAGGATTTCACGACAATCTCTTTTGTCATGCAATCTTGTGCATAATATTGCAATAAACACACAACTATAAGTGCATAAATAAACATAACAATATACTAGTTACCTTACCTTGTTGTACTCAACACATTGATCTTGTATTTGAACATGTACACATGTCATTTCTCAAGGGAATCCAATTCTCTTAATGAATCTATACATAATTGGAATGAATTATTATACCTGTCAACTACATGTTCATAGATATAGCACATATCCACATAATGTTAGACACAATCAAGGCTAAGAAGACTTTCTATACTTGTGCAAGGTCTCAGTAAGTTGGAACTATGGTCTCCAAACATAGCCAAAGAAATCCTCACCCAATTCCTTTCTTTTATCTTGCTGCAATTGAGTCTTACTATGTGTTATCACATGACACAACTACTAGTTATATAAACAAATCAACTATTACCTTGTCATGATAATACCAAGCATGTTTCTCTATAATTATCCATAGATGTTAGTCACATGTTCCAAAGATCAAGACATCATGTCTATTAATTTGAAATAAATAATTATCAAGACTAGAAACCATGTCATAACAAATAGTAAACTCATAGTCATTAGTCACTCAAGTACATATCAGTTGTCTCAACACATATTGTGTTAGTAAAATCATCTCAAACAAGATCATTCCTTCACGCAAGCTTATAGAAACATATTGATATCATGCAATTAATCAGACATTCAAATAGCCTATAAACATACCATGCTAGCTAAACCAAATAGATGACATAATCAAAATCACACCTCAATGTATCCCAGGGGAGGCTATCAAATCTACACAAGTTAGTCCATATTAGTACAACACAATATCACAATTATATCGAATCATACTTGAATACCATAACCATAACCATTTGCACCAGCCTATCCAAATTAGCATGATACATATAACATAGAGATCCTAGATGCAATGGCCATAATCATCATGAATATGACCACAATGCATCTAACAACAAGTTACTATCATTCATGACTATCTAACACATATGCATATGATCACATTGATTAACTAGCATCTATCATGCATGTAACAATAACAACAATAGAATCAAATCCATGTATATAATAATAATGCATATAACAACCATTAACCAACATAATATGCTTTTACCCTAAGGTCCATTGTTGCAATCTAGCTCTAATAATCAACTTCTCCTGCTCTATCTCAGCCAACATATCAGCATCATGATGACTGAAACTCAATAATGACTATCACAATGCATGCATAAAAACACATAGACAACTGACATGCATGCATGTCAAAAACATTCCTCCCATCCAGTCCAAGTGTTGAACCTAGGAACTTTGATACCACCCTATCGTATCCGATATCATCCAAAGAGAATGAAACCTACTCTGATACGACTCTATAACCACCTCTCCCATATCTACCCAGTTTCACTAGGCTATGAGAGTAAACATGAGAGGACAAGCTACTATGACACGACCCAAAATCCTATGTCCCATTAAGGAAGTGGGGTTGACCACGGAAGACAAACTAACAACTCAACACATCCTATAGGGGCTACAGGACCCCCAAGTGTTAAACCACCCCTCTAGGCGCCCAAACCCTAAGTCAGATTACTTTTTCACTGACTTGGACTCCCATATGCAAGCATAAAAATACATCCATGAAAATATAGGTCTCCAATCACATGCATAAGCCTACAAGGTCACAACTGCAATCCCAATTTCTCAGTTCTAAGCCTACAGCCCCAGAATCAGAAGCACCTTTTCAGGCATGCCTCCGGACAACAGCCAAAAACTCAATGAGACTTTCCAGAATCATTTCTAACAAGATGAAAAATCCATTCAATCAAATTTAAATAAAAACTTGGCCTAACCAGGCCTAACCATGATATTCATTTCATCAAACACATGGAGAACATGTAATATACAAGTGATGAATGCATCAATAGGGGTATAAAACTTATGTAAGAATCACCAATAAGGATAGATGCCCTCTCATAATAGTTGCCATAACATTATCTAGTCCATGTGTTCATAAACCATTCATATATTCATTAAAACATGTCAAGAGCCATAAGTAATATACATCACATAACCAACATATAACCAAGAAATAACTAGCGTATAAGTGATGGAAACTTAGCCATAAAATAACCATCATAATCAATACACATGCTTATAGATCACAACAGGAAATACCTCATATTAAAATATGAAAATTCCAACCAAGACAGGGACTTCCACATACCACCTGAACATAGATTGGAATGAAACAAATATTTCTTTCGGCTATCACCCCTCCATATTCCAAGCATGATGTGGGATCTCATAGAATACACCAAACAAAACCAAACCAAGGCTTCGAGAAGCCAACCACCTCAAACCTTAACTAATGATTCACACTAACCAGGTTGATCTCTACCTAAGCTATCCAGGGCTCCAGAGGGTTTGTCCCAACCACGACTCCATGAACTAGTAACTCAATCCACAACCTTCTAGGGATCCAAAGAATTTGTCCAACCAAGGATCTAGGACTATTAAATCAACCCAAGTTGTTCTAGGGATCTAAACCGTTTTGTTCCAACCAATGGCTCCAAGAACTAGTAACCCAACCTGTTAGAAAATTATATATTACAGAGAAATGGAACACATAAAATATATTGCAGAAATATAAACACATAAGACAAGAGAAACATAGATATACGTGGTTCACCCAATTTGGGATACATCCACGCAGAAACAGCCAGTCTTTCCTTTTATATCATCCAACAAAATGAACTGATACAACCTACATCAGATCCGTTGTAATTCCCTCTTCTCTCTCACACAATCTCCTCTCTCTTTCTCACTTAGAATACAAATCTACATAGATGCAATACAATTCCCTCATATATAGTGAGGGGTTGCCTTCTAGGGAAGAAAACCCTAAATTAAACATAACTTCTACCGTCAGATCTCCACCTAATGAGTGGCCCAGATTGACTATGAAATTAGAATATTTTACAAGGAAATTTTACATCTATTTTCAGCTTTTGGGGGCGCTGCCCCCAATCCCCCACCAGGGGGGGTCTCCCAAACATCATAGTCACCCCCCCCTAGACCCCCCTTGCAGTGCAAATATTACAGGCAGTGTTTCCACCACATTACGAACTGGGGTCCAATGCGATGACACCTTTGAATAAAGAAGATAATCAGGCTCCACACCCAACAATATCCCACTTGGATATTGATTATAACAACTCTACCGTTGCTTCATTTGTTGGACAATGACTCCACTTTTGACCTGGTTGTTTCTCATCTTCTTCATCATACTTGAAGACCAACTGAAATTCGGTAGAATCTCAATTTCTCCTTGGTTACAACTTTTGTTAACATATTTGCAGGATTCTGGCTAGTGTGTATCTTTTCTAGCTTCAACTTTGCATCTTCCAACACTCGCCATATGAAATGGTACTTGAGTTATATATGTTTAGCCTTGGAATGAAATGCAGAGTTCTTTGTAAAATGTATGGCACTCTCACTGTCACTGTATAACCCGCCCACCTCATTCTTCTTACCCAATTCATCTAGAAACCTTTGTAACCAAATCATTTCTTTACTAGCCTTTGTAATAGCAACATACTCTACTTCCATTGTTGAGAGTGAAACAACACTTTGCAGTTTTAAAAACAACTGACAACTATTCCACCTATAGTAAACGCATACCCTGAGGTGCTCCTCTTGTTATCTCTATCACCCGACATATCTACATCAACATATCCCTATAGAGCAATGTTTGAACCACCAAAGCATAATGCTTGATTTGTGGTACCTCTCAAATACCTGAGAATCCACTTCACTGCCATCCAATGTTCTTTTCCTGGATTGTTCATGTACCTGCTTACAACTCCCACTGCATGTGCAATATCAGGCCTTGTGCAGACCATTGCATACATTATGCTTCCAAATGCTGATGCATATGGAAATTTAGACATATAAGTCATTTCTTCTTGAGTCTTGGGACACACCTCCTTACTTAGTTTGAAATGGTTAGGCAAAGGTATACTAACTGGTTTTGCATTTTGTATATTAAATATTTTCAACACCTTTTCTATGTACTCACTCCGAGGCAATGTTAATTTTCAATTATTCCTGTCTCTAATTATTCTCATACCAAGGATTTGTTTTGCAGCACCCAAATCCTTCATTGAAAATGAGTTTACTAATTTTATTTTGAGAACATTTATTTCCTACTTGTTAGAACCTACAACAAGCATGTCATCTACATACAATAACAATATAATATAGCTACCATCATTTTTCCTTTTGAGATAAACACAATGATCAGAGTGACATCTAGTATAACCTTGTTCAGACATAAATCTGCCAAATTTCAGATACCACTACCTTGGAGCCTGTTTTAAGCCATGAAAGCTCTTCTTCAACCTGCACACTAGTTTCTCTTGCCCTTTTACCTCATATCCTTGTGGTTGCTGCATATATATCTCTTCCTCCAAATCCCCATGGAGAAAGGTTGTCTTTACATCTAACTGCTCAAGATGCAAATCTTCAGCTTCTACTAGACTTACAATAGTTCTGATTGAAGTCATTTTAACAACAGGAGAAAATATCTCATCAAAGTCTATACCCTTTTTCTATGCAAACCCCTTCACCACAAGTCTAGCTTTATTCCTTTTTCTACCTCCATATTCTTCCTTCAACCTGTAAACCCATTTATTCTGCAATGTTGTTTTACCTGCAGGAAACCTGACTAAGTCCCAAGTCTAGTTATGTGCTAAGGAGTCCATCTCTTCTTTCATGGATTTCTCCCACTTCTTCCTGGTTTCTACCTGCACTACTTCTTCGTAACATTCTTGTTCACCAGATTCAGTCAATAATACATAATATAATGAAGGAGAGTATTTTTCAGGGGGTCTACTTATCCTGGCAGATCTTCCAACACCTCTTTCAGGTGTTTGAGGTGCTTGTTGTTGTTGTGGTTGCTTTTGTTGTTATAGTTGTTGATCATTATGATTTTAAGGCACCATCACTTTTTTTGTGATCTCATCAAGCACTGTGTATTTTCTGTTTTCTTTTTCTTGTTTCTTTTCATGTAGCGGATCCTTATACAAAACCTTTTCAATGAATATGACATCTCTACTTCTAATGATTTTATGATTTCCATAATCATAAAAGCGATAACCAAAATCATTAACACCATATCCAATAAAGGTACATTTCTTTGATTTGTCCTCAAGGTTTGTTCTATTTTCTTTATTAATGTGGACAAAGGCTTCACAACCAAAATTATTTAAAGATGAGTAGTTTACCTTTTTACCTATCCATGCCTCCTCTGGAATACCACCATCCAAGGAACTTGAAAGCCCTTTGTTTAATAGATAAAGAATAGTATCTACAACATCTACCCAAAATTGTAAAGGAAATCCTGCATGCAATCTCATGCACCTTGCACACTCCATGATTGTCTTGTTCATCCTTTCTGACACACCATTTTCTTGTGGTGTTCCTGGAACTGTCTTCTCTCTATGAATTCCATTCTCTGAAAAATACTTATCAAACTCTTTGCTGTAATATACACCTCCATTGTCTGATCTGAGACACTTCAAACTTTTTCCTGTCTCATTTTCAACCAAATCTTTCCATTTCTTGAAAGTATCAAATACATCAGATTTATTTTGAATATAATAAATCCAGTTTTTTCTGGTTGTATCATCAATAAAAGTAACATAATAATGAGAGCCACCAAGAGATGATATCTGAGAAGGTCCCCATACATCTATATGCACAAGCTCTAATTTTTCTCTCTTCTTTTCTTTCCCAACTCTAAGGAATCTAACTCTCTTTTGTTTTCCATAAACACAATTCTCACGGAATTTTAAATCAACATGCTTTAAACCTGGAAACAAATTTCTTGAGTGAAGAATTGGCATCCCCTTCTCACTCATGTGCCCAAGCCTATGATGCCGCAATGTCTTATCTTATCCTATAGAGGTTAAAGCATTAACACAATTAGAAATACCATTGCATATATACAATGTACCAACCTTTTCTCATTTTTCTATTACCAGGGATCCTTTAGTGACCTTCCAGGTTTTATATGTAAAAGTAGTCACACAACCTTCACCTCCCAACTTCCCTATTGAAATTAGATTTTTCTTCAGATCTAGAACATTCCTTACCTCCTTCAATAGCCATTGATTTCCATTCCACTGTGTTATGAAAACTATACCCATTCCAATTATTTTACAGAGTTTATCATCACCCAATCGAACCTATCCAGAATTTCCTTGAACATAATCATGAAAATGTTTCCTATCATGTGTGGCATGGAATGAGGCCTCTAAATATACCACACAGGCATCAATAATATTTTATAATGAAATAATCAAAGCATCTTGTAACACATCATCCGTCACATTCACTTCATGATTGTTTTCTTGCTGCGTGTCTCCCTCTTTTCCCCTTCGAGACTTGCAGTCTTTCTTCAGGTGTCCTTTCTTCCTGCATTTCCAGCACACTATCCCCAATCTAGACTTGGATCTTCCTTTCCTTGACTTATTGAAATATCCTCGACTCTTTCCTCTTTCCATTTTTCTTCCCCTAGTCTCTGCAGTCAAAGAATTATCTGATGTCTCACTGGAGCTTTTCCATCGCATTTCCTCACTAAGGATTGCATCGACAACATCATCAAACTTTAAAGTACTAGATCTAGAGATAGAGTTACTAATGGCCATAACTAAACCATTCAAACTTTCCGGAAATGAGCACAGAAATAACAAAGCCCTAACTTCATCAGCAAAAGTTACCCCTACAGAACTTAACTGACTGGTAACTATATTAAATTTATTTAAATGATCGACAATAGATCCACCTTCTGACATCTTCATATTAAATAAATGCTTCATAAAAAAAAACTTATTTGAGGCCGAGGGTTTTTCGTATAGTTTGGCCAATGCCAATGTTAAACCCTCTGTTGTCGTTTCCTTTGAAATATTAAAGGCTACTGATGCTGCTACGCATAGTTGTATTGTTCCAAGTGCCTTTCTATCGAGAATATCCCATTTTGTGTATATCATAATCGCTTGCTTCTTTGTCTTTCCGCTCAATGGTTGGTACAGATCTTTCTAATACAAATAATCTTCCATCTGTATCTTCGATAGCTGGTAGTTTTGGCCATTAAAATTTTCAACTCTAAACCTACCATCTTCTGCCATTGCTCCCACTTGAACCAGGAACCCTTCTCTCCCGCAAGTTTATCAGCCAAATAGACCTTCGGCTCTGATACCAGTTGTTAGAAATTTATATATTATAGAGAAATGGAACTCATTAAATATATTGCAGAAATATAAAAACCTAAAACACATAAAACAAGAGAGACACATATATACTTGGTTCACCCAATTTGGACTACATCCATAGAGAAACAACTAGTCCTTACTTTTATATTATCCAGCAAAATGATGAGATACAACCTACAACAGATCCATTGTAATTCCCTCTTCTCTCTCACACAATCTCCTCTCTCTTTCTCACTCAGAATATAAATCTACATAGACGCAATACAGTTCCCTCATATATAGTGAGGGGTTTCCTTCTAGGGGAAAAAACCCTAAATTAAACATAACTTCTACCATCAAATCTCTGCCTAATGAACAACCCAAATTGAATACGAAATTACAACATTTTAAAAGGAAATTTTACATCTATTTTTAGCTTCAAGGGGGCGCTGCCCTCAATCCCCGGTCAAGGGGGGATCCCAAATATCGCAGCCGCCCCCCAGGACCCCCCTTGCAGCTGTCCCCGCCGGACCCCCCTTGCAATGCAAATATTACGGGCGGCATTGCCGCCACATTATGGACTGTAGTCCCGTGTGGTGATACCTTTGAATAAAGAAGATAATCAGGCTCCACACCCAACACAACCCACAACCATAAGGAACTTGAGCACCAATAAAAAAAACAAGTGGAAAGCCCCATAACACTATGGATATCCAGGAAATGGAAAGGCTAGGAAAAACCACTATTAATCTAGGAAATCATCCATGGCAATGAAAAATCATAACCAAATAACCACATGCATATACCATGCCTTCCAAAACTATTAAGGAAATCATGCATGAAACTCCATACCTTCAAAGCAATCCTATTGTAGTTTCTCTCCCAATGTCCCCTTGCACTTTCTTGCTTTCCCTTTTCATTCTTTCTCCAAATCCAAAGTATGCCAGAATTCTCCAATAATGCTCCAAGAAAAATCTAAGTGTCTAAGAGTATGAAAGTGAGAGAATAGAGAGAGAGCTACATAATTGAACTGCCAAAATCTCAATGAGAAAAATCCATGAACTGATCCTCAAAAGCATTTTTATCATTGAGGACTATGTTTTCTTTAATTTCCACTATTTTTCCTTTAATTTTCCTCTCATGCAATTATGTGACATTTCACCTTGCTTTTCTCCTATTTTCCATCATTACATAAATAAAATTCCAATTAATGCCTCTTTTCCTTTTCCAATGCATTTTCCAATTTCCTTAGCCATAAATAAACCAAAAGTGACACCCACTAGGATGTTTTTCCCACCATTCAACTTGGAATACATGTGTGATGACCTTGGTCTTATTTTTCGTTATTAACTTTATTACATGGATTTTTAACTGAGGTTGTTACACATGAGTTGTTAAAAAAATTTGTTCAATAAATAAAGGCTTATCAAACTAAAGTGTTGAGAAGTTATATGCTAAGGAGCTTCAAGTGTACTTGGTAATAATGTCTGGTGAGCTACATTTTGATTCAGACTAAATCACTAAGGAGTCTTCGTTTTGACTACAATAGGCACATAGATTGGCCACTAATGGAATATGAGGATCAAAACAATGAAATTCATAGAAAACTTCTATATTTTTTTGGTTGTATTAGAATTTCATTTGAGGGCATGGAGTTGAAATATACTAGCTTTGGTTCATAAAGAGTGTGCTATGTGTAGCATGAAAAAAAACACACAAACTCACTAATGAATGAACACCATGTAGATTCACTGTAAGTGGATGGTTTAATCAATAACATAATGTGATTGGTTAAGCATTGACACGTTTAAGCCTTCCCTATCCCATGAACTAAGCTACATAGGTGTAGTATGGTTGCCACATCAATAAATTTATGTGCTAGCATTTGACTACACAAAATTGCATAATAGGAAGTAGGCCATTGACACATCGGATGGTAACACAAAGATAGTTGGGTCACCTCAAGCTATTTGGTCACACTTAATACCATGTCAAATTGATTCAATATATATGGATATTGACACATAAGGGCTTGTGATTGCACCATTGGGCGTGTTTTTTGGAGATTACCCTTTTAAAACAAACCAAACATCAAAGGAGGATGTAATAACTAACACAAAGCAGCAGGATTGGTAAGACACTCTTGCGATTTGTCCAAGGTTGCAAGTTCAATACATCATATTGTGAGGTTTGGATTGGTTAACTTTATTTTACTGTTGAGCATTTCAATTTGCTGAACATTTAATAAAACCCTCAATGGCCTACTCTAGAATTTGGAAACCAATTGAAGGGCAACCAAAAAAGGGCCTTTTGTAGATCTTTAACTCAATATAAAGTTTTGTATGGCTATTTTGAGTTTTTTGGGTCAATATTGGTCCAAATTAGATTTTGAAAGAAGCTGGGAAATCAGGGTTCAAATATAAATGTAACTAGAGGGTTATGATGTGCTTTTTACAGTAATTTTATGTCCGAAGTCTCTTTTGTTCATTTTTATGTCTATGAACATGTTCTAGTGTTTCGGATATGTGACGTAAACATGTTTTGAGAAGGGGTTTGAATGATCAGATTGAAGAACTAGTTGAAGCAGAGTATGGGAAGCAGTATAAAAACAAGTAGCAATGATTTATATGATTTTTGTTACAGTATAATGGTTATAGGTTGTGTGGTAGTGTGGTGGTTGCAGGTTGTGTGGAAGTGAAATGTTTGTAGGTTTTGTAGTAAGATAACTTGGAGATTGTGATTGTAGTTTATGACATTCCTTTTGATAGTAGATTCAATGATAGATGACGACAATGGGTCCAGTTTGAAAATGAGCTGAAATTGAGGTCCACTAGGAAGTTGAAGGAGGAGCTCGTGCCTCCACTAAGGTTTGAGTCTCAATTAGGTTGGATCTTACTCATTTTTGAGGTTGGAGCCTCAATCATGTTGTAGCCCACAATGAGAAATTTCTTGCATTTCTTGGGGGTAGTTTCCTCTAGCAAGTCATAGCTTGCAAATCTATGTAATCAATTGAATATAAAGAAGAAGAAGATTGGTGCTTTTTCCCCATATGGGTTTCCATCTAAAATTCTTGTGTCTCTTTATGATGTGATGGTTTCTTGATGTGTTCTTGATATGATGATAGCTTGATGATGAAATATTATGGTTGATTACATGATGCTTATGACTCATTTGTTATATATTTTCTTAATGAAGAAAAGTTGTAAAATAGCAAAATTGATCTCACACTAACTCACTCCCTCTCAGTGTGACCTTTGATCCAAACAAAAATGTACGTAACTTCTCAACCATGCCATTTAGGCACTTAGGAAAGACATATGGGTAATAGCCTCACTATTTTTTAGAAATTAATGTCTAACTCAAGAAGGCTTTTCACTATTTAGGTCTATTTGGTACTGTTGAAAGGGGTTAACCCCATTTTCACTATCTTTCTTGTATCATTTTCCTTGTGTTGAACTTCTATTTGCATACATACTCATTTTTTTGGATTATAATGATTAACTTGGTTTGAAGCCTAAGTTCCTCTCCATTGCATTAAAAAAAACCCATCATAAAATTGTGGCTTTCTGTCATATTACAAAAATGGTTTAACATGAATGTGTTGAATCAATTTTTTTCCTAACATCATAATGAAAACAAAGGTATTTTCACTACTTTGTTTCTACACCCAACTCTTTTTTTCCATGAACCCTCACTCTTTTTTTTCAACAATCATCCTAAATATGCAAGACCTTCGCTTGTTGACCATGTTTGTAAACTTCAATATTAAGAATCTTTGAGTTTTTCCTCAAGGTTCGTGGGTTCTAAAGTATAAAAAGAGGGTTATTTTGAGAATACTTGACCTGTGTGGCTAATGAAGTGAGAACACTTGGTAAATTCCCGACCTTGCTATAAATTTTCTCAATTTTGAAGTTCATAATAGTTCATGTTGGATGCATTTCAAGGCTCACTTTCAACTACAGTTTAAAATTCATAACTCTCCTTCTATTCATAGCAAAATTATCCACCTTTTGTAGCATCATCATAAAAACCTTCATTGCAATTTGATATTTATTTCGGTCATAAAAAAATTCATTGAATAATTTGCAAGGTACTAGCAAGAGAGGGTATACATGCCATCAACAAAACCTCATTGCTTTTACCCTATTTCACCTTATATATTCCTCTACTATGTTAGATATTACACACCGTGAGTCCTCAATATTTTTTCCATGTTAGGTTGTAATTATAAGGTATATTTGGCTCCTTACTAATCCAATTTTTTTTTATAATAGTTCCAAACTTACCACTTCATTTTCAAATCTTTACAATGCATAAATATCTTTTATCTATATAATAAATCCATTTTTCAATGGTGGTATGAACCAATTACCGTAAGGTGTTTGTTTTACCATAGGACAAAGAAAATATAGTCCCAACTCAGGCCCTATAAGTGATACATACACGAAAAAATTATTCAACCACCGTATTATCACTTTTTATCGTTCTATGCTAGTATGGTACCCCCCACATTGCATGCAAAATTTCTATTACTTCCCATGGTGCATAGTAAGAGGATTCCTAGGTATAGTTTGGCTATATTAGCCAGGCTTATTACATATTAGTATGCACAAAATTCAGCAGAATTTTTTTATGAACCACCTGCTGACACATAATACCACTCACTCACTCCTTAGTTATTAATGAGATATGTTATGAAAGAATTGAGTTATGTCTTACTTTACATAATATGTCATTTTTTTTTGTATATATTTTTTTATATGATAGTTCGGATGGTTAATTCTAGTTTCTATTCATATTATTTTTCACTCAAACATATTGCTTCACCATACTTATTTCTATAAAAATGCTCAACTATTTGATCTGATTTCTATGATATTTCAAAATAAATTAGGAGATATTCTACAGTTTATATTTTTCACCTAGAATTTGAAAAGAAAAGTGCATCATTGGTACAAAAGTAAGTTCATATCTTCATTAAAATTCTTCTCTATTATACATACAAATAGTTTGATTTCCATGTCTTACTTTACCTCTTTCCTTTCCTTGTATATAACTTTTTTCCCTATGCATGTTTCTTCATATAACCCAACAATTGCTTAAACATGTCTCTAAATTTGATATACTTTGTTGTTCATAAGGCTCATACTATGAGATTCACTTTTCTCATAGATTTGGTTAAGCTACTATATATTATGAGCTTTCACACCAATGGCTCAGGTGATAATAGGAGGATTCATAGAAACAAAATAATAAGATTCTATATTCACTTCAATACAATATCTGAGTTTAATCAACTCACTTACACTAGTCACCTTTATCTATGAATCCAATCACCACATCAAGCTACTCCACAAGCCTCTTAGAATATCCCCCTGCCTCATTCTAGTATAGTAGAGAATTTGTTGTAGCCACCACAACAATAACAACCTCTTTAGTATAATGGATGACGTCATAATCCCATCATACCTCCATATGGACATGCACATTGGCCTTCAATTTCTCACATGCCATGTATACATGCCCTAACTAACCTATACATTCAACTGTTCACATAGTTGTAGGAAAACTTCATCCAACTATAACACCCACACACTCCTCTCTAGAGGTCACTTTTTCCCGTACTCATACTAGTGCTTCAGGGACAGAGGATAAGAGGTAGGTTTCCTTTTATCATATGCGTCCAAAGGTGCATCCAAAGGCGGAAGGAGGAGGCGTCCAAAGGTGCATCCAAAGGCGGAAGGAGGAGGAGGAAAGGAAGAAAAAATAAGTGAAAGAACAAAAAAAACTAGCTAGAGTAGATGTCCAAAATTAACATGATATTACTGATTTTCTTCAATTTTTATTTTATTTCATGTAGTCTTATATTTATTGCATACTTTACAACATATTTTTCAACACACTTTATTTTGGGCACGGTATACATATATATATATATATATATTGACGATATATTATTGGAGGCACAAGGTTTTATGCAATGGTTGGCATGGTATTATTATATATGTTTACTTTTGTGACGTTATGGATATGCATTCTAATTATGGAAGGCACATAAATCTTTTCACCAAATTACATATGATGGACCACATTGCATCTTCAAATGTTTATGTTGTTATGTTATGATATTATGAATTCACATGATGAATGTGGGAGTCACGAGGGTGAATTTTACTTTATGAGAGATATGATGAGAAGGGGGCACACCTACTAACTTTGATTAATTAAAATTTAATTATAACTCTTTCTAAGTCCCTCTTTCTAAGTGATAAAACCTATTTTGAGGAAATTAATTAAATAAAGAAATTAATTACAAGAATAATTGGGATGCTTAACTGTCCCAAGGGAGTAAAAAATTGGAAGAAGGAACTGAAGGAAAGGATGGATAAAATAGTGAGGATAGGTATTCACTAGACTATTAGGTTGTCATTTTACCTCTGATTTATGTTTCTTTTGAGTACAAAGGGTTGATCTTTTTGGTGAAAGAGGAAAATTTCTAGGAGTTGCAAGGAGAAGAACAAGCTTATCATTTTCCTCGAGATATTTTCAAGTCATCAATTATTTTCCTACATTTCATTATGTCGGTTGAAGGTCTAACATTCATATGATTTCTAATTATATAAACTTTTGCAAAGTATTTCACTGATCTTATCATATCAAATAGGTTCCAAAAGGATTGCAATACCTTTTTACTTGATTTTGTCACTTAAATTTTTGTGTATGAGTCATTTACATCTTAAACATTGCTTTTGAATTGGTTTATTGTCAACAATTCTCATAGGAATTTATTGAACAAGAAGTTGTACTCAAACTTTATTAATAAAATAAACTTTTTTACAATCGTCTTGCAATACATATTTTCTGATTTTTTTTTTTTTTATTCATGAACAACCTATGTTGAAAATTACATTTGCGTTTATGAGTGATATGTTAAAATATGTTACAAGCATTTGTGGTCTTTTGGATAATGGGGTATTTTCTTAAATATTCTCATAAATTTATCATTTATTTCAGTCTTATTTTTGTTCATATTTTCAGTTTAATGTTATCATATATTGTGCTTACTGTACATTCCTCAGTTTTTCCTTGAATCTATATCATATTTTATATAATTTCTTTTCATTGTAAGTAGTTTTTGTACATAAATAGAAATACAAAGGGAATTAGGCACTGGGCCTCGTCCCATTACCTCATGTGCCCTATGAGATTCGAGGGGATATCAATGAAACATAAAAAATTCACTCATCAACATCTTTTGGTGACCATACTAGGCACATTGTTTCATGTTTCCCTAGTTCATTAATATTGTTGTCCATATGACCATTCATTATCCTAATCAACCATAACTTCCAATCCAATTAAACAATCAATGGAGAATTTCACACTCATAATTAAATTTAATCATTGACAACACACATACTCTTGTTGATTTAAAGTAGACTTGCGCCATTATAGCCTGAGATATTAAGTTGCAAGAGAGAAGAAAATCCATAGAAATTCACCTCAGGGATTGCACCAATAAAAAGTAATTGGATTATGACCAATGAATCTCATGTTTGTAGAAGGATTCATGGTTTAATTCCTAAATGTAAACCTCTAAAAAAAACACAACGACAAAGGGAAATTATAGTTTCCTAATATCAACTTCAATTATATCAAGACTTTGTATTTTATTCTAAGACTAGTTCCCTCTAAAAGAATCATGTCTGGGATGTAGGCATCTTCCTAGTCCAATCCCTCTTCCACATTCTCTTCATAATCTACATCTTCCTCTATTCAAATTGGTGTTCTTTATTCTTCATTTAATATTGTTCAATATATAAAAAATCCTACCAAGGTGATTAGGAAATATGAACTATTTAAATTAGAAGAGGACCTGAATTCCACTCATTGAGACATAATTTCTTCCTTTAATATGACACCTGTTAAATCACCATTAACTTAGTTCAAGGATCATCTACCTAAATTTTTAGCTGAAGGTACCATCACCACTAAATGAGCATCTGATTGCTTTCTTGAATTCTTATCATTATATTGGCCGCACCAAAGATAATGACACATGTATGCACCTCTTTCTTAATTCCTTAGAAGGGAAGGTAGAAATTGATTTTATCGAGTTCCCCCCTAAAGTCTTCTCAACCTGGGCAGAGCTTTGTTACTAGTTTAAAACCATTTATGGCCAACTGAAAAGCTTTTTTGATCTTATATGGGAATACAACAATGTTTCCTTCACAAAGGGAAAATCTATCAAATCGTTTAATCCATGCTTTACTAAAGTATATAATCAAATTCCCAAAATAATCAGGCCACAAAATGAAGTAGCTATGATGCACTACTATAGTACCTATATTCCTCCCTATGATCATAGATTAGAAGATAAAAGTGTTGAGAATTTAGGGTATGCACTTCAAATCTACTTGGAATATGAAGAGTAGTCACATCGAATCCGCCTTCCACTAGAGCATGACACTAATCAATCTGATATATAATTAGTACTCCAACTCATGCAAGACATGAGAAAATGTATGATATCCTTTGAAAGGAGGATCAAGGTTCAACCTCATACTAATTCTTCAACTTAAATTCTTATAGGGAATCCCACCCAATCCTATCAACCAAATGCTCTCTTCTCTCGTCCATAGTGTAATTTCTACAAGGAGAAAACATGCAAAAGAGAGAATCTTTAGAAAATTTATTAACTCTACAATTGCAACATTAGATTGTGTTGATGATAATGATGCAATGTTTGTTGAAACTAGAAGTGCTTTAGGGCTCGGAATGCTAGAAATCAACCTTTTAAAGAAGCTAAAATTTTAAAATCCCCTAGCACTATGCCCTCACCCTTGAATGTAAATTCTAATCCCATGCCCTCTTTAAGCTTTCCTCAATTCAACGTCCTTAAAAAAATGGAAAACATTAAATCTTATGCTTCTCTTCTTGATATGGCCACTACGCCTGACTGTTGGGATGGGGTCCCTAGGGACATAATGGAATTAATTAGTCATTTTTTGTATACAATTTTGTAAAATATGTAAAATATACATGATTTGTGTAAGCAAAGCGCGTAAATGAATAAGAGCGAAAGGGGATTAGCCCCTTGTCTTAAGTAAATTTTTGAGTCAGTTTTGAGATTCACCCATGGTCCAAGGACCATGGCATTGTATGGATAAGTCTATAAATAGTTGAGTCTTAGCGAGAGAAAGAAGTAAATTAGATAGAGAATCAGGTTCATTGAAGATTCTTGGGTAGGAGCTAAGGCAAGAAGTCTATGCTTCCTATGCTTAGGTAGAGAAATGAAGGCTCCACAGCTGAGTGCATGGAGGCCTAGGTAGAGTCCGCAACTAAGTGTGCAAACCCCTATAGCTGTGTGCAGAGGGAAGTTTGAGTCTGTAATTAGTGGATTGAAGATCAATAAAGATAGTTTTCTGAAGAATTACTAAGTATTTCTGTTTATATCTGTTACTGTTATATACTGATGATGAATGATATGTTTTATGAAATATTAATTGAATACTACATGATTGTCTTGATTATATATTAATAATGCACGCAATGAATAGTTAGGCATTTCTGCGAAGTTTTTGGTGATTTCTCCTATGTTTTCTGACAAGTTAAGTAGATCTAAACGAACTCCAATTTAGGATTGCTTTGTGATGCAAGTAAGTAGGTGAATCGATTGTTAAAGGTCCACAAGGACTAATCGTGGGCCTTCACGAAGATCTGAAGGCCACTTTAACTAAGTTGCAGTAATGTGCCCTAGGATTTTATCGATCTACACGAGGGTAGATCCAAGGCACTGAAAGAAATCACACTAGTCTCTGGATGCAGAAACTTGGTTCTTGCATCCCCCCATATTGGTTTAGGTGAGACTACAGCCTGTGCTACGTGGGTTGTTGCCGAAAGGGCTAGTAATGTAGGGTTTTGTTGGTTGGCGCAACTAACTCTGAACCTGGGATAGGACCCCCTAAGCTAACAAATAGTTCTATGGTTGGGACCGAGATCTGCTTGAAAGAGATGTGTGGTGTCACATAATTGGAACCCGACCAAGAAAGAAATTGAAAGTGGTTGGATCAGAATATTCATGAGTTTGCAACGCAAGAAAATAGGAATCCACACCTATCAAAGGAAGATTGGTTGAATAGATATCTGTATACAAAGATACATGAAATCTTCTTTTGCACCTTCCCCATTGAACTGTACGAGTGGTTAGCCATGTTGACAGACGATCAAGGAAGGTGGAAGCTCGATAGTCCTAGACTGTGGACTCTAGAATTAGTGCGACAACTAGAATATTTTGAAAACAAGATTGTTTAGGTTGTCAATCATTGGCTCGATCAAATTATGGGAGGATTTGTTACAGAATTAGTAGTTGATACCTCAGTCATCTATAAAGAAGCGGAGCGAAGATTCTTCAAAGGAACATGAGGTAAGTATTTAAGATCATTGAATACTTGGATTAAAATGTTGTTATGGGTGATGATATTACCTTGATGTTCGGAGCTACAAGAAGTAGAATATTCTTTATAAATCGCAAAGGATCAGGACCTGAGTATAGTCCATTGATTAGACCTCCTTCAAGTGACGATGAAGGGGTGGGAAGACTACGCCACGAGGTGTTGTTAAGCTAATAACTTAAGGGATTCCTAGAACAAATTTTCCATCCACTCGACCTCCACCTCCACCTCCACCGCACACACCTTCACCCATACCTCCACCTCCACCTCCACCGCACACACCTTCACCCATACCTCCACCTCCACCTCCACCTTTTAACATGGTGAACACATTGAAGATGCCGATCTTCGAGGGCATAGGAAGTGAAGACCCAGAGCAATTCTGGTTTATTTTGAATGTTGTATGGATAGCACAACAAATCACTAATGATAATACAAAGAAGGCGCAGTTGGTCACTGCTTTGGAGGATTTTGTGCTAACCTTGTACATTAAGTATTGCGCTGATAATCCTCTTGTGATGTTAGCAGAGACTAAGAGGGCTTTGAACTAAGAGTTTAGTAAGCCTAAATCTCACTCACAGTTAGTGATTGAATTTAAAGAGATCATGATGAAGGTTGAGGAGACAACTTGGGACTTTGATCAGAGGTTGAAGTTCCAGATCAGACAAGCTAACATGCAGATCACAGATTGCCAGCATCGTGAGTGGTTTATCACATTGTTTCTACCTCATTTGAGAATTTCTCTGTCACAGCAGAAGATAGATACACAAGAAGAAGCCTTGGATATCACCATGAGGCTTCATTCATCACCTATTCAAGATACAAATCTAGGGGTACAATAGATCCACTCAAAGTTAGCAAGGCTACACCTAGAATTACAGAGTTTGAAAAAAGACAAGGAGATGAAACTAGAAATGCACGCAAAAGTTTGGTGTTTGAAGTGTAAGGTCCATGGGAATGATAAAGATCATTGTCCCATGTACGTGAATTATATTATAGGAGAGGGGCCAATTCCCCTAAAACCAGAAGCCCTAGTAGGGTCGAGCATGGGGGCTGTGTTATGGTGCACTATTTGTCAAGTTACTGGGCAACATGCGATGAATAATTGCCATTTACTTCTGAAGTTCGTTTAGACACCACAACAATTGTTCTATAATTTCTACAAATCTGTAGGGCCACGATGAGTGCCACTGTCGAAGATATGAGTTGATTATGGAAAGAACCCCTATGTACCATATGTAAGTAGGAAATTGGCATCCAGATCAAGGCACCGAAGGAGCACGCCGAGATTATCAGGGTCGAGGATGGGGCCGAGGAGGAGGAGGACCTGGTAGAGGGCACATTCACATTATCTGCTACAACTGTGGATAGCCAAGGCACTATGCGCGAGAGTGCCAGAATCCTACATACCTGTCATGTCAATACTAAAGACAATTCAAGCATACGATAGAATAATGCCTGATGTTAATAGCTATAATGTAAGAGAAGAAAACTCAGCCTCAGTAGCCGACATAGAATTTACAAATGATGAGGGTTGAGCCCCACGAATAATATCAAAGTGTTAATATAGTGCTAATAAGTGGAATGATGATTGGCGCTGATAAAGGTAAATATCCTGAAGAAGAGGGATGGGTTCACAAAGATCCAAAGAAAGAAGTCAGCTTTGATATGGATCGTGCAAAGAAAAATTTTATGGAAGCCAAGAAGAGCTTCACGAAGGCCTCCACTTGAGGAAGCCAGGGAAAGATGCAAGAAAGAAACGCACCTACAGAGGTTGATCCTTCTATACTCACTACATTTTTGGAGATTTGCATGAAACTGTTGCGGAATAGCAAGGCTATGGAAGGCATGTACGAATTAACAAATAAATTTGCCAGTGATGAAAAGGAACCTGATGAACCCTGCTCGATCAGAAATATTGGCAAGCATAAGGCACAAATAGGATGAGGGATGAGGCTAACAATGCAGATAGGTGATTATGAGATGGACTAGGTCATCTTGGATCTGGGGTTTGATGCGAATGTTTTACCAAAATAGACATCAGAAAGGATGGGGAGACTTGCACTGTAGTGGTCTATGATAACTTAGGATGTAAAAGCAACAAAAAAGCATCCCCATGGGATGATTATATGGGGTAATGATGGATATTTAAGGTGCGAGTGCAGTGGCATAATTTGAAGTTATAGAAATTTTCGATGACAGTAATCCTTACCCGGAGCTCCTAGGAATAGATTGGGTTATTGATATGAACATGATATCAATTTGAAGAAAATAAAGATGTCATTTGAAAGAAAGTCACTTAGGGTTATAGAGCCATTGGACCCTACAAAAGGGGCAAGCTATACTGAACCAATTCGTGATTATGAAGAAAGTGACGATGAACTGGATCAAATATACAACATAACAATGCAAGATCAAGACAGGATCAATCTGATGGCAGATGGGTAGATTTCATGGGATCGGGAGAATTCCTGCACCTTTTATTTAGATGAGGAACTAGATCATTTGTAGAATTCCTTGCATGAAGTTTCTACACTGCAATGCAATATGATGACAGAGTTGTTGCGCTGTGTTTCGTTGGAGGTAATAAAGTTACCTTATTATGATGGTTTAATTGACGCAGATCTATTTTTAGATGAATTTGAGCATGAAGTACCCAAGGACCACCACTTCCAAGCATTAGAGTTAACGCTGCTATGCCTACATGATGGTGGGGTACACATAAGGATAGTTTTGCTATATGGAGAGATTACCAAAGAATGATGAAGTTATGGTTTGGGCATGCTACTACTAGAATGACTGAGAAGTATAGTGGAAAGGATGATCCACACAATCAATTGGCAAAATGGACTAAGGTATGGGGGATAGAACCGTAGTTAGATTGGGTACACATATTTTTTCATATCTTAGATACAATCCCCATGAACTAGTATCTTCAAATGGAGCTCTGTCATGGCACCGTGAAATGGGATTTATTGAAGGAAGGGTTCCTATTTAATTTCAATTTTGAAGATGGGTTTGCAAGCATCGATGAAACGCTGCAAGAGATTAGAGAAATTATCTTCAGAACACCGAAGCAACCTATGGAATGGACCCAACTAGACTGGAGCACCCGTTGTACCACACATTAGAATGATATAATGTGACCACTAAAGAGGAAGAAGAAGACCTAAGGAACATCAATATTTTGGAGGCAGAAGGGAATCGCGAAGTCAAAGGCCCACAAATAGAAAACTTGGACATCACTACATTGTTGAAACAAATCAAGTAAACATTGGCACTGAAGAAGAACTGAAGTTTGCAAAAATCAGAGATTATTGGGACGATGCCATTCTAGATAAAGTTGTTGAATTACTTCACGAATAGCAGGATCTCTTCCCCACTAAGTTTTCAGATTTAAAGATCAAAATTGGCTATTTGGGCATTATGAATATCACATTGAAGCTACACCGAAAGCCTATTAAACAGAGGCCTTATCACCTTAATTCTAAGTATAAGGAAAAGGTTTTCTAAGAGCTCGATAAGATGTTGGAGCTAGGAATCATAGAACCTGTTGAAGAATCTGATTGGGTGAGCCTGATGGTGGTCCTAGAGAAGAAACAAAAAGGTGAAATAAGGATTTGCGTAGATCTGTAGAATCTTAACAATGCATGTGTCCACGATCCTTTTCCAACAACGTTTACAGACAAAGTGTTAGATAATGTTGGAGGGAAGGAGGCCTATTCCTTTATTGATGGGTTTTAAGGGTATCTTCAAATAAAGATCGTGCCAGAGGATACGAGAAAAATGACCTTTGAGACAGTGGGGTTGTTTTTAGTACACTGTGATGCCATTCAGACTTAAGAATGCACCAACGTTATTTTTTTGCGTAGTCATAACAGCATTCAAGGAGTTCATTCATAGATTTCTAGAAGTGTACTTTGATGACTAGACAATGTTTGGATTAGTGAAGCACCATGTAGCAAGTCTGCGCCTGATGTCAGATACATGTTGTAGATACCAGATAGTGCTTAATTTGAAAAAATGCATATTATGTGTTCCTTTCAAGATCTTGTTGGTCATTTTGTGTGCAAGCAAGGATTGATGGTGGACCCTACAAAGATTGCGGTAATTGTGAACTTGGAGGTCCCTAGGAACATTAAGCAGCTACGCGCAATGCTAGGACATATGAGATACTATAGAAAATTTATCAAATCTTATGCTCAAATTACCGCACCCATGGAGAAACTTCTAGAGAAGGATGTGACATTCTGTTAGGTGAAGAGTGTCAGCGCAACCTAGATGTGTTGAAAGAGAAGATGGTAACTATGCCAATCGTGGTATTTCCTGATTGGAAAAAGGAGTTTCATGTACATGTGGATGATTCTTGTATTGCGTTGGGTGCAGTGCTAACACAGGCCGGTGAAGGAGAACTAGACCATCCTATAGCCTTCGCAAGTAGGAATTTATCAAAGGCCGAGAAAAATTATTCAACGGGTGAGCACGAAGGGTTGGCCATGGTCTACGCACTGCGAAAATTTAGGCATTATCTATTAGGAGGACATTTCAAGATGTATACAGATCATCCTGGCTTAAAATACTTGGTCAACAAGCCTGCGTTGGGGGGGGGGGAATTTGCAGATCGTTGTTATTATTTAAGGAGTATGACTTTGAAGTCATTTTTGATCTAAGGAGGCTGAATGCGGGACCTGACCATTTGTCGTGCATTGAAATAGGCAAAGAACCTAGTAATTTGGAGGAAGGGTTGCTAGATGCGTAGTTCCTTGCGGTGCACGTAGCGGATGACCACTTTGCAGACATTATTCACTTCTTAACTACAGAGATGGCGCTGAAAGGATATACAAGTAAGCAGAATAAGGAATTAGTAGTGCGCATAGCCAACTTTTCAGTCATTGCGAGACATTTGTACAAAGTGGCTGTGGACGAAATATTACGAAGATATGTTCCTGACTTTGAGCATGATAGTATTCTCTTTGAGGCTCATGGGGGAGCTGCGAGAGGCCATTATCTAGGCAAAGCAACTGCGCATAAGCTTTTGCGCATAGATCTATGGTGGCCAACATTGGATAAGGATTCCAAGGCATTCTATAAGGCGTGTGATGCATGTCAAAGAAATAACAGATCATTGCGCAGGAATGAGATACCACTACATCCTTAGGTATCTTTGCAGGTATTTGAGAAGTGGGTGATTGATTTTATTGGGCCAATTTATTCCCCTGGAAGAAAACAGGCACACGTTACATTATCACTGTGATGAAATATCTAACTAGGTGGGTGGAAGAACAGTTCGTTAAGGATTCTACAGGGGCTACAACTACAAAATTCTTGTTTGAGTATGTCTTAACAAGGTTTGGATGCCTGAAAGTGTTGATGAGTGATAGGGCTACGCACTTTCTGAATGAAACAATCAATGCATTGACAAAGGAGTTATAGGTCTACCATCAGAAGAGTACACCGTCTCACCCACAGGCAAATGGAACTGTCGAAGATTTTAACAAGATTTTGGAGAACGTGCTGATGAAGATTTGCAACACACAATGGAATTACTGGGATGTATGCGTACCTACAGTGCTATGGGCTTATAGGACTACTTGTAAGAAGTTGACAGGACAAACGATATTTAGATTCGTCTATGGGGTTGAAGCCATAATGCCGATGGAATACATTATGCCTAGTCTATGCATAGCAACTTTATCGGATATGGAAAAATGTGAGGCCTTGGAAGAGCAGTTCGCGTAGCTCATGAATCTTGGAAGGATTCCATCAACAAGTATAGAAGGAATGCAAAAAATCATGACATGATCGCCATATCCAGCTTTGCATATTCAAGGTAAACGATCTTGTCCTATTATATGATAGTAAGTTCACAGATGAGTAAATTCTAGATTCATTGGTTAGGGCCATATATTCTTAAAGAAATTACAGATGGCAGCACAATTCAGCTCGTGAAGCTGAATGGGGAACCCTTCCTAGGGAGGGTGAATGGAAGTACGTTGAATTTGTATACATCAGATCTCGCGCAATGACTATATGGCAGTAGGATAGTCTTAGTGTTCTAGGCAGTTGCAAGGGAGTGCGGGACTACAAACTACACTTCCTGGTTTGGATGACAAGGCAGTGAGCAAGCTACACAGAGAGTGACGAAGATGCACCAAATAAAGTTGCACTCAGGAAGCTACTCCATTGGGGAAGGTACTGCGCAGCCCAGCAGGAAAATGACCGTTGGAGTTATTGTTCGTGACTTGATGGCTGGAAAATGGTTAAAAGGAATGGGGTGACAACAATTAAGGAAAATATCTTTGAAGATATGCTACCAAAACAAGATTTATTATCAGAATTTGGGGGGAACGGTTGGATTTGAATTCAAAAACCCCTATAAATTACACGTGTCGGTCCAGCAAAGAACACTTTGCGCTCTAACACTTGTTGGTGAATTTTGTTGTCTATCACATATGAGTCGAGCATTCTGGGAAGAATTCCTATCACTAACAAATGGTTCTCCCACAGCCCAAGAGTTATTTATGGAGAGAATTACTGCCACTAACCCTGCCAAAGCCCTGAGTTTGGGAGCAGCTGTGTCTGACATGCTAAGACCAGAAGTGTCTAGTGTAGAGGCTACGCCTGTGGTGCCCACAACGCTGAGGTCACCTAGGCCAAAACAAATTATGGCTAAAGAAAATCAACCTACTATGAAAGAAAAGCAACCAACCATGAAGGAAAAATTGAAGAAGCAGGTGCTGATGCACGCTTCATTGAGGAAGAATCCCAAAACGTAGGCAAAGCATAAAAAGGATAAGCACCCAGAAAAAGTAGTGGACCTAGAGGAGGAAGAATTCTAGGGAATGGAGGATATTGATGCTGAAGGAATGGAGCCTATGACAAGGTTGCCTGAGTATATCCCTCCATGCAAGGGAAAAGCTAAGATCATGAAGGATCTCGATACGGGAAAATTTTCAGTTTGAAGACCTTTGTTGCATGAGTAAATTGTGTTTGAGGGTCCTAGGCTGGCATGCATTCCATTGCTCAAAATGGAATATTGGGACCTCATGGACCACACAATGTTTCCACACTTGGAGACTTACAAGTACATGTAGAAAACCTACTTTGAGGAAACGGGGGTTACAACTTTGGAGCCCATGAAGTGGGTGCATGGTATTGAGAAGTCAGGGTTGCTCAATCTATTGCTGGTGCTGCATTATCACTGCACTTCCATTAATATGATCTGTGTGCATTAGCTCCTCACACTGGTGCATGATGGGTGCCTATGGCTAGGAGATCCTATTCATATCAATAACATGTTGATCCACATGATCACTAAGTTAACTTACAAAGGCGCGAACCTTGCCAAGGTGTTTGGAGGAAAAATCAGAGAGAAAGAGTTGGAAGATAAGATTAAGAAGGAGTTTGATATGATAAAAAACTTCGTGAGGGTACTCTATCACCTCCATATCAGACCTAGAAGTACAGTTGGTTGCCCAGATTGTAGCAGGAAAAATAATGAGAAAATGTCGCGCGGATGAAGTTCTGGCGCCGGTCATATCACTCACCTCTTAGTGCACGAAGGGGGTTCAGTACAACTGGGCCAAGTATCTATGTTAGGAGATCATCGTGAACTTCCATGAAGCCCATGAAAAGAGAAGGCCATTTCATTACACCTGGTTGTTATTGTCGATTGTTTTGGTTTCTTGGAAGCTACCGGAGGATAGCCAGTTTCCTCCGCACAAAGAATAATTGCCCAAGGGAGTGCAGTTTGCCTCGTTATGGGCTTCAAAATATCTAGAGTGTGTTAAGGAGACAAAGTTCTTTTGGGTTGTGATTGATATGGATATGCATATGGCGGTTAACCAGTAGCCGAGGTTTTCTCCCACCTTATATGCGTAGCTATCAGCTTCTGCAGAATTCAAAGCCGATTTTCATATGGTCTTAATCAAAGCACACAAATATCCTGAGCAGAAATGGCACCCGTTGCCTTATATGGTGATGGATACAGATATCCAAGAAGTTGTGGGGCTTTGGCCACAGGAATGGTGTATACCTATAGAGTTAGATGCAGGAACAATCACAGGTGCAGAAATCTCTACTGCGCAGAAGTGAAAAGATGCCACCAAGCAAGCTGCGTGCACATTGGTTGTGCAAAAGAAGGAGGCTATTAGTTGTAGAGAAGGTATGCATGGAGAAGGAGCATGATAACAAATCACAGGTAGAACACAAATAGAAGGACGCAGAGGACATCGCGAAGTCTGCTTCCCACCACACTGAAGAGCAAGATCTGTCAGGGAAAGGAGGAGGTGGCAGTGAGTATAAAACCACTCCTTTCATCTTGAATAAGTGCACGCAAGAGCAACAAGGAGGGTAGAAAAAGAAACATAAGTCTAATAAGTAGATGGATGTTGATCCCATAATGCTGACAGAGGGAAATCTCGATGAGATCGGTGAAAAATTTAGGACACAACGACAAAGGTGCTGGAACAATTTGAGAAGCAATACATGCAGATGCTCAGGAGCATTGAGAAGGACCTAAGTGAGCTAATGATCTAGGAAAACAAAATTCAAGTAGATGTAGGGAAGGCAAGTAGCACATAAGAAAGCTTGACACAAGGAAGGAGTGTAGTATCAGAGATTGACTAGCTGCAGGACATCAAAGTCTTTCCTTTACCTGAAGGGTCAGTCTGCGTGGAGTCGGATGAGCATCGTGTGATGCTTCACAAAGTGAAAGACATGGGACTGAACCTTGTTGCGCTACCACTTGAGTCCCTTCATGCACTACATTAGGGGGTTGTTGATGAGCTACAAATCAGAGAACCACATGTACTCATAGTCATCAGTGAGTTCAAAGTCAACAATTAGCAATTGTTCATAGAAAATTCTTAGGCCCTAAAGGAGTAGGAGGAGCTGTGCACACAACATTAGAACTTGGTCATAGCGATCAAGCAGGCCTACAAATACGTACCTAAGTTGGGTATCCCTGATGATGCAGAGGCCTCAACCAAGGTAAGGAAATTGGCTGCTATAGTGCATGCTTCGAAGGAGAAGGTCGATAAGGTGACTTTCGACCTCAAGATGTAGATAGCTAAGTTGCAGTTAAAGTTGCAGTAGACCACAACGACAGAGGTTCAGGAACAAAGGAACGCATCGATTAAAGAATCCATGGCTCAACTAGATGTCACTGTTTAAGGGTGTGACAAGGTCTTCATTCAGGCATTGGGCCTCTAGGATACATTGCAAGAGGATCCTACACTGCAACAATTAAGCACAGAACTTAGGGAAGCGTGACAAAAATACGATGAAATCAGCAGGACATCGCTAGTCCAATGTTTTGCGTGCTTACCAGAAGGTAAAGAAAAATTGTTGCACATTTAGGAATCACAGAAGAAGAAGTTTGTTCTCACTGCATGGCTTGAGCCTTGGACAGAGGAAGCCATCGAGTTATCGCAGACCATTCTTGAGAAACTGAAGGCTATGCAATAGACACAACGAACTACATAGCTGACAATAGAGGGGCCAACCATAGAGAAACTAGTCCAGGAGGTGCAATAAGCAACAAAACAAAATACAACTGAGCTACAAGCATTGCCCAAGGCCTTCTGCGAACTCCACCAGAAAGTAGAACAACCAGCTAAGTGACTCAAAGGCGAGTCACAATCTTTGTGTTGGGGGGCTGTTGGGATGGGATCCCTAAGGGCATAATGGAATTCATTAGGCATTTTTTGCATACAATTTTGTAAAAGATATAAAGTCTCCATGATTTGTGGGAGCAGAGCATGTAGATGAATAAGATTCAAAGGGGCTTAGCCCCTTATTTTAAGTAAATTTTTGAGTCAGTTTTGAGATTCAACCATGGTCCGCAGACCATGGCATTGTATGGAAAAGTCTATAAATAGTTGAATCTTAGTGAGAGAAAGAAGTAACTTAGAGAGAGAATTGAGTTCATTGAAGATTCTTGGGCAGGAGCTAAGGTAGGAAGGCTCTGCTTCCTGTGCTTAGGTAGAGAAAGCAAGGCTTCACAGCTAAGTGCGTGGTGGCCTAGGTAGAGTCCGCAGCTGAGTGCGCAGATCCCTGTAGCTATGTGTGCAAGGAAGTTTGAGTCTGTAATCAATGGATTGAATATCAATAAAGATAGTTTTCCAAAGAATCACTGGGTATTTCTATTTATATCTATTAATGTTATATGTTGTTGATGAATGGCACGTTTTATGAAATACTAATTGAATGCTACACGATTATCTCGATTTTATCTTAATAATGCACATAGTGAATAAATGAATACTTAGGCACTTCCACGAAATTTTTGGTGATTTCTATTATGTTTTCAGACGGATTAAGTAGATCTATGTGAACTCCAATTTAGGATTTCGTTTTGATGCGCGTAAGTAGGTGAAACGACTAATTAATGGTCCACAAGGACTAATCATGGGCCTTCGTGAAGATTTGAATGGCGATTTAATTGAGTTGCAGTAACATGCCCTAAGAGTTTATCGATCAGTGTGGGACAAATCCAAGGCACTGAAAGACATCACACTAGTCTCTAGATGTAGAAACTTGGTTCTCGCATCCCCCCATACTTCTTCGAGTGAGCTGACTGCAACCTGCACTATGCGAGTTATTGCCGAAAGGGTAGTAGTGTAGGGTTTTGTTGGTTGACGCAACTAACTCTGATTGCAGCCTGCACTATGTGGGTTTTTGCCTAAAGGGCCAGTAGTGTAGGGTTTTATTGGTTAATGCAACTAACTGTAAACCTAAGTCAAGAACCCCTAAGACAACACTAACCAACAACAACAGTTGAGAATTTTTCTCGGGGGGGGAAGCAAATGTTCCTATAAAATTTCTCGAGGTGAAAGAAGAAGAGGATCCTCCTAAAGGCAAGGTCATTCACTATACATAATCCTAGGATTTTTTCAAAAAACTTCCTTTTACGTTTTAATGACAATTTGCAATAAAATTGTGCATTTCCACCTAGTTTATTGTGGATAAAGTCTTAATTTTATGCCAAATATTATCATAGAATAAATATCTTACAATTTTATAAACAGACATCCAAGGAAGTATTGGCCTTCAACAATTTGCTACAAGAAACCTTTGGTGAAATTAAATTTTAAAAATTTGTCCTATGTGTTATCCTAGAGATAAGATCCACCTATAGTATTCAAGTGATGGACATGCCAGTAAGAAACTATTCAATTATTCTTCGTAGAGCCTAGCAAATGAGAACAAGTGGGTATTTGTCCTTGGATGGTACCCATATGACTCTTCGAAAGGATGGTAAGAAAATAATTGTCTTAAGGGAAGGGATAATCTCACCCTACATTGAAAGTTTACCTCAACCTCATGTGAATTACATTGAAGAAGATATAGGGGTTTACTCTCTTTTCACTGAAGAAGACTTTCCTCCTTCACCTCAAGTTATACAAGATGATCAAGTCTACAACATGCACTTCAATGGCACATTTAAAAATTAAGGGAATTGTGCATGAATATTATTATATTCTTCCAATGGTAAGATGCATTTGATACCCTTTTAGATTTGAGTTTAACTGTATTAACAATTTTGTTGAGTTTGAGGGATTTCTCTTAGGAATTGAATGAGCCCTTAGCCTAGGACGTAAGCATCTGAACACATTTGGTGATTCTGAACTTATTGTTAAACTTGATAGAAGCGTTTATTCTCCTTCAAATAAATTTATTAAGCAATAAACCTGGGCTACCTGGAAAACAATTATAAACTAATTGCTTTTAATATTACTCATGTTCACAGGGAATTGAATGCCATGGTTGATCTCCTGCCGGTATATGCTACTAGTCCTCAAATACAACTCCTACCTCAAAGGATCGACTATATTTTATAATCCTTATATCAGCCTCATCTGCCAAATAATGAGGAGGATTAGAAAGTATTCTTTGACAATGAAAGCATTTGTGCATTCATCCATGACCATACATCCAATTAAAGGGAGATAATTTTACTTAAATACAATAGGTATCCTAAAAAAAATTCTCCTCTAGAAAGCTCTTTCTTCATCAATGATGTGCTAAATAATAAAAATGAATGTAAAGAGGAGTCAAAAATAAAAATAGGAGAAACTATATCGACGAATATTGGGACCATTGAAGAACCCATGATTTTACAAATAGGGGAAAAATGTTCTAAAGATGAAAAGAAAAAGATTTTGACATTTTTAGAGAGTTTAATGATATATTTTCTTGGACCTACAAGGATCTTCATGATTTTTATCATGGAATTATTCAACATGGTATTCCAATTAAAGAATATGCCAACCTGTCAGGAAAAGGTAGAGACCAATCAACACTAATCTCAAATCCATAATTAGGAAAGAGCTTGAAAAGTTTCTCATTGCCCACATTATTTTCCCTATTAAATATTTTGAATGCGTAGCTAATTTAGTCCCTGTTCGAAAGAAAATTGGAAAAATTTGTTTGTGTGTGGACTATCTATCCTTAAATAAAGCTATAATTAAAGATAATTTTCCACTTCCTAACAAGGATATGATTTTTCAATAGGTTACATAGTCTCAAATGATGTCCCTTCTTGATGGTTTGTCTAGTTACAACAATATTTTCCTAAAGAAGGATGACAAATATAGATTCACCTTCACTATGTGATGGGGAACCTTCACCTATGAAGTATGCCTTTCGTGCTTATCAACATAGGTGCTACCTTTTAGACAGATATGCAAATAAATTTCAATGACATCATTGGGAAGATCATCTAGATTTATCTTGATGTTTTAACTATTTATTCTAATTATTTTTCCAACCATTTTGATCATCTTAGGAAAGTATTTTAAAGATTTAGGAAGTATGGCATGTCCTTGAACCCCAAAAAGTCCATCTTTCGTGTGGCTATAGAAAAAATTCTCAGGCACATCGTTTCTAAAGATGGAGTTAGAATTTACCCCAAAAAGAATCAAAGCAATCAAAAAATTACCAACTCCTAAATCTAAGAAGGAAACTCAATCTTTCATGGGCACAATAAATTTTGTTTGAGGATTTATCTACGATTTTTCTAAAATTGTTAAGCCTATCCATAATCTACTCACGAAATATTAGACTTTTCAATGGAATGACTCTACCAAAAGAGCCTTTATATCCATTAGAGAGTCCATTGATCTAGTTACCATATGGAGAAACCTAATTTTGTGAAAGATTTCATCAAATACATTAATGTGATGAAAGGAGTTGTTTCAAGTATTCCCATGTAGAGGAATGATCAAGGCGAGGAACACCATATAACTTACATGAGTCAAAGCTTATTCAATGATGAATTTAAGTAAACATTGATTTAAAAACATGCTTATGTGTTAATTAACAATAAAAAAAAGTTTCAACACTACATCCTTAGCAAGCATATAGAGAAGACTCTCATTCCCTACTGTCAAATTTATGCTTTCTCAGACATAACTGTATAGAAACTTGGCACATTGGCTTGCCAAAATCAAAGAGCATGATTTTTATGATGATCACTTCAAAAAAAATTAAGGGACATGATCGTTCCCTTCACTTGGCCCAATATCCAAAGCCTCGTGAATTTGATAATAATGATGATTCTTTGTCAAACCCTTTTCTTATCATTGAGGATCAAATTGACCTTATAGATCATCCTTGGTATAGACAAATGATTCTTTATATGCAAAATAAAATATTTCCTAATAATTAGATAATTATCAATTCAGGAGACTACATCTTAAATCTTCTAAAAACTTAATTCATAATATTATGCTCTTTTGTATATCTTTTGATGAACTTTTATGTTTTGTAGATGACAAGGTAACCAATGAATTGTTGCAGATTTCACATGGGTCTACCTTTTATGATATGCACATAAGTGACCATTTCTCTTCAATCTACAACACGTAAGATATTAAGGTTTTTTTTCTATTAGCCATCTATCTTTAGGGATAATTATAATTTTGTAAAAGTTGTGATGAATGTTAGAAGGCTACTGGAAAAGAGAAATTCTAATATTTTCCCCTTCCACTAGTTATCCTATAGTTTCCCTTTTCTAAATGGGGATTGGACTTTATAGGCCCTATTAATCCACCTTCATCTGACAAGAACATCTTCATCCTAACTACTATTGACTATTTCATAAAATGGGTAGAAGCAGTGCCTCTAAAGAATGCCAAAGATGAACAGGTGATCAAATTTATGGAAAATAACTTTTCTAGATTCTACCTACGTCTTTAAATCATTTTAGATAGGGAACTAACCTTTATTTCTTCCAAATTTACTAAATTTTGTAATAAGTAAAAAATCAAACACTCTACACCATCAAGCTACTACCCACAAGGTAATGTTTAGGCAGATTCCACTAACAAGAATTTAATCAGAATCCTTAGGAAAATTATCCATGATAGGCTAAGGAGTTGGCACTCTATATTTAAATACACCTTATGGGGAGATAAGAAAATTGTCATCTCAAGTATTCAATCATCGTCTTTCCAAATTGTTTATGGAAAACAGGCTATTATGTTCATTGAAGTTGAAACCTCCTTATGGTTAACTCTATAATATGAGGAATTGAATTCAATTGACACACCTGAAAGAGTCTTTGTGTTGTTGGCATTGGAAGAAAAAATAAATCATTCATTGGACAATGTGAAAAGAAGAATGAAAGTTGTTAAAAAATATTTTGATAAAAGTCTAAAAATGTCAATTTTCAGGTTGGTCAAAAAGTCCTATTGTGGGATTTTTCTCATGTTGAAAAGGGAAAACATTATAAGTTTCATAAGTTGTGGATTTCCCCTTTGTAATATCTGCCACTATTGGGATCAATTAATATTTTCTCAAGGACAAAAATAATTTCCTCCTTCCTTTCAAAGCCAAATGGGTCATGCCTCAAACCCTACATTGATGTTGATAAGGGATAAAACAATGCATTTTACTTACTGTCTATACATATTCTTTGCTTTATGTACAATTACCTTCTTAGTAATTTATTTATTTTTTCCTTTTGCATAGTTTTTTTTTATGTTTAGTTATTTCTATTGGCATCCCTACCTTTTCTACTATGCATTATTATGTTTTTCTTTTTCTTTTACTTGCATCAACCATGTTTGAGTAAAGTTACATCTTTCTTGCAATGGGTCATATCTAAGACATGATTTATAAATGCTTTGATTTATGCAAATTTGTATGCTAACACCTTTAATCATCAGAATTGTCTTCAAATAGGGAAACAAGATTCCCTTTTGTTTGTATGCAAGATGATGATGTTATGCTACTAGTCATTTCCTCATCTTTTTCCTGCACGAAAACACCACAAATGATGCCTTGTCCTTACTTCTCACATCACTTGCTTCCTTTCCTTATATTACAAGTTTCTTGACCACTCTCACTGCTAAAATTTGTATTCATTTAACCCTAGAGATTTTTATTTCTAGTCTATTTCACATAGTCCTACTTGTAATGTCCCTAGAATGTTGAGTCACCTATCCAAAAAAGCGCAAATCATGTGATATTCTATGAGTCCTCCTACCGAAAGAAAACAATAAAAGTTAAAAAAATGAAAATCTAATTAAAACATGGTAGGTGGGTCCCATCTCCCTTGGAGTAATAAGGAAAGGAATATGCACCTCTATCTTATTTCTATATATAAAAGTTTCTATAAGGGGTTTCAAATTGCTTGTATGTGTGGTTGCAACATGGCATTGAAGGCAAAACATTGACAAATTTTTTTTCAAAACAAAAAGATCATATTATCATTAGGAATCAAATTGGTTTTATGACTATCTTTTACCTCAGAATGCATCGATATGAAAAATTTATATTAGAAACTTGTTGTAGTTACAATATTTCCGTAAATCAAATATATTTTGAGAAATGGTAGTTTCTACTTTGAAAGGTTTTTGTTTCATTCATAATTAGTTTGATGATTAAGTGCCTCCCATGATGACTATGGATAGCATAAGTTGTAGAAACTAAGGCTTAAAAGTTCAAAAGGATTCTCATCCATTCTTTGGAAAGTTAAAGAATTAGTAGGAAATTTTTTGGTAGATACCATAAGTTGTAGAAACTTAGGCTTAAAAGATTCTCATCCATTCTTTAAAAAGTTAAAGAATTAGTAGGAAATTTTTTGGTAGTTAATCCATCAACATTTCTTACCATATCATATTGATTATGAAATATTCCAAACTCCAAGATTATCATATAACAAAGTGAGTATTGCAACGGCTTATAACAAAGACAAAACATGATTAATAAGAAATCAAATGAACACCAAATATATGACCTAAGCTTGTAAATAATATAAAGAATTAGTACGAAATCTTTTGGTAGTTAATCCATCCGCATTTCTTACCCTATCATATTGATTATGAAATATTCAAACTCCAAGATTATCATATAACAAAGTGCGTATTGCAACGATTTGTAACAAAGACAAAACATGATTAATAAGAAATCAAATTACCACCCAATATATGACCTAGGCTGGTAAATAATATGGTGCATGTGACACAACAAGAAAACATACCATGATGGCGTAAATTGCAAAGGTGGTGATGTATTGTTTAAATTTCAATCTGGAGATATTTATTACGACAAAATATTTGGCAACTGCTGTATGCATATAATAAACCTTTGAATAAATAAATATAGCACATATGGTATAAATGCTGGATATGGATGTGACGTGCTCCAAAATAAACCTTTGAATAAATAAATATAGCACATATGGTATAAATGCGGGATATGGATGTGACGTGCTCCAAAATAAACCTTTGAATAAATAAATATAGCACATATGGTATAAATGCTGGATATGGATGTGACGTGCTCCAAAAGATGAGCCGCATCAGGCTTCCAACTACAGAGGTAGTTGGTAAGCCTCACTTGGTCTGCAACCATTTTGAAGTTAGAAGGCTTCGTAAATGCCTAACCTTGCTATACTTTTTCTCAATTTTGAAGTGTATAATAGTTCATGTTGGATTCCTTTTAATGCTCATTGTCGGCTAACCTTCAAACTGCCTAACTCTCCTTTTGTTTATAGCATAATTATCCAACTTTTGTAGCATCATCCTCAAACCCTCATTGCAATTTTGTATTTCTTCCAGTCATAAAAAATTTCACTGAATAATTTGCAGGGTACGAGCAAGAGAGAGCATATACACGATCAACAAAGCCTCAATCGTTAGTACCCTATTTCACGTTATATATTCCTTTGTTATGCCAACTATTATACATTGTAGATCGTCATAATTTTTTCTATGTCAGGTCATAATACTAAGGTATCTTGGTGCCTTATTATATCTGAATTATTTTTAGAATAGTTCCAAATTTACCACTTCATTTTCGAATCTATGCAATGCTTAAATATGCCTTGTCTATGTAATAAATTCGTTTTTCCATGGTGATATGAATCAATTACCATGAGATGTTTGTTTTACCATAGGACAAGGAAAATATATCCCTAACTCAGACTTCATAAGCAAGACATACAAAATAAATTTATTCAACTGCCATGTTATCACTTTCCATCATCCTATGAGAGTATGCCTTCCCCCACATTGCATGTGAAATATCTACTACTTCCTCTGGTGCATAGTAAGAGGATACATGATATTTGTCATTCCTATATATTGTTTGGATGCATCATCCAGGCATCTTACATATTAGTATGAATACAATTTAGTGGAAAACATTTTATGAAGCACTTGCTGAAACATAAGAGCACTCACTCACTCCTTAGTTTTCAATGAGATATGTTATAAAAGCATCCAGTTATTTCTTACATTACATAATATGTTAGCTTATTGTATATATTTTGTTTATATCATACTGTTGATGCTTAATGCTAAGTTTTATCTATTCTTTTTCAATCAAACAAATTGTTACAACATACTTTTATCTATACAAAATTCCTCATCTATTTAATCTCATTTCAACCATATTACAAGATAAATGAGGCGACATTGTAGGGTTTATATTTTTCATCTAGAATTTGAAAATAAAAGTGCATCAGTTGTACATGTATAATTTCATATTTTCACTAATAGTCTTCTCTATCATATGTACAAATAGTTTTATTTCCATGTCATGCATTAGAACTTTCCCTTCCCTATATATAATGTTTTTCCCCATTCATGGTTTTTCACGTACCCCAACAATTGCTTAAACATCATTCTAAATGTCATATACTTTGCTATTCATAAGACTTATACTATGAGACTCACTTTTCTCTTAGATTTGGTTAAGCTAATGTATATAATGGGCTTTCACGGCAAAGGCTCATGTGATAATAAGAGGGGTCATGGCAGAAGGGGGAATATATTCTAGAGAGAAAACAAAAACAATAGAATCATATTATCTATTCACCTCAATGCAGATTCAGAGGAGTTTAATAAACTCACTCAAACTAGTTACCTCTAACTAGGAATACCACTACCTCATCATCCTACTCACAAGCCTCTCAATATATCCCCTTGCCTCATCCTATTATACTGGAGATTCTCATACTCATACTAGTGCTTTAGGGACAAAGGATAAGAGGGAGGTTTCCTTTGAAGATATTCCTTTAAAGGTGTAAGGAGGAGGAAAGGAGGAGAACAATAAGGGAAAATAATAGGAAACTAGCTATAGTAGACTCCAAAATTAACATGATATTACTCATTTACTTCACTCTCTATTTTATTTCATGTAGACTTATATTTATGGCATACTTTATAGCATGTTTTTAGCACACTTTATTTTGAGACCACAACTCCCATCTTGGTGACAGCAGACTTCAAAAAATATTTCATTGTGGAGTGTGATGCCTTGAATCATGGCATTGGTGCAATTTTGGTGTAACAAGGAAGTTCCATTACCTTTTAAATTAGTGAACTTCAATGAAATAACTTGTTTAAATCCATCTATGAAAAATAAATGTTTTCCATGCTAGATGCAATTAAAACACGGCGTCCATACATAATAGGAAGACACTTAAAGTAAAAATAGATTATGAAACTTTGAAGTAATTCTTGGGAAAAAATGACAATGTTCAAAAAAGAAACAAAAGTGGGCTACAAAGATGTTTGGTTGTGACTTTGAAACTATCTACAAAAAGGGAAGAAAAAATATTATGGTATAAGCATTCTCAAGGAGAGAGGAAGACACAAGGGGTTTCATATGCATTATTTATATTCCATAATCTAATTGGGTAGAAGATGTAAGGATATAATGGAAGCAAGATGAGAAGGTATTCAATATTATTCAACAACTAAAGGAGGACCCCAATGCAATAGGAAAATTTACGTGAAAAATGGATTTGTTGTGGTATCAAAGATCAATTGTAATTATATAAGATTTTCGAACTCAAACAAAAGGTCCTTTTGAATTACACATATATCCTATAATAGCACATTCAGAGTTCTCAAATACATACCATAGGATCAAGTTGGGAAGGTATTAAAGTAGATGTGCAAAATTTTGTGCTTGAGTGTGTGGTATGATAACAAAATAAGGGAGAGACAATCAAGGCCCCAGGGCTTCTACAACCATTATCCATACCAAGCTAGCACCAGGAAGAAGTTCCAATGGATTTTATTATAGTTTTACCCAAATTTGAAGGAAAAAGTGTCATCATGGTAGTGGTTAATAAAATTAAAAATTATGCCCATGTTTCTCTCTTTCTATTCCTTTTAAAGCAAGTGCAATGGAAAAAATCATTCATGTAAATATTCCAAAAGAAACTTGGAATATCAAAGATTATTTTAAGTGACAGAGTTTCAATTTTCAGTAGAAATTTTTGGACTAAATTATTTCCTGGTTTGAGTACTCAAATGGTTCCCATCTTACTTACCATCATCAATTTAATGGGAAAACCAAGATTGTGGATGAAATTTTAGAAGGATAACTATGCTTCTTTGCATTTGATAAAAAAAGACAATGGATCTAGTCATTTCCCTAGGTAGAATGGTGGTACAACACATCTTTCCATGTTGCATAAGAAATGTCACCATTTATGGTAATTTATGGATATCATGCTCCATCCATCACATAGTCCTTGAAAGAGACTATACAGGCTTAGGAAGTAGTATTCCACATACAAAAAAGAAATAAGTTCCCAAACTATTGAAGGACAACTTGGGTATAACACAAAATAGGATGAAACAACAAGCAAATCAACATTGTAGTGAAAGGGAATTTGAAGTGGGGAATTGGGAATTTATGAGACTACAACCTTACAAACACATGTCCATCAAGACACAAGAAAAGGACAATAAATTAGCATTGAGGTATTGTGGAACCTATAAGGTGTTCCATAGGATTGGAAGCATGGATTACAATTTGGAATTGCCTCCATCTTCACATGTATAGTCTGTTTTCCATGTTTCTTTCATGAATAAGGTAATCAGTGACAAGATCCTAGTCTAGGATATTTTAAGATATTGATGAAGAAGTAAAAATAATACTAGAACCATAAACAATCCTAGAAATAATGATTAAGTAGTTGAGAAATTGAACAGTTAATGAATACCTCATCAAATGGAAGAACCTACTAATGGAGGAGATGACATGTGATTATGATTCCTTCATGAAAAAACAACTGTAGATAGTCAAGTGTTTAGGAAAACATTTGTTTAAAAGGGAGGGGCATGATAAGCCCTACATAACCCCCATGTTAACCATATTACCCCTTATTAAGCCCTATATATTGGGTGATTACATTTCTATTAGTATATTGTTATGTAGGCTAGAACCTTTCATTGTACCATTTTATTATAATTGTACCCCTTCTATATGTATCCTAAGGACACCTAGTCTTAGGATCATCAAATATTGTCTTATACATTGTATTCATTGTAAAATGAGGCTTTCCTCTTTAGGCAGATTATAATTATTTGTTTCATATCATTTATAAGGTGAAAGATTCATAAAGATGGTGTGAAAGAGATATACAGTTTAACATGAATATAAAGCTCAAATATTATCATTCACTCTACCACCACAAGCTGAAATACATTCCTAGTAAGTTGATGGTTTTCTTAAGTTCAACGCTTTTTGCTAGGATAAAATACACAATAAGTAAATCATAGTTTAGAACCTCCATAAGTGAGGGATGAGTGGAACATCATGGTGTGTTGTGCCAAACTAAAGCTCACTCACATCATTATCTCTTTTTTAAATCTATCTTCACCAAATACTTTTGGAAATTTATATTTAGGAGACTAATATTAGATGGGCAACCCTGAATAAATAGAGAGAAGTTTTTAATTTATGGCATCAAAATTACATGGGACCATTCTTAAATAAATTAGTTCTTAAAAGAGTTTGGAAATATTTTCAAATTTTCCTTGTTGGTCCATAAATTTCCATGGATATTCCACTATATAATTCATTATAATAGATCTGATAAAAATTACTAATATTGGAATCTATACTATGAGGGTTAATTTTCCTTGGATTTTTGGATTTATTAAGTTGTTTTTTTCTACTTACACAGTGCAAGAGATAAAATCTAGGAAATAGAGAATAGTGAAATAAAAATTCATACCAATCATAATAAAAATGAATATATGATCTGGGAAACCCTTCTAGAAGAAAAAACCCAATTGGAAGGTGAAGTTGTTATGCTCTATCTTTCTTTGAATGGAAATGATGCAAATACAAAAGATTTAGACTTGTGGCCCGTGGGATGATACAATACATAAACCCTCTCTATTATACCCTCTCTTTATCCACTCTCAACTACTTTTCTCTACTGTGGGACAAAATGCAATAGAATATACTTGAATACATTTTCCTATGATTGTCCTAGTTATAACACAACCTGATAACTAACTCGTGGTTAAATTTGACCCTTTTAACCCTCAATATGGGTTATAGTTTGACCCTTCTATAGTTTTATTCATGTTGACACCTAATCCGAAACGGATGGGTGAACTGGACAGTCATCCAGAAGATGAACTGATCCGCCATATTTATGTATATAAATGTATGTTAGCTAATGAATAATACAATCAGTTTTCTCTCGCTCATTCATTCTGGAGTTACCCTGGCCTGACATGGTATCAGAGCACAGGTCCTAGAAATAGTTGTAACTCCTGCCTGAGAGCTGCTCAGTGTCTGACATCCCTGAAATAGCTGAAGACTGCCGCTGCCTGAAGACTGTCGCTGCCTGTAGACTGCCGCTGCCTTCATTGAAACGCCTGGATTGGTAACGTATGACT
>APFE030515663.1:102734-129789 GCA_000404065.3 Pinus taeda
GGACAGTCATCCAGAAGATGAACTGATCCGCCATATTTATGTATATAAATGTATGTTAGCTAATGAATAATACAATCAATTCATAGGGCCCACATGGCTAGCACATTTTCCATGATTAATTGGGGCTAATGTGATATCCCCTTGAATTATGGGGGTCAATCACAATAGGTCAACTTCCAAAAGGCATTAATTTTGCCACCAAACTCTAATGGACACAATTCTTACATAGTTGGAAACATGTTTGAGTGTAGAATAGTTCCAAGTGGTGTTACATTTAAGAAGAAACATTTTAATAAAAAAATCATCATTTAAGGCCTCAAAATGGACTTGAATGGTTTCTAAACCCAATTATCCAAACTAGGTCATGTCATTGAAATAACTTCTATGATATTATTTATATGAGTTTTTGACCCTAAAATAATTGAGATGGATGAAAAAAAATATAATGATCCAATTTAGATCACACCTCCCCATTTTGCAAGGCTTTTGGTCCCTATAATCCTTCAATAAATGATGTGAGGAAATTTTCCTCTACTTTATTCTTCTAGTACCATTTATCCTTTCTTCGAAGCTATCCTTTTATCCCAATTAGCCAAAGGTAATGCTACCTATACCTTGTGATTACAAACCTATTATGCAAAAATTGTATCCTCTGTCAACTTTTCCTAAGCATCTGGTGCTAAATCATCGATAGAATGTAGGAACTACTCCTATTCCTTATCTAGCATGGAAGGCTAATAGAGTTTCAAATTTCCACATTCACCATTGAGTAAATGCACATATATGGGAGTAGAATGAGTCTATAGGCTTTATCACCCACCTTTTCTAGTATCTTAAAAAGACCATATAATAGATCCTTAATTTTCTTAATAGGAGCCTATAGCCTCTCCTTATTCAATTATAACCATACTTTGTGTCACACCTTGAATAACTTCTCCATTATGTTTTTATTGTGCTTGGAATTATACTTTTCCTATGACTTATTCATTGTCTGTTATTCTTGCAGATGGATTTTCCCATTCTTCTCAACACAATTTCTCTACCCTTAAAGCATTTCCTATGAGATCCTCCCTCACTCCTCCTTATTTTCCATATGCAATATCAAAAGGTGAAGGCAAAAAAATATCTAAAACAAGTTTGATATGGGCACTTACCAATAGAAGGGTGGACTGATATTTTATAAAATGTTGTATATAAACCAAATTTCATCCCAAACCTTTGAATGCTTCTACTTGTAACTCCTCAAAGGATGCACCAAATTCTTGTTGATTACCTTTGTTTTCCCATCTATTTATCGCTGAAATTTTGACCTCTTCAAATTTTTGTTCATCTTCTCCCATAATGTAATCCAAAATTCACTGAGAGATCTTGTGTCCCTATATAAAAAAATGCTCCTTGGTATTCCAAAGTGCATCTAGACTTGTCCAAATAAAAATTGTGCTACTTCTTTCTAGCTAATGGTATTTTTACATGACATGATAATATGCGTCATGCTAATTTTATCAACTATCATAAATAGTTATTCATGTCCCCTCCTAGTTTTTGGTAAACTTTCCACAAATTCCATGGAATTGTTTTCGCAAGGACGAGTTGGTACAAGTAAAGGATGGCATAGACCCTATTTCTTGTTACTAGGCTTGCGAGTACAATAAAGAATACATCCTTTTATGTGTCTAGATGCATCCTCTTGTATCTTGGGCTAGCACACATACCTAATTAAGTTGGCCATTGTCTTCACTAAACCAAAATTCCATCCAAACATGGAGGTGTGAGCCTCTCTAATTGGTTATAGTCACTCCCCTATAGGAACACATAACTTTTCCAACCTGTAGAGTATCCAAATATTGATATGATAGTTAGCTATGTTAATTTCATTATCTACATGACTATGGTTCTATAACTGCTAAAACACCTCCTTTAGGTCTTTATATTTCAAGTATGCCTCTCTATATGCATCATGGGTGAAAGAATCCATGTGTATTAAAGTTCCCAAAGGTATGATATTTGACGTGGGTGGCCTTGAAATCATGTCACCCTACTTATTTTTGTTTCCCTTCTTACACTTGATCACTAAATTAAAAAGCTATAAAACCCCATCCATTTGTAGGTCTTGGTCTACTATAACTTACTTTAACCCTATAAGTACTATAATGGATGGTGCTCTATGTGGATTACTATCTCCTTTCCTATCACATTTTATTTAAACTTTTTGATAACTTATACCAAGGCATAAAGCTCCTTGTCATAGGTAGGGTTGTTAAGAACCACCTCATGAAACACTTTACAATGGTAGTATACAAGCCTTCCTCCCTACATGAACATTTCTCCCATAACATACTCACTCGCATATGCATTTGCTTTGAAGAGCTACCACATGTTCAGTAATGCAAGAACTAGTGCTTGACTGATTTTATTCTTCAAATATTTAAATGACTTTTGCTAACCCTTCCCTCACTAGAAACTCTTGCCACTCACTATAATGGAATGGACTAGTGCAATTACTACTGAAAAATGAGGATAAGGATCTCTTCAAGTATTGTGCTACCCAAATAAAACTCTTGAAATTAGGATCTTTGGCAGGCATCGACTACTTCATGATGGCTTCCATCTTGGAATGATATATTTTAAAATCTCTTCCACCAATCACATATCCTAAATATGCAAAATACTATTGTGAAAAATCATATTTATTTAGAATTTCCAACATATGGTGCTTCTTCGATGTCACAATAACTTGCATCAAATGGGAGATGCTCTCCTACTAAGTAGCATTGCCTATTGGTATATCATCTAAATAAACAATAACAAATGAATCTAAAAAAATAAATAGTTATGTCATTCATTTATTTCATGAATGTAGTTAGTGCATGCATAGACCAAATGGAATGACTAACCACTCATCAAAATATTGTTTGGTTTTGATGGTATTTGTCCAAGTATCTTCTTCTCTGACTCAAACTTAGTGATATCTTGATTTTAAGTCCATCTTAGTGAAGTATTTGACTTGTTGGAATTGGTCCAATAGATCATCTATCCTTAGCACATGGTACTTGTTCTTGAGCATAATTTTGTTTGATGCCTTGTAATCAATGCACATTCACCAAGTCTCATCATTCTTAGGGACAATTATGATAGATGAGCCACATGGTAAAATGCTTGATCAAATAACAAAATTCTCCAACAACTACTACAATTATTTCTTCACATCATTTGCATCTATTATTAACTACTTCTATAGCTTGATGTTTCAAAATGGAGAGTCTAGCAATAGTTGGATCTCATACTCTACTTCCTTTAGCCTTATAAAAAAATCCTCTATATTATTGTAGCAAATATCAAAATTGATATCTTTATTCCTTAGTACACCTCTCTAGGGATGAATTTTCTCTCATTAACTCTTCTATAGACTAATTTTCTATTAATAATAACAAAACATACTTCTTTGTAGAATTGATCAATTTCTTAATTTGGTTGGCACATACCACTGAAATATTTGTCTTTCCCTTGCGTGAATTGACGATGAAGGATTTTCCATCCTTTATGAGGCAATATCAATTGGTTATTTGCATAAATATTGTGCAATACATGCACACATAGAGATTCCTATACAAACCTCTACATACATCAAGTGAAACTACTTCCAACTACACTTCATTAATAAAATTGGCACTCACAAAAAAATTGTTTTTGCATTGTTTTTCTAACTTTATCATTGCCTCCTTTTTTATGAATCCCAATGGATATGGGGTAGAATGTTCATGAACCTCCAATCGAACATTTTTTACTAGATTCGCTGCTATGAGATTCGCCTTTGATCTTGAGTCAAACAAAGTATCAATTTTTGTCTTCTAAACCTGTATATTTATATGGAATATTTTTGTCATATCATTCTCATTTTCTTGTTGAAGTATACTTAGATTCATTCCCTTACACACTTATTTATAAACAAACTTATCATCCATATCCAAGTTGATCTCCAATTGATTGCTCAAATCTTTGGTTATGAGATTTTTATTCTTTACATATTTCTTTTGGTTCTCTCCGTTGAGCTTGAGATATAATTTCGAACACTTCTCCTTTGTGTGACCATCAATGTTACAGTGGCTACTAATATTTTTACATTGGTATGTTGTGGCTATTGAATTTTTTTCCTTCCCCTCTTTTTGATTCTTCTTCCTCTCCTTGGAAGCTTCTTGGTGTTCCTTCTACTTTAAACCACTTGAATATTATTTCTTATGGCCTATGGTTTTTACTTATTGAGCCTATAAATAAGCTTCATCCACTATTATAGGTTTGAACAACAACGTTTTCTTTTGCATATGGCTATGTATAACCCCTAGATACATGAGTAGTATTCTTGGGTTCCTATGAGAGATACTCAACATTATTTCCATATTCCTAAATTTTATGTACTCTATACAATTTTCCCTTCTCTCTGCCTAAATTAATGCCATCAAATCCAGTGACATTCTACATACGATATAGGGTAGAACTGGGACTTTGTGAGAGTTTTAAATTTCCCTCTCTAACCTCATGGTTTCCATGTGGATTTCCCCCTACGTTAGGGTGTGGCCCTCTAGTTTCAAATGAGCAAATGAAATGTTGTATTCCTCCTCTATGTTGAGAACACTAAAGTAAACCTCTAACTACTACAAATAGTGATCGAATTTGAAAGTGTCAATCTCACCTTGATATGGATCGATGTCAAACTTTGGTTCAATATTCTATAAGGACTATGAATGGCTCATGGTACTCAAACTAGGTTATTATTTTTCTATTTCTTTTTAGACTTATCCTTTAATTTTTCCCAATCCATTAATTTTCTCTTTGATATGACCTATGAGTTTGACCCTCCATATTCTCCAATTATAAGCTTATTTTTCAGAGCGTCCATATGGAGGATGATATTATGAACTATATCTCTGGAAAACTCTTGTAACCTTTAGAATATCCTACGAGATATTGAAGGTTATTAGGAATAGATTCCTCAACCATGGATGGTGTTTTATGAATTTATTCTTAAAACTAATTTGTATCCCATGCAACTTCCCATAAAATACTCAAAGATACTTTATCTGATACCAATATGATCCATAAATTGTAATGGATATTCCATGGTATGGTTCATCACAACATATATGATAAAAGTATGAAATTTAAATATATACTATTAAGGGTTAATTTTCCTCGGATTTATGATTTATTAAGTTACCTTTTTTTGTTTATACTAGATAAAATGTACAAAATAGATAACAATGAAATACAAACTCACTCCAAGCACAATGAACACCACTTTATGATATGCGAAACTCTTTCAGGAGAAAAATATAGTCAGAATGTGAGGTTGCTCTACTCTCCATTTCTCTAAATGGAAATGATACAAATACAAAGGAGTGAGACCTGTGGCCCATGTGTTGTTATATTACACAAACCCTCTTTATTCTATCATCTATCTATGTAGTACAAATTCAAACATATTGAAGATAATCCACAATGTAATTTTCGAATACAAGCCAGAAACATTAAAGATACCAAAGACATTCACCATAAAATACACCAAGAATATAGATAGAAGAACCTTAAAGGTAGGGTAACACCATCAAATACACTGTAACTCCCTCCTCCCACCTCTACCTAAGTAACCAGCCAACCAGGGAAAACATTCGACGAGAGGCCACTATGATGGGATTCAAACTCCTAGGTGATGTTAAAGAAGCTAAATTGACATAAGCACACCACACAAACCTTCCACATCAAAAAAAAAAAAAATCCCAAGATCAAACCCAACCAGTAAGGTAACCAACCCTTGAGACCAACTGAAGTTTTAGACCATTAAACCCCTAGTGCTCCCTTGATATGGACAAGCATGCATCTAGGAGGCTTTAAAAACTCCCAGAGCATGGGTATGCATGCATCTGGGGAACTTTCTCCTTAGACCTTTGGTCATGACTCCGATATTTTTGCCACTTTTTCAAGCCTGGAGCCGAGCTCATTGCCAAAAACTCAATGACACTTTAAAAACTAAAAGATAACAACAAAGTAATGATACAAATGTAATTTATTGAATGAGGACTTAACTAGACCCCTACTAGACATGGCATGCATTTCGTCAAACATGTCACAAATATGTAATCTACAGTTTTAAACAATAGATCTGAGCATAAGGGCCTCATACTTATCTGAGAATAACTAAGAAGAATTGTTCCATTATATCATTAGTTGCATTATCATCTATTAGGTCATAAATACATTATTCATTCATTTACAAAAAAACATATGAGGAGAACCATACATAATCACTGTCATAATACATACTTATAACCAGCATAATAAAAAAAATATCAAGGATAGATCAACCATCGAATCCACATATAAACCAATCAATTTACACATAAGATACTAAGGAGAGAACCTCTTATTAATGAATGAAAAAGCCAACCTGTGATGGGACTACCACATTCCACCTAACCATAGAATGGCTGAGGCAATTCTCTCTTCATCCATTCACCCCCGTGCCATATTCCAATCATGACTGTGGGATTCAAACCAAAATAACCAACCAGGGCATCCCGATGCTAAACCACCTCACCCTCATCAATAGAAGATAGGATTTATTGTAATCCGTCCTAGATTGCTAGGCCAAACAATAAACATGTAATAACAAGCTTTACCATGATCTCCATCAGATCACTAGGTCAAAGCAAGCATGTATGCTACAATTTTTCTCCACCTACATTGTGAGGAATTCTCTTGTCTACTAGTCTTTCATGCTTTATTGCAAGCTATAGTCTGATCCAGGGATCACTAGGCCCTAAACCAAGACTCCACCCTCTAGGATTTACAATATATCCCTCCATTCACCGACAAGTATTCCTCGTCCTAATAAAAGGAAACCACCTCTAGGCTTTAACGTATATCCCACCATTAACTGATTGAGGATTCCTAGTCCCACTGAGGCAACATAAAAGTCAAATTTAACGCAACCCATAGTCTAGTTCAAGGGTTACTAGACCATGTGTTCTATTATTCATAGATCCACCTCACTCAGCTTCAAATCCATCCGATAATCCAACTCAACCAAAACATGAGAACCCCATCACACCATGGGTATTCGTAAATGGGAAATCTAGGTTGAAAAAATTGTCACACCTCGAAAACCCATGCCATAATAGCAAATAACCACATGTAATACGATGCATGCCAAATATCAGAAGGAAAACACACATGAAAATCGATACCTGCAAAGAATTCTGATGTAGATGATTAATCATACTCTTCCTTGCTTTTTCCTTCATTCCTCTTGCCTCCTTTTCCTTTATTTATCCAATGCCAAAATGCTCCAAGAAAACTCTGTGTCTAAGAGTGAGATAGAGAGAGAATAATGAGAGAGCTCCAAAACTGAATTAACAAAAGGGTACCAAATGATCCCCATAAGCCTTTGTATCAATGAGGCCTCTATTTTCTTCATTTTCCATTATTTTACTTCATTTTCCTCCTCACATGCAACCAATGACCTTCCACCTTCATTTTCTCCTAATTTCCATTATTTGCATAAATAAATGTGTCAAAAATGCCATTTTTCCTTTCCAAAGGCTTCACCATTTCCTTTTCCAATTTCCTTAGCCTTAATAAACCAAATGACACCCACACTAGGATGTCTTGCCCAAGATTCAACTTGGAATAAGTGTCCCATCAACCATGGTTATTATTTTTCCTTTATTAACTTTTATTACATGGAATTTTCACTAGGGCTATTATAGAACCCTCCCCCTTAGGGTACACTTTCCTTGTTGTTCAACCACACCTATACCTCAGCAAAACCATTGAAAAGAAAATATACTACCCATGGAGATTTATAACTTAGCTTGTTGCATTATTTATAATGATCATCCTTTCCTCCTCCTTACACCTCTAAAGGAATATCTTCAAAGGAAACCTCCCTCTTATCCTTTGTCCCTAAAGCACTAGTATGAGTATGAGAAGAAGTGGATGATTTTTTCCTACAACTATGTGAGAAAATGAATCCACAAGCTAGTTAGGGCACAAAGACATGGCCTATGAGAAAGCTGAAGGTTTAGGCTAAGAAATTATCACGGAAGGAATTGGATGGTGAGAAATGGAAGGCTGAAATGCATGTCTAGATGGATGTTTGATGGAATCAGGATCCCATCCATTATACTGAAGAGGTTGATATTGTCATGGTAGTTATTGAGAATCTCCAGTATAATAGGATGAGGCAAGGGGATATATTGAGAGGCTTGTGAGTAGGATGATGAGGTAGTGGTATTCCTAGTTAGAGGTAACTAGTTTGAGTGAGTTTATTAAACTCCTCTGAATCTGCATTGAGGTGAATAGATAATCTGATTCTATTGTTTTTGTTTTCTCTCTAGAATATATTCCCCCTTCTGCCATGACCCCTCTTATTATCACATGAGCCTTTGCTGTGAAAGGCCAACTGAGATTCTTCTATTTGGAGAATACATGCTTCGAAGTCAGTATCAACAACACAGATGGGATGATTAGTGGGATGCTTCTCATCACTAATGATATAGGCTAGCTGAACTTCTCTATATAATCTCTTGCTTTCACCTCCAAAAACTAGAACGGTAGCATAAGACAAATCATTCTGCAATGTCCAACCTAATATTTTAATCCACCCTCTAGAAAGATGCATTCCAAACTTAGGAGGTACATTTGCTACCACAATATCCATCATGATGCTCTTCATGGGCAACTGAGACAAGGTAATGGGCAAGTCTTTGATTAATCCCAAACATTTCACCTTTCTTGAGTCAGAAGAGAACAAGTCATGATTGGGTCTAGTGTTGTCAAGGCCTAATTCATCCATCATAGCCTTTGGCATTAGATTATGGCTGGCACCTGTGTCCAACAGATAGTTGTGAAGGGTTTTGTCATGAATAGTCAAGGAGACATAGAATGATGGGGAATTATCATCAGAAGGTTCAGTCATTGGGCTAAGCACAACTGCAGGTTTCTCATCTTACAAATTCACATAGTTGTTTGATGCTTGTGTGGCTTTGAGCTCAAGGGAATTAAGGATGGGTTTCTTAAAGGCCTCATTCTTTACTAGTTCCATCAGAGGTATATATATTTTCAGCTTCTGAATTTCTGATTCAAAACTGAAGGGAGAAGGGGACTTGTCAAGGCTTCTCACCTCTTGAGTTGGAGCTTTGAGAATGATGGGATCAACTACTGGTCATTTTTACTTGCTAATTTGTTGCTTTGTGGAGATAGCAGCTCTTTCGATAGGGCTTTCTTTGACATTACTCATATTTGACCTCAGGTTATATCTCTTCTGATCTTCAATTTGTAGAACAGCTTCTCTGTCCCACTCTTGGCTATTCTGGTCCTTGAGCAATGACTCCTCATAGGTAGCAAATGTCAAAAAGGAAGCACTACCTTTGTCTCCCATACAGTGGATCTCATCCTCCTCATTAAACTGCCCCTCCTCCATGACTACATTCTGGAAAGGAGTCTTCACCTTTTGTTCTTCACTAGCCTCTTTTCCCATTTGCATGATCTGCAATTGTTCATTTGCTCTTCTATATGGATTTGGATTTCTAGGAGCAAATGTATTAGGAACCCTTCCTTTCCCTAAATTCTACTGAACCTTCATCTTGGAGATTTCAGAGGCCAATGACTCTATCATCTTGGTCATTTTGTCTATCTTGGGGTCTAAGGGTGAAGAAGATTCACCCCTCTGTCTCCTTCTGTCAACATGCCCCTTGAGTTTCTCTGCAGCCATAATATTAGATTCTACCTCCAAGGCTGCATCCTGCATCTTAGCCAGAGAAGCACATCTTCTTTCTCTCAATAGTAGGCAGAAGTCAAAATCAAAGGCATTGGCATAGGTGAGCTTAGCATAGGTAGGGGTGGGTTTCACTTCAACTGGTATCTTGTTGTACATACAGTTAAACCTTTTATTGAAATCAGAAAGTGAAACCCCGTTCTCCCTTTTCAGGTTCCCAAACTCAGTATGATAGTAGAGCAGATCTTTCTTATCACCCCAATGCTTTAGGAACACATCATCTAAGGCATCAATATCTGTTATAGATCTAGGGGTCAATTCTCTAAACCATTTTCTTGCCTCTCCATCTAGGCTTTGGACAAATACTCGCATCCATACATCATCTTCACTAATATCTAGGTTATCAACATAGCTATAGAATGACTCAAGATGTTCTTCAGTTGTAATCCCTTTAGTCCCAATGAACTTAGGCATGTATTTATGATATTCTCCAGTAGGCATTGCGTTCAAAGGAGTGGGCAGTACTAGAGGTCCATACCTAGCAGCTATGATTCTTTCCATTTTGGTGGGTGCTTGTGGACCTGCCATGGCTGTGGTGGATGAAGGAGTACTGGAAGTTTGGATGATAGAGAGCTGAGGAGCGACTGATAGGACTAAAGGGATATGAGGGATAGGAGGTGAGGTTTCCTTTAGGCTTAAAGCAAAAGGATAACCTAAAGAATAAGGAGCTTTATGAATCTCTGAAATTTTTTCTTCACTGCTAGTGCTAGAGGTTATATTCTCAACATGTATTTGTTCTATTACAATCCTTTCTTGTAGAGATGCATAAGATTGTTTAGGTTTACCTGATCCTGATGCTCCTTTCTGTGATATCTTTCTTCCTTTTATGATCTTTTTAGGGTCAGGTATTGAGTCAGCTAGTGACTTCTGAGGATTTTTCTGAGTATGCCTCACAAACTGAGCTAGAACTATGATTTGGAGTTGCTAAAAGGTTCAGCCTCCAGCAGAGTCACCAGATAGATGATTACAACAAAAAATGTGTCTAGACTTTGTCTATCATCAAAGTTAGATCTGTGTTGTTCTCCCAGGGAAGCTGAGCTTCAATCTCCTCTCCCCGGCAGCGGCGCCAATTATGTTAGGGCTCTAGGAAACTCTCCTAGGTTGTAGCTCGGAGATGCCTGGTAACATATAATCTTCAATATGGTTCTAGGAACTTATTGGGATGGGTGATGGTTTGGTTCAAGCCAGATAACCACTTCTACTCTGTTTTCACTCTAGACATGCATGAACTCCCTCTGACTACAAGGCTTTAGACACCAATGCTCAACAATTTTCAGATTAAGTGAATGAATGAAGAATACTAACCACACTAGGAGATGCATATAGAATGTATGATGGCCAGCTGCAACTAGTAAATAAACTTACAAATTTAATCTATCAATGCAGAGATAAGATGACAATTATCTAGCATTAGGCATAGAAAATATCATGAATAAAACATTCCAAGGATAAATGGGCATTGAGCAATTAACAACAAAATAAGCTTGCATTGCTAAAAATGAAGATGAGGCACTGCAAGTTACAGAATATCTACAGTGTCCAGAAGTTGAACCAAAACACAATTTCCAACCCTGATTACATCTTTCTTCTGGCTATTTATAATCTATCATTACAATGGCTCTTAGCTATTTAGGGATGGAGGGTTCTTAATTGACCACCAACTACCATTAACTGTCTGATAACGTCTTTGACCATAGTTGCTTTCTCCACTACAAGAAAACCTGATCGGTTCTGGTACCGTGCTGTCCTTTGGGTAGTCGGATTGACCATGGCAGTGGAGTTCCATGACTATTTAATTTAGTTGTTGAGTCGTGCTGTGTCCTTTTCTCCTCCGGCCATGCTCTTCTTTTAATTCAGTTTCATGTTTGGCCTGTCGCCAGACTGACAAAGTCGGCCATCTTCCTCTTCAAGTAATAGAAAGGACATGGGGTATGGAGTGCATGGGCATACGAACAGTCATGAATGATCACGAATGGTGGTCGTTGGATCAAGGGAGATGTGTGGTGAAGATTGTTTTTTGGAGGCTAGTAGTCATGGTTGGAGTGGAACATGTTTGGGCCATTAGATCTCTAGGCGATCAGATCAGATGGTTATCGGGCGGTGGAGATGTGCGGGCGATAATGTGCAAGGTGGTTTGAGTTGAGTAGTAATGGTTTTCATTGTGCGGGCATCGGGCGGTAAGCGGTAAGTGTCAAAACTCGCCCGATGCCATTCACGAGATGACACATAGCGGCGGGGAAAAAGAAAAACCACCCTCATCGCGCAGCTACTTTGCGCGCTTGTTGTCCGCGCGATATGGGCACTAATTGTTAGATTTAGTGGGGATGATCTAACAACAGAGGAGTGTCAGACAAGTTGGTGTATCGGATGGGATGTGGACCGTTGGATCGGCAGGGAAAATCAACAACAAAGATGTGGTGAAGGTACACGATGTCTTCAGGAAATGTGTTATAGGCGTGTAAGGCATATGGGTGAGGTTTTATGAGGATTTTGGCTATTGCGCTTGGGGCTAAGGCCAAAGAGGAATTTTTTTGGGTGTGAAGGTTAAGTTAGGAAAGAGAAAGGGTAAAGTGTGGGCATGGTAAGAGATGAAGGGGGAATAATGGCCCATGTGGGACCCTTTTAAGAACAGAAAAGTAGCCCAAATCCTCATTTGACCTTCACAAAGTCAGCACTACACTTCAGGGCTAACAAGTCTCTAAGTCAAAATTCAAAATTAATGACTTAAGTTCTTGAAATGTTCTATAAAAAATATAGTGCAAATGTACAAAATTAAGCTTAGAAAAATGTCTAGTGAAGACCATACAAATGTAGTTAATAGGAAATAATCCTATGGGGCTTAAGGAATATGTATTTGTGACAAAAAATTATTTCGCATTCCTCAAATTTTGTGTCAGATTCTTGCAATTGATTTGAGAAAACAATTTTTTTTTAGATTTTAACCCAGTTTTACCCAACTCAGAAAAATGCCCACCATACCCTCTTCCTCCTGAGTGATTTCGGTTGGAAATTGTGTTTTATACTATTTTCCACCTCACAATACAACTTATTTTGTTTTATTTTGGGTTAAAATGGTTCATGTTGAGAAAAACCACCTAAGGGTTGTCTTGTATTCATGAAATGTCTCCTTATTTTAATAAAAATGGAAGCCAACTCCTGCTATGAAACTAGTATATGGATTTGGGAATGGGATAGGTACACATATTGGGAAAGAACATGTGACTATCGATTTTTTATAACCTTCCATCATCATGTCACACTGGATATATGAAAATTACACTTTTAACAATTTTTTACTATGATGGACGTTTGGTGTAAAATGCAAGCCATAAGCATGCATATGCAAACACAGTTTGCACAATAATATTTGAGTGAATGATTTATTAACCCTTGTGCATAATTTGTAAGTCTCATGATCAAAATTCAAAACTAATTACTTAAGTTATTGAATTTTTCTATCAAGAACAAAGTGAAAATGTACTGAACTAGGCTTAGAAAAATGCCCTCCCAAGAATATACAAATGGAATTAATTTGAAATAATCCTATGGGGATGAAAACATATGTATATATAAGAAACACCTCTTTCACATTCCTCAAATTCCATGTCATTTTCTTGCAATTGATTTGACAAAATGACAATTTCTCAGTTTTAAAACCAGTTTTACCCAACCTAGAAAAATGTCTGCCATAGCCTCATTCTTGCTTTTTTCCGAGTGATTTCAGTTGGAAATGGTGTGTTCTATTATTTTCCACCTAATTATACACTTGGTTTTCCAATTTGGGCTGAAAAGGTGTTGGTTGGGTTGTCATGTATTTATGAGATGTCCCATTAGTTTAATAAAAATGAAATCAAACCCCTATTATGAAATGCTTATAGTAAATACTAGGATGTAATTGAAGGTCATGGCGTGGGCATACAATGAAACCACCACCCCCCATTTAATGGCCATGAATGAAGGGAGAGACATAGTGCAAGGTTGGCACATGACAACTTCACGAACATTTAATTCCCCATCCTTGTCTTAGATTATTGACTAAATGGAAGTTCATGATGCATGTTGAGGATGCATGCAGAGGAATCACGTTGAGGATGAACATTCAAGATGCATGCCAAGGATGACAACAATCTAGGTTTTTAGATATTTATATGAATATTAAAATTTATGCTAAAAACTTGTATATAATAAGCTTTATAATAAACATTCATTGTAGACACTTTTAACAATTGTTACTAGGATGGACATTTGGTGTAAAATGTAAGACATAAACATACAAATACATGTAGATATTGTGCAATCATATTTGAATGAATGGTTTATTTACACTTGTGCACAATTTTTAAGTCTCTTAGTAAAGAAAGTAAACTAATGACTTAAGTTCTTGATTTGTTCTATCAAGAACAAAGTGTAAATGTACAAAACTAGGCTAGAAAAATTCTTACCAAAGACTGTACAAATGTCTTTAATTGGTAATAAGCCTATGGGGACGAACAAATATGTATTTGTGACAAAAACCACTTTCACATTCCTCAGATCCTATGTCTATTTCTTGCAATTGATTCGATAAGTTGACAATTTTTCATTTTTAACCCAGTTTTACGAAGCTCGGAAAAATGCCCGCCATACTCTCTTTATTCCTTCTTTCTAAATGATTTAATTTCGAAATGGTCTTTTCTACTATTTTTCAACTTACTCTACGCATGTTTTTTCAATCAGGTATAGAAAGGAGTTCATTGAGAAAAAATTCCTAAGGGTTGTATTGTATTCATGAGATGTCCCCTTAGTTTAATAAAAATGCAAGCCAACCGTTGTTATGAAATAATTATAGTAAGTGGATTTGGTAATGGGATAAGTACACAGATTGGGAAAGAATATTCATTTGTTGGATTTTTATAACCTTCCCTCATTTGCTGAAAATGGATGTATGAAAAGTGCACTTTTAACATTTTTTTACCATGATGGACATTTAATTTAAAATAAGATCCAAAAAGATATAAATGCACACAAAGATTGTACGATCATATCTCAATGAATTATTTGTTTACACTTGTGCACAATTTGTATTTCTCTTGGTCAAAATTCAAAACTAGTGACTTATGTTCTTGAATTATTCTAACAAGAACAAAGTGCAAATGTACAAAACCGGGCTTATAAAAATTCCCATCGAAGACTTAACAAATGTCAATAATTGGAAATAATTCTATGGAACTAAAGGAAGATGTATTTTTGAAAAAAAAAAAACCCTCTTTCACATTCCTCAAATTTTGTGTATGTTTCTTGTAACTGATTTGACAAAATGACAATTTCTCAGTCCTTAAACTAGTTCTAAGCAACTCAAAGAAATGCTCACCATACCCACATTCCCCCTCCTTTCTGAGTGATTTCAGTTGCAAATGGTGTGTTTTACTATTTTCCACCTCACTATACACCTAGTTTGAATGAATGATTTATTTACACTTGCGTACAATTTGTAAGTCTCTTGGTCAAAATTTAAAACTAATAACTTAAGTTATTGAATTGTTCTGCCAAGAACAAAGTGAAAATGTACAAAAATGGCCTTAGAAAAATTTCCCCCGAAGGCTAAGAAATTATGTGTTAGTTTCTGGCAATTGATTTGACAAAATGATAATTTTTCAGTTTTTAACACAACTTTACCCAGCTCAGAAAAATGCCCACCATACCCTCATTCTTGCTTATTTATGAGTGATTTTAGTTGAAAATGGTGTGTTATACTATTTTCCACCTCACTATACAATTGGTTTTTCAATCTAGGCTAAAAAGGTGCATGTTGAGCAACAACACCTAAGGGTTGTCTTCTATTCATGAGATGTCCCCTTAGTTTAATAAAAATGCAAGCCAACCCCTATTATGAAATGATTATAGTAAATGTATTTGGGAATTGGATAGATACACATTTGGAAAGAACATTCATCTATTGACTTTTTATAACCTTCACTCATCTGCTCAAAGTGGATGTATAAAAGTGCACTTTTAAATTTTTTTTACTATGATGGACATTTGGTGTAAAATGAAAGCCATAAAAATACAAATGCACACACTTATTGCATGATAATATTTTAATGAATGATGTATTTACATTTGTGCATAGTTTGTAAGTCTCTTGTTTAAAATTTGAAACTAATAACTTAAGTTCTTGCATTGTTCTATCAAGAATAAAGTGCAAATGTTTAAAATTGGGCTTAGAAAAATGCCCTCCGAAGACTATACATATGTCATTAATTGGAAATAATTCTATGGGGCTGCATAGTGATGTATTTTTGACAAAAGCCTCTTTCATATTCCTCAAATTTTTTGTCAATGTCTTGGAATTGATTTGACAAAATTACAATTTCCCAATTTTTAACCCAGATTTACCTAGCTCTGAAAATGTTCACCATACCCTCATTGTTCCTTTTTTCTAAGTGATTTCAATTGAAACTAATTTTTCCACTATTTTCCACCTCATCGTACATCTAGTTTTTTAATTTGGGCTACAAAAGTGTTTGTTGAGCAAAAACAACTCAGGGTTGTCTTGTATTCATGAGATATCCCCCTAGTTTAATAAAAATACAAGCCAACCCCTCTTATGAAATGATTATAGTAAACAAATTTGGGAATGAGATAGGTACACATTGGGAAAGAAAATTCCTGTTTTGATTCTTTATAACCTTTGCTCATTTTCTCATAGTGGATGTATGAAAAGTGCACTTTTAACAATTTTTACTATGATGGACATTTAGTGTAAAATGGAAGCCATAAACATACAAATGCATTCAAAATTCGCATGATCATATTTGAATGAATGATTTATTTACAATTGTGCACATTTTTTTAAGTCTATTGATCAAAATTAAAACTAATTACTTAGGTTCTTGAATTCTTCTGTTAAGAATAGAGTGCAAATGTACAAAACTGGGCTTCGAAAAATGGCCACCAAAGACTATATAGATGTTATTAATTGGAAATAAGCCTATTGGGCTGAAGACATGTATATTTTTGGAAAAACATTCTTTAACATTCCTCAAATTCGGTGTCATTTTATTGCACTTGATTTGAAAAAATGGCAAATTTCCAATTTTAAACCTAGTTTTACCTAGCTCAGAAAAATGCCCGTCATACCCACATTCTTCCTTCTTGAGTGATTTGAGTTGAAAATGGCGCGTTATACTATTTTCCATGTCACTATACATATGGTTTTTCAATTTGGGCTAAAAAGGTGCTTGTTGAGTAAAAACACCTCAGGGTTTTCTTGTATTCATGAGATGTCCCCTTAGTTTAATAAAAATACAAATAAATTCCTATTATGAAATTATTATAGTAAATACATTTGGGATTCGATAGGTACACATATTGGGAAAGAATATTCCTCTGCTGATTATTTATAACTTTCCCTCATTTGCTCACAATGGATGTATGAAAAGTGCACTTATAACAATTTTTTCTATGATGGACATTTGGTGTAAAATGCAAGCCATAAACATACAAATGTAGGAAAATTTTGCGCAATCATATTTGAATGAAGGATTTATTTATACTTGTGTGCAATGTGTAAGTCTATTGGTCAAAATTTAAAACTAATGACTTCATTTCTTGAATTGTTTTGTCAAGAACAAAGTACAAATGTACAAAACTAGGCTTAGAAAAATGTCCATTGAAGACTGTATAGATGTCATTAATAACCTATGGGGCTGAATAAAGATTGATTTTGTTGTGACATCCTCTTTCACATTCCACAAATTTTGTGTCAGTTTCTTGTAGTTGATTTGACAAAATGACAATTTCTCCATTTTTACCCAATTTTTCCTAACTCAGAAAAATGTCTTCCATACCCTCATTCTTCCTTGTTTTAGAGTGATTTCTATTGCAAATGGTGTGTTCTACTATTTTACACATCACTATATACATGTTTTTTCAATATGGTCTATGATGACTATGTTCTTGAATTGTTCTGTAAAGAACAATGTATAAATACACAAAATTGGGCTTAGAAAAATGTCTATTGTAGACCGTACATATGCCATTAATTTTAAATATGACTATGGGGATAAGTTCAAATGTATATGTGACAAAAAATTCTTTCACTTTCCTCAAATTTTGTGTCTATTTCCCACAATTGATTTGACAACATGACATATTTTCAGTGTTTAAGTCAATTTTACCAAGCTCAGAAAAATGTCCGCCATACGCTCATTCTTGCTTATTTCTAAGTGATTTTAGTTGGAAATTGTGTGTTCTACTATTTATCCTGACATTTTTAAAATCTCCAGACATTTTTAACTGCAAATTTCTTCCTATAGGCTAGTAAATCTATAATTTGATTTCTCAAATCTGTGGTTATGAGATTTGTCTTCTAAACCTGTATATTTATATGGAATATTTTTTTCATATCATTCTCATTTTCTTGTTGAAGTATACTTAGATTCATTCCCTTACACACTTATTTATAAACAAACTTATCATCCATATCCAAGTTGATCTCCACTTGATTGCTCAAATCTGTGGTTATGAGATTTTTATTCTTTACATATTTCTTTTGGTTCTCTCCGTTGAGCTTGAGATATAGTTTCCAACACTTCTTCTTTGTGTGACCATAAATGTTACAGTGGCTACTAATATTTTTACATTGGTATGTTGTGGCTATTGAATTTTTTTCCTTCCCCTCTTTTTGATTCTTCTTCCTCTCCTTGGAAGCTTCTTGGTGTTCCTTCTACTTTAAACCACTTGAATATTCTTTCTTATGGCCTATGGTTTTTACTTATTGAGCCTATAAATAAGCTTCATCCACTATTATAGGTTTGAACAACAAAGTTTTCTTTTGCATATGGCTATGTATAACCCCTAGATACATGAGTAGTATTCTTGGTTTCCTATGAGAGATACTCAACATTATTTCCATATTCCTAAATTTTATGTACTCTATACACTTTTCCCTTCTCTCTGCCTAAAATAATACCATCAAATCCAGTGACATTCTACATACAATATAGGGTAGAACTGGGACTTTGTGAGAGTTTTAAAATTCCCTCTCTAACCTCATGGTTTCCATGTGGCTTTCCCCCTACGTTAGGGTGTGGCCCTCTAGTTTCAAATGAGCAAATGAAATGTTGTATTCCTCCTCTATGTTGAGAACACTAAAGTAAACCTATAACTACTACAAATAGTGATTGAATTTGAAAGTGTCAATCTCACCTTGATATGGATTGATGTCGAACTTTGGTTCAATATTGTACAAGGACTATGAATGGCTCATGGTACTCGAACTAGGTTATTATTTTTCTATTTATTTTTAGACTTATCCTTTAATTTTTCCCAATCCCTTAATTTTCTCTTTGATATGACCTATGAGTTGGACCCTCCATATTCTCCAATTATAAGCTTATTTTTCAGAGCGTCCATATGGAGGATGATATTATGAACTATATCTCTGGAAAACTCTTGTAACCTTTAGAATATCCTATGAGATATTGAAGGTTATTAGAAATAGATTCCTCAGCCATGGATGGTGTTTTATGAATTTATTCTTAAAACTAATTTGTATCCCATGCAACTTCCCATAAAATACTCAAAGATACTTTATCTGATACCAATATGGTCCATAAATTGTCATGGATATTCCATGGTATGGTTCATCACAACATATATGATAAAAGTATGAAATTTAAATATATACTATTAAGGGTTAATTTTCCTCGGATTTATGATTTATTAAGTTACTTTTTTTTGTTTATACTAGATAAAATGTAGAAAATAGATACCAATGAAATACAAACTCACTCCAAGCACAATGAACACCACTTTATGATATGGGAAACTCTTTCAGGAGAAAAATCTATTCAGAATGTGAGGTTGCTCTACTCTCCATTTCTCTAAATGGAAATGATACAAATACAAAGGAGTGAGACCTGTGGCCCATGTGTTTTTATATTACACAAACCCTCTTTATTCTATCATCTCCCTATGTAGTAAAAATTCAAACATATTGAAGATAATCCACAATGTAATTTTTGAATACAAGCCAAAAACATTAAAGATACCAAAGACATTCACCATAAAATACACCAAGAATATAGATAGAAGAACCTTTAAGGTAGGGTAACACCATCAAATACACTGTAACTCCCTCCTCCCACCTCTACCTAAGTAACCAGCCAACCAGGGAAAACATTCGACGAGAGGCCACTATGATGGGATTCAAACTCCTAGGTGATGTTAAGGAAGTTGAATTGACATAAGCACACCACACAAAGCTTCCACATCAAGAAAAAAAAAAAACTCCCAAGATCAAACCCAACCAGTAAGGTAACCAACCCTTGAGACCAACTGAAGTTTTAGACCATTAAACCCCTAGTGCTCCCTTGATATGGACAAGAATGCGCCTAGGAGGCTCTAGACAATCCTAGAGCATGGGTATGCATGCATCTGGGGAACTTTCTCCTTAGACCTTTGGTCATGACTCCGATATTTTTGCCACTTTTTCAAGCCCAGAGCCGAGTTCACTGCCAAAAACTCAATGAAACTTTCAAAACTAAAAGATAACAACAAAATAATGATACAAATGAAATTTATTGAATGAGGACTTAACTAGACCCCTACTAGACATGGCATGCATTTCATCAAACATGTCACAAATATGTAATCTACAGTTTTAAACAATAGATCTGAGCATAAGGGTCTCATACTTATCTGAGAATAACTAAGAAGAATTGTTCCATTATATCATTAACTGCATTATCATCTATTAGGTCATAAATACATTATTCATTCATTTACAAAAAAACATATGAGGAGAACCATACATCATCACTGTCATAATACATACTTATAACTAGCATAATAAAATTTTTATCAAGGATAGATCAACCATCGAATCCACATATAAACCAATCAATTTACACATAAGATACTAAGGAGAGAACCTCTTATTAATGAATGAAAAAGCCAACATGTGATGGGACTACCACGTTCCACCTAACCATAGAATGGTTGAGCCAATTCTCTCTTCATCCATTCACCCCCGTGCCATATTCCAATCATGACTGTGGGATTCAAACCAAAATAACCAACCAGGGCATCCCAATGCTAAACCACCTCACCCTCATCAATAGAAGCTAGGATTTATTGTAATCCATCCTAGATCGCTAGGCCAAACAATAAACATGTAATGACAAGATTTACCATGATCTCCATCAGATCACTAGGTCAAAGCAAGCATGTATGCTACAATTTTTCTCCACCTACATTGTGAGGAATTTTCTTGTCTACTAGTCTCTCATGCTTTACTGCGAGCCATAGTCTGATCCAGGGATCGCTAGGCCCTAAACCAAGACTCCACCCTCTAGGATTTACCATAAATCCCTCCATTCACCGACAAGTATTCCTCGACCTAATAAAAGGAAACCACCTCTAGGCTTTAACGTATATCCCACCATTAACTGATTGAGGATTCCTAGTCCCACTGAGGCAACATAAAAGTCAAATTTAACGCAACCCATAGTCTGGTTCAAGGGTTACTAGACCATGTGTTATATTATTCATAGATCCACCTCACTTAGCTTCGAATCCATCCGATAATCCAACTCAACCAAAACATGAGAACCCCATCACACCATGGGTATTCGTAAATGGAAAATATAGGTTGAAAAAATTGTCACACCTCGAAAACCCATGCCATAATAGAAAATAACCACATGTAATACGATGCATGCCAAATATCAAAAGGAAAACACACTTGAAAATCGGTACCTGCAAAGAATTCTGATGTAGATGATTAATCATACTCTTCCTTGCTTTTTCCTTCATTCCTCTTGCCTCCTTTGCCTTTATTTATCCAATGCCAAAGTGCTCCAAGAAAACTCTGTGTCTAAGAGTGAGAGATAGAGAGAGAATAATGAGAGAGCTCCAAAATTGAATTGACAGAAGGGTACCAAATGATCCCCATAAGCCTTTTTATCAATTAGGCCTCTATTTTCTTCATTTTCCATTATTTTACTTCATTTTCCTCCTCACATGCAACCAATGACCTTCCACCTTCGTTTTCTCCTAATTTCCATTATTTGCATAAATAAATGTGTCAAAAATGCCATTTTTCCTTTCCAAAGGCTTCACCATTTCCTTTTCCAATTTCCTTAGCCTTAATAAACCAAATGACACCCACACTAGGATGTCTTGCCCAAGATTCAACTTGGAATAAGTGTCCCATCAACCATGGTTATTATTTTTCCTTTATTAACTTTTATTACATGGAATTTTCACTGGGGCTATTATAGAACCCTCCCCCTTAGGGTACACTTTCCTTGTTGTTCAACCACACCTATACCTCAGAAAAACCATTGAAAAGAAAAAATACTACCCATGGAGATTTATAACTTAGCTTGTTGCATTATTTATAATTGTTACATAGTATTTTGTCACCGTCCCTGTTACCCCTTCTCCCGCACATTGGAGGACCTATTCCGGGACCTGTGAGAAGTGACATAACTTGAAAACACCTGCATTGTATCCCCTTGAGTATGTACTTCATATGTCCTGAAGACACCTTCTGAAAAATACCCATAAATATAGCCCTTTTTCCATTGGCGCTGTTCCTCAGTGTATCACTCACGCCAATGGGGGAAATCCTCCAAAGAGGGCGCGCTAGCTGGCACTCTGTCTCAGAGTCGCACTCGCGCCAACCCAGTTGGGTAATGTTTTTAACAAACCAACTTGCGAAGGTTCCTTCTAACCTATTCATGAACTGATTCCAGTTTGAGTTAGTTCATTTGGGCTTCGAATCTCCATGGAAGGGAAGTAGTTCTCCACCTCTCATGGAAGCTTCCTAATGATAAGGACAATCCCATGATTCTTGTGGATGATCTTATCTCCTTCTCCTATCTCTATATAAGCTTTTCCCTTTGCCTTTGACAAGCTAGTTAGTAATTCTACTCTTCAAGCTCCAAATTCTAAGTCCCAAAGTCTGAGAATTGCTAAGCTCATGCTACAAGAGGCCTTGTTCATCCCCATAAGGCTACATCTTTAATGAGGAGATCTTTGTCCAAGTAACCAAGGAGAGAGAGGCTTGTTTCCCATCCCCTACAAGCTTTGCAAGGCATGTGTTGCTGATCACCCAACCAAAGGAGGATTTGACGTCAGAACTTGGTTGTATTCTCTTTTGTTTATCAATAATAATAGACGACTATCATTATGGTTCCACTCTCATTATCTTTATAATGATGTTTGAGTTGTATCCTTTCTGACTGATACATAGTTGCATTTCTTGGATTTTATGCTTGTATTTGTCTTGTTCTTGCATGTGTAGGTGTCTGTTCACGAGGATCGTGAGGATTGTGACCAGCTGAAGCGAAAGAATGGGAGTGACGACTCTTCTACAAATACTAGCGTTGGATTTGAGGTAGGCCCTCATCATCAGCCTTTACTTTGCAATTAGGAACCTGCGTGTTAGCATTGTTTGATTGTTGCTAGACCCCATTTAGGCTAGTGGGATCGCCTCTGTCCGCAGAGGGGATTTACCTACACAACAATTTGGCGACTTCGCTGGGGAGTTGGTTTTTTGCCTTGTTTGCTTGTCTTGTCTTGTTGTTTGATTTGTAAACTTTAGACGGAGCTTGAAGTTTGGCCAGATAGCCTTCGAAACGCTATTGCTTTGAATTAGCGAAGTAGATCAATGCTACTTTAGTCCATCTCCGGTTTGGTTTACAAACTGAACGGCTTGGAACTTGCCTTGTTTCTTGGTTGTTTCCTTGGTTTCTCCTGCTTGTTTGGCTTTCTAGGTTGAATGCCTGTGTTGCTCTTTGCCTCTTTGTGTACTTAGGTATTGTTGATTTGGCCTTGGCTCTTTTGTTTTTATTTTTCCATAGCAAACTCGGCTGGTGCTAGTTTATAGCGTGATAGTCGCGCCAGTTGGCGCAAGTTTCACATTTACAACCCGCGCCAATTCCTGAAAGGCGCTTGTTGCAGCCTGACACTCGCGCCAGGCCTATAAACTTTTGAAGTTTGCTTGGTTGTGAACTTTTTGATCTTGGGTTTTGTCCTAGGTACCTTTTTCAGACTTCTTGAGTGTGTTGGAGTGTGATTTGACTGGCTTTGATCGTTACCCTTTGGGTGTTTGCTATTTTCTATCGATTTCGCATTTCTAGCCCTAGGGCATCTAGTGGCCTTGTGAATCGAGCCTTCCTCAGGTGTTTTGATCTTTTTGTGGTCCAGTCGACTCTTTTGTTTTCTCCCTTACACTTGTTTGGTATTTGCGAATCATTTTGTTGCGTTATTTGGGTGATTTGCTTTGTCTTCACTTGAATTCCACTTCGTCTCACTTTGAGCCTAGATCACACGGCTCATTGTTGTCTTTGGGATGTTTTTGGTTCTTTGGATGTTTGATTTGTGATTTGAGGAACTGAACGTGCTTGTATTGGATAGAATTTGTTTGTGTTATTTCTCAAAATTTCTTTAGTGCATTTTGCCATCATCGAAAAGAAACATCTCTTTTGCTTTGAATTAGTTAATGAAAATTGGAACTTTTCATTTCGATTAGTGATTTAGTGATGTTAAATAAAAGTTTATTGATTTGAATTAGCTGCATTAGGGAAGCTCTTTTGTTGTTTTTTGATCGTTTCGTTTGAATGAAATCTCTTCAACTCTCTCATAATTAGCATTCATCGAATGAAATGACATGTTTTATCATATAGATTGCATTTAGGGAATTTTGAGAGATTACATATGGTAGGACCTAAAAACCGAAACTTAACTCAAGATCAACCTTAAAATAAATCAAATGAATCTAAAAATGCATTGGAACATAACTCTCACATTCTAGAGGTCTAGGCTAGAGACGTGCTCCAGAATCGTTAAACCTAGTCACTTTTGTTTCCACTCAAGGTTGGGTGATTCCTCCTTTTGTGACTCAACTGTGGTCTAGTACAAACTTGTGCTCCCACGTACCATCGAGTATATGGGGAGACTCCACTAGGTTATCATCCTTGATCCACAGGAAGCCGTGTCTGCCGCCTTACAGCCCGTAACGCACCGAACATAGCATTCGGGAAGATTGACTGCCGTACGGAAAGTCCTTGGTTTTCATATGATTGCTAAGGTGTATATGCCATCTTACGGATTGTCTGGTAAACCCCTTGCCTAGTTCTCCAGAGTAGTAACTTTTTGATCCTTTTCGGACTCCTTAAAAGAAAAGGCTCACTTGAGCATTTGTCACTTCGGGCTCACTAAACATTCGAAGGTGACTAGAGTCATATTTTTTCCTTTTCTCGACTCTTTAAAAATGAAAAGGTCAAGTTGTGTCCTAATGTCTTAAAATTTATTTGACCACGATCACACATACCTTGTTAGATCTTGTTTGCGTTAGTTTTGAGTAGGGTCTTTCTTCGTTAGCTTGTCTAGGATTTTTTGAATTTGATCATCCTGGCGGATCCATCGATCCCGTCTCCCGTCCCTAGCGACCAAGGGTCTCCTTCTTCTGCTGCTCCCGAGTGATGAGCCCCAATTTTGGTACAATTCGGGCTCATTTTGGCCTGCTTTACTCGCTCAAACCATTCATCTTTATTTGCTTGTGCATGCATTTCTTAGTTATTTCGTGTTGTTTGTAGGAGGAAGGATAGACACTTTATCCACATGACTAATGCATTGTGATTCCAGGTTTTGGCATGAAAAAGGGGAACAAAGGCAACGTAGCAAGAGCAAGGAGACATAAGGTGGCACTGCTGATCTGGTGGAAGGATGTCCGCAATACTGGGACATTCCTCGTGACTCCCACCGAGAACTCCGAGCTCCAATCAATCTCCCCTCCGAGCCTTAGAAGTAGCCAACTGTCCTACAGGAACAGCAGTCATCAACTGTTGACTGCCTCACAAATCCGCAGTTTAACTTCAGTTGACAGCCGAGCTCCGAGAATCAAGGCTACTTGGCGGATCATCATCTTTTTTGTATAAATATGGAGGCTGTAGCCTTAGATAGGTTGTTGAATCTTTTGGGCTATCTTATCATTTTTGTAATCAGTCCAGGTTGTTTCCTTTTTGCTGTAAGCCAGTTTGGCATGACATTGAATCATGAATAAAGAAGACAGTTTTTGATCGATTCCTGAGTTTCATTTGGAGACTATAGCTCTCAGGTTAGGGCCCAACCTGAGGGCCATAGATCCCCTCTGTGTAGTATTGCTTCTCGTTCTTTTTCCAGCACTTTGAGTTTATTTGCACATGCAACGTGAATGGTAGTCTTGCAATTTGATTCCTTTGTGAGTTAGATAGGTTTTGGTTGTGATGCAATTCCTTTCATTTGTTTAGAGTAGCAGTTGATGCATGTTATTCATTGGAGCTCCATTAAAATCGTTTGCTAAGGCTCACTGCCATCTCGTTTGAAGATTGGGGTGCAGTACGTAGCAGACCACCAAAAATACGCACAAAACTGGTTGATGCAATTATGATTTGGATTTAGATGCTTCCTTGTCATTTATACCAACCACACAACTCTTCACCACAGTCCCATACGTACTTCTACTTGCGTTTTGGATCACTGTTGAATAAGATCACGGTATATTTAGTGTAGGTTTATGTTTTCTTGGTTTGATCAACAGTTTCGGTCATTTGGTTCATTTACCCTCTCTTCCATTTCGTTCATTGCCATCTCTTCTGTTCTGACCTTGCATACAACCACGTTTCTCTGCCTTACACAGCGCTCTGTCCTTTCCTAAGCATCTCCTAATCCTCACTTGGCCTCATCCCTTGACCTCTCACGTCCATCACTCCAGCACGCTCCCTCCACCTGTCTTCCATCTCATCCTCCTGTTCCTGAGCCATCACTAGCTTGACCCTTACCTCTCACATCTCTTCCTACCCATCCATCACCTTTTCCTCACCTCAGTCCTCCACGGTAAACCATCCTGTAGCAATTCAGAGACATCCTGTAGCAATTCAGAGACATCCTGTAGCAATTCAGAGACATCCTGTAGAAAACCCTGAGTTTCCTGTAGAATCCCCTGCAGACATCCTGTAGGAGGTATTTCACGCGGTTGCCGAGCTCCTGCATGTGGGGAACCTCCGTGGATGGATGCCAAGGGTCCATAGGGACCTCACTTAGCCTCCCAACCTGCCCCACGCTTTCCTTCCTTCTCCATCCAATCTGCACAATCAAACCCTAATAAGTAAGCAACACACAATCACCTCACCACTTAATGAAAAAGCATAAAAACATGTCCTTGGTAATGTCAGTAGTGTAGATTCATGCATT
>APFE030515663.1:146472-173175 GCA_000404065.3 Pinus taeda
ACCATTGAACTCTCACACTCCAGAAGACGATCTTCACGATCTATTTTGGAACCCTGTTTGGGAACCTTATGAAGAGGATTTTCCCTCTACTCCTACTGGTGTTTCGGTCTCAATGGCTTCCTCTGATATGGAGGACACATCTCCTGTAGCGAGTGAGACACCTGTTTTGTCAAGTATCGAGACTCCTATCCCAGCCACATCCCCGGTCATATCTATGGCCTTCACTGTCACCCCTCTCGGTGTTACAGTGCCCTTATGCTATAGGGCTTTGAGGGATGCCATGGGCTCTAGGAACTCCTCTTCAGGTACCATGTGGGATCATAACATCATTCCCACTATGGTATCTTTTGTTTCACAAGTTCACAATACCGTTGACACGTCAGTTCCGACCATTCCGACCATTTGTGTCGCATCTTCAACTCCGGTTGCTAGTACCGTTATGGTGTCTTCGATCATAACTACTGTTGCTGGCTCGTCCTGCAGTCCAATACATAGTGGCCAATCGGCACATACACCCAGAGTTGTTCATCCTGCAGTTAGTGCCCCACCTTCTTCTAGTGCCATTCTAGCAGGGGAGGCATACTCTCAATATTTGCATACCGTCCAAAATCCGGGCGCGGAAGACTTACGTCATTATTATGAACCCATAGGGAATCATTTGTATATGTCCTTGCCATCTCAGCCTGCGGTTGAGGTCTCAGTCCCGTTAAGTGTCACGTGGGGTACCACTGGTTATGGTGGTGGCCAAGCACTCCGTCTGGATCAAGGACAGCCGTACCAAGGACCATCGTATCAAGGTCAGCCATCCTACATGCAGCCTAATTATGGGCAGCAGTATTATGGCCAAACCTATCCAGGGCAGCCTGGAGGTCAACAAGGACAACCCTTCCAGGGACAACCTTCAGCCTATGGTGGTCCCTCTTTCACCTATCTTGGGAAACCCTCTGGAAACCCGAGACAACCTTATGCTCAACAAGGACAACTTGGAGTCGAGTAGGGATACCCTTCCGGTCAACCCTACGGGAATTCGGGACAACCTTATGCACAACAAGGACAACCTGGAATCCAGCAACGGTACCCATCTAGGCAGGGTGGTCAGCCTTACATGCAGCAAGGCCAACCCACTGCTCAGCCTAGTCAACCATCTGGGCAGGCTGGTCAACCCCAAGGTCAACCAACCGTTCAATCTACTCAGCCATCTGGTCCGCAAGGACAACCTAACACCCAACAAGATCAACCTTCTGGGCAAGTAGGTCCATCCCAAACTCAACCAGGGCAACCTTCTGGCCAGGTGGCCCAAACTCAATCTTCTCAAGGACATCTTTCTAGGCCTACTCAACCAGGCATGCAGATGGTCATGGCTTCTCAAGCTCAACCCGATTTTCAGCCCCAGACTCAAACTAGTCTCCAGATGCAAGGGGGGTTTCAATCCCAACCTTCTTACCAAGCGCAGCCTGGCCCCCAGGCTCAGTATGGAGCCCAACAATCGTATGGATACCAGCAACCCCAGGGGCAAGCTCAGTTTACCCCCTATCAAAATTATCAACAGATGCAGGTCGCTCCTTATCAAAATTATCAACAACAGTATGCTGCTCCTGCAGGTCAGCTCGGTAATCAATGGGGCGCTGGGGGGCAGATCCAGGGTCAACCATCCGGTTATGGGTATAACCCATATGGACAAAGTCCCTACGGACAAAATCCTTTTGGGCCTGGTCCGTCCGGGCAAATTTAATGGGGGTAACCAACAATTGGTTGGAACTCTGGCCCTACTTGGTATCCACAACCGCAGATGTCCTTCAATCCTCAGCTACCATTCTTAGCAATGTTGGAACTTCCAGGTGTATCTAAATTGACTAATGATCCTATCTTGCATAATCCATTCTGGCCACTGGTTCCAACCAAGATACTCAACGATTGTCCCAAATTTGATGGCAAAGCTGGAGAGGATCCTCAATCCCATGTTATGACTTACCACCTTTGGTGTTCGTCAAATTCATGGCTTGTCGATTCAATCCGGCTCCGCCTGTTCTAAAGGACTCTCACCGGCTCAGCTGCTAAGTGCTACATTGAGTTGACTCGTGCATGCTTTCCAGATTTCAATTCATTGGCAATGGCATTCCTAACTCATTTTCAGTTACCCATTCGGTATGAGACAAGAACGCATCTCCTTACGTCTCTTAAACAGGACACGGCCACGCACATCTCCGATCATATACATGAATGGAGATGGCGTCGTTACTTGATCAAGTTCTAGATTCCTGATCAAATCCTAACCAATTGGTTCACGATCTCCTTTGTCCCTAAAATCGCACGATACATTGCTATGGGAGCTTGTGTAACTGAAGAGCAAGCTATCGCGCGTGCTCAGTACCTCGACTTAGTTTATTCTTAGTCAGGTACTTTATATGAGTATTTTCCTAATGCCCCGAGACACAGTACATCCAAAGCTCCGCCAAAGCCATCTGTTGACAGTGTTATTGGCTCTATAAATCCGTCATCGAAGAAATCATCCTCGAACCCTGGGAAGCAAAAATCGAATGCTTCAAACGAAAACACTTCTCAGGGTGGTTCTAATTCTGGAAGTACTTCCGAGGTCAACACCGTCCAGCCCACCATGGCAGACAAGGCCTCGAAAGGAAAGAAAAAGGGGAAAGCAAAGAATAAATTTGAGCAACCTAAACAGGAATCCTCCAAACCTCCACCCGAGGAAGGAGCCAAGCGTAAACCCAAGTATCCTTGTCTTATCTGCGACGAGGATCATTATACCAAAGACTGCCCAAGGTTGTCTGAGGTTAATCATTTATTAAAAGGTTCTCCTGGGATTCCTGCGGTTCTGAAAGAACCTTTCCCCTCTCAACAGACTCAAATGGTGGTCGATCCATCTTCGTCTTCTTCTCCCTTTGGTTCCCAAGTGTTCATGGTTGGAACCATTCCCGTCCATGTAACGACTCGAACAAAGGAATATCCGTCATCCGCCAGGAAGGAGCCTGAGGTCCCCTCAAGCGCTCCTCCATCCAGTTCTGGTCCGCTCCACATCGAGAGACCTAGTACTGAGACGCCCATCCGACCCCCTCCCAAAGGAGTACTTCGGAGATCATATTACAACCCAAATTCTCGTGTTTCCCAACACTATAGCATAGTTGAGGACTTAGCTGAAGCTCCGTCGGCTATGTCTGCTTTAGAAGTTCTCCAGAGCTACCCCCCTCAGAGGAAGTCCCTGCTATTGGCCATCGGTGGCATCGACCCGGCCGATTCGGATTTGATCACCTTTGATCTCGAGAGTCATGTCCCAAGGCTGCCTCATCAGATCGCCTTCCTCATTCAATTCATCATCAATTCGAAAACGATTCATCGTACAATTATTGATGAAGGCACGTCAACTTGCATCATGTCTCTTGCTTGTTGGAAAGCGATCGGGTCTCCGACTTTGAGCCAGTCTCCCACGACGCTGGAAGCCTTTGATGGGAGAGAATCTCGTCCCTATGGTATCCTTCAATGATTGCTGATTACTTTGGAAGGGAAAATTGTCACGGTAGACTAGCTCTCCTTCTTCGCTTCTTCTTCCGAAGGCAATGTACCTTTCGTGGAGCATACCTCCATCCCCTTTGAGAGTGTGGGAGTCGGGCTCTTCAAAGATCCCGCCCTTATGGGTGCCTTTTCACTCCCACCTCCAAACCTCGCCTCTATCAGTATGATTTTTGGTTCATTCTAATCCTTGGGTCCTCCCCCCCATTGACCAGATAGAATCGTGGGGTGAGGAGATGCCGTTGAGTCCTGCCGAGCTCAACTACATCAAAATTGTTGCTGTATCGGCTCCTCCTGCTGAATCCGCTTCTTTAAGCGGAGCTCTTGACTCATACGACTATTCCCCTTGGCTTGGAGAATGTGCTTCCTCGAATCCATTAAAGGAAATATTTCCTTCCGACGAAGCCATCATAGAGACTATGTCTCTCAAGGAAACTCTGTGGTTCAATCTTCATCACTGTTCCTTGTTTCTCCCTATCCTTCGAGAAACGTTGGCTTGTCTCGAGTGGTTTGCTCCATGTCTCCCTTCACAACCTCTTCAGACACCTATTCAAGTCTATCAAGTGTCTTCTAAAGGGAATTTGGGGAACATTATGCAGACTCAACCTATCAACATCTCTTTCAAACCAGGGGTCATCGAGCACATCTACATAGGAGTCACTTGCACTCCTGAGGAAATTCAAATCTATATAGCTCTTTTTCATGAGTTCCGTGACGTCTTTGTATGGTCTTATGAAGAGATGCCCGACATTGATCCAAGCATCGTAGTACATGAGATACCTACATATCCATGAGCTAAACCTGTTCGTCAGCATTTACGCCATGTGCACCCCCGAAAGGCTGTAGCAATCAAAGAGGAAGTCGAAAAGCTTCTTAAAGCTGGTTTCATTTACCCCATCCCACTCACCGATTGGGTTTCTAACATTGTCCCTGTGGATAAAAAGCAGGGTACTATTCGCGTCTGTGTCGATTATTGCGATATTAATTGAGCCTACCCAAAAGATAACTACCCCACACCCTTCATTGACCAGCTCATTGATGAGTGTGCTGGGAGTGATATATATTTGTTTATGGATGGCTTTTCTAGATACAACCAGATTAATATCGCGCCAGCTGATCAACACAATACGGCCTTTATCTATCCGTGGGGTACTTTCGCTTATAAAAATCTCCCTTTTGGTCTCAAGAATGCCGGTGCCACTTTTCAACGTGCGATGTCTTACGCCTTTCATGATATCCGGCACATCGTGCAACCTTATCTGGATGACCTTCCCGCTCATTCAGCTAAACGCCAAGACCATCCGTCTCATCTCTGTGAAATTTTTCTCCGCTGTCGACACTACAATATTCGACTTAATCCACATAAGTGTGTTGTTCGCGTGGAATCTCGCCGACTTCTCGGGTTTATCATCTCCCGAGAGGGCATCTGTTTGGATCCCCTTAAAGTCGAGGCCATTTTGAATCTTCCTCCCCCTGCTTCTTTGCGACAACTGCAGAGCTTGCAGGGTAAAGCAAACTTTTTACGACGATTCATCCCGAATTATTCCGAGATGGCAAAAGGTTTCACGTGGTTGCTGAAGCGCGACACCCCGTTTTGATGGGATGCCATAGCTCAAGAGTCTTTTGAACATCTTAAAACTCTTTTGGTTTCCGCCCCTTTGTTGTGGCCTCCAAATTACCATCGCGATTACACGTTGTATCTGGCTACTGCTGATACCACCATCGACATGGTTCTTGTTCAGGATGACGATGATGGCACTGAACATGTTATTTATTACCTTAGCTGCAATTTGTTAGTCACGGAATCTCGATATGCGTATGTCGAGAAGTTGGCACTGGCCACTGTTTGTGCCGTTCACCGCTTCCGTCATTACATCTTGTTGCGTACCACGACAGTGATCTCTGATTGCAACCCAATGACCTACATTTTGTCACGTCAGTTGCTGGGGGGCAAATACTCAAAGTGGATAGTCATCCTCCAAGAGTTCAACTTGGAATTTACTACTGCCAAGTCTAAGAAATCACTTGTCTTTGCTGAACTGTTATGTTCTTTGCCATCTATTGCTGCCTCCTCTCAGTTAGAGGATTCCATTCTGGACAAAAATCTCTTCCTCATCAGCACCCTCGATCCCTAGTATGGGGATATTATTGTCTACTTGTAGATGTCCTCCTTCCATCCTGAGACCTCTAAGAATGCTCTCCGATGGATCCGACATCAAGCCCAACCATATCACATCATTGGGGACACCCTGTACCGTCTCGGCGTTGATTCTATCCTTCGCTGATGCTTGACTTTCGAAGAAGCAGAGAGAGTTTTAAATGACTGCCACTCTGGTGCTTGTGGCGATCACATGTCTGGATATGCCACTGCACAAAAAATCCTCCGTGCCGGCTACTTTTGGCCCTCCATTTTCAAGGATTGCATTCTTGCCGTCTGTTCATGTCATGAGTGCCAAATTTACCAATGGAAGATGCATGCACCCCCTGCTCCACTGCACCCTGTTGTAACTGTCGGTCCTTTTGCCAAATGGGGAATCGATTATATGACCTATAACCCTCGCTTGGCCGGGGGGCATGGGTACATCATCGTTGTTGTTGATTATTTCACGAAATGGGCTGAGGCAATGCCTACATTGTCTGAAGACGGTCACACCACGGCGTAGTTTTTGTTCAACCATGTTATCTCACAGTTCGGAGTCCCCCAAGCCATCGTCACTGATCACAAAAATCATTTTCGTAATCACATGATGACCAAGCTAACAACCCAGTTGGGCCTATGGCATGATAGTTCAACCCCTTACTATCCTCAGGCAAACGGTCAAGTGGAAGATTTGAACAAGGTTTTGGTCATGATACTTCAACAAACTATTGGCATGCATAAGTCCAATTGGCATTTGATATTGTTCTCTGCTTTGTGGGCCTACCGCACCTCCGTGAAGGACGCCACCAGTTTCACTCCCTTTCAGTTAGTTTACGGACTCGAGGCTACCCTTCCTATTGAGTGTGAGATTCCTTCATTAAAGATAGTCGTCGAATTGCTCCCTGATACTACTCCAGTAGAAGAGTGCCTTCTTTACTTAGAGCAGCTGGACGAGACTTGTCGCCTAGCCTCCTTAGCTATTGAAGCACAGAAGAAGCGAGTGAAAACTCACTTCGACAATACTGTTCATCCCCGCTCTTTCATTGAGGGAGACTTAGTACTGCTCTATGATCAAGCTAACAATAAGCTGGGGACAGGAAAATTCGAGCCTATGTGGCACGAGCCCTACATTGTGAAAAGAGTTTTGCAAAAAGGGGCCTACGAGCTTATTGATTACGAAGGGAATCCCCTGGATAAGCCTCGAAATGGGATTTATTTGAAAAAATACTATGCATGAGTCCAGGCACTCTCTTTTTTGTATATACGTGTGCTTTCAGCAAGTGTGTTGTGTGTGCATGTTTTCATGTCTTGTTTTGGTGTGTCGGCGTGATTTCCGCTTATTGTGTCTTTTTGCTTCTTGAACAGATGCCTGGATCGCCTTACGTTGGTTTCGTTGATGGTGCCTCCTGAAGTACATGTAACTTGTCATCTGCGGCATGGGTGATCTACGATCCTCATGGTGAGTTAGTAGACATTCAAGGGGTTTGTCTAGGTTGTACAATGAACAATGTCGCTGAATATAGTGCTGTGATTGAATTATTAGCTGAGGCGATTAACCTCGACATTCGAACATTGGTTGTGAACTTGGACTCTCAGCTTGTTGTCCACCAACTCAACGGGCGTTATTCTGTCAGAGATCATCGGATCTTAAGGTTGTATTTACGTGTTAAGTTGTTAGAACGGGATTTTGATTTCATTACTTATCAGCATATTCCAAGACGACTTAATACATTAACCGATGCATTAGCTAACTATGTGTTGGACAGGAATTTGCATAACATGTAATTCAACATAACATAAGAAGCATAAAGTACAATAAACCATAAAACATATGTATATATATATGTGTGTCCAAAATGTTTGCACCCCACGCATCATAAAAAATAATACATGTTTGTCTGAATACATCTAGAGACAACATGTCTCTCAAAAAATATGCATAGAAAAGAAAAAGCCTAGATATCTAGTCTTGGTGGTGCTCATGGTAGCACGTCACCGCTCGTACTAAACATCTCAGGAGTTGGTGAATGCGAGTTGGCACCCCCACTGTGTGCCTTTGGTACGCTAGCGGGACATCTGCTAGCCGGGCATAATCTAGAACCCCTCGAATGATAGCCTGGAGGTTCTGAATAAGCTCTCCTCTATCACCGCCCTCCTCCTGAGGATCCACTGCTGCTGTTGTTGGGTGTCTCCTCGCAATGGGAGACATGCCAGCCAGACGCTCTGGGCCAACATCTACATATGCATATAAAGGTCATTAGGACAAGCATGTACTAGCCAAAAAAAATCATAAGAACACAAAATCAAAAACTGAAATCATACCAATCTCCTCATCCCAGTCCTCTCCCCCCAGCAGAGGGAGGGCAGGGTCTCTGGTGAAGTCTGTCCCCGCATACGGCCAGTCGTCCACCACAATCAGTTGGCGGTGAAGCCACCCGAAAAACTCAGGTCTGAAAGACATCTGCTGACCACCACCACCCCTTGGCATCAGTGCCGCCCATCGAGCCATCCTCGGATCTTGAGGTGCAGGGTCAGGAACAAAGGCCCCTTGGCCCTGGAAGCTTGGCACGCGTTCCAAGAAGAACGTCACCAAGATGGAGCCATATCTGAACTGTTGCCGCTTGCCTTGCTTGGCCTTGGTCAGCTGCCTCTTCATATTGGTCGTCACTGCTGATGCCCAATTGAAGACTGTTGGACTAAGGCACTCTGTCGCCAGGATCAGATGGCTCTTCGTAGCTTCATGGGGCGCCTATGCCCCCGCAGCTCGTGTGATGGTAAACAACAATGCTCTCAGTGTCAAATCCGGGATGGTGGGGATATCCACCTTCGAGCTTCCTGACCCGTATCTTGCATCTGGGCAGACTCGGGCCTTCACCTCCTCCATCTTCTCTCCAGATGGTCTACTATCAGTCAATCGAGGCACCGGCCCCCGTTGTGACAATCCAGTAAGGAAGTAGACATCAGATACGTCTAACTCCAATGCTTGGTCCTGTATTCGGAACACTTGTCCCTGTATGTCCCACAAGTTGATCAAATACTGTAAGAGCTCCGACTGAGCTCGTAAATAGGACAGCAGGAAAAATTTCTTGAGCCCACATGCTCTCAGAGCCTCCATGCAGTCCTCATCTGCTAAAGCCAATGTGTCTACTTGGTCATGTTCTCGTTCTTTCCACACGATCACCATTTTTGCGTATTTCCCTGCAAACAGAAGCCCAAAACAATGAATTAGATCCTTGTATGACTTGGAAATGCAGGAAAATTAATTTAAATTTGTTAAGAATTGGCCAAAAATCCGCGCTGCCCATGGGCGCGTGCCCTTTGGGAAAGTTGCCCCATTGGCGCAGGTCCGTGCCCGAAAACCGTGCCAATGGGCGCAACCCTTAAATTTGAAATCCTCCCTATAGGGGATGAAAAAGAAGTTTAAAGCAAATTTCAAACGGATAGAAATGGAGCAAAAGACGAGACCTCTTACCTGACACTGACGGCGCTCTGGATGGTCCACTGGATTTGTCGCAATCGATTGAAGATCGCACTCCAAAAGCCCTAATGTCGCTGTCCAAAGGTAAAAAGTGAAAAGTAAATTTTTGTTTTACCATTTTCACCATTTTATAACTTTCTGACCCCTAAATAGGTTTTAAAAGTCATTTTATGAATATTTGTGTCGAAAATGGATTTTACGCCCGTTTGTTGTGCAGCAATAGGTGTTTGTGCAGCTTAGGCAGTGAAACGAGTTGTATTTTATACTTTTTCGGACTTGGTAAATACATGAAAAAGTCACTTTGGAGTCATCTTTTTGCTCTTTTCTGACTCTCTAAACATGAAAAGAATGCCGAGTTGGTCCTCTCGACTCGTTAAACGGACATGAGAGGCGGTCGTCTTTAAACCGTTTTCTGACCATTTAAAAACGAAAAGATTGTCGGACCTTTGTCGTTTCTGGTTCGTTAACGGTCACGAAGCGACGTGGTTTCAATTGCTTTTTTACTTTTTCAGATCGAGATCACTACTTATGAAAAGTACTCCTCAGTCATAATGATCGGGCGGTTCTTTCGAGCATTTTTTTATACTTTTTCGGACTCGAGAGACACAACTTTACGAAAAAGGACACCCCTGGAGTTTACTTTTCCACTGTCTTTTCAAACTCTATAAACATGAAAAAACACCGAGTTCTTCCTTTGTCAGACTCGTTAAAACTTAATGACATTGGATTCCGTCAAAATGATGCCTCTCAAGCATATGCTATCCCCGTCAAGCTTGTCATCTAAAAATAACCGGGGTACTCGCCAGAAATGGTGGGGAATAAAGGAACCACAATTATCATCGTGTCGATAGTATGTCGCTCTTGAACGTGGCACTTGTCTGCATTCGTGTCTGGGTGGGGACATCTCATCTTGTTTTCACACTTGCTTCCGTGGGTTTGTTTTATCCTATCTGACCTCTCATCTGCTCATTGCCTTGTCACCATGACCCCTGATCATTTGATGTCAAATACTGCCAAGTCCACTATCGTTCCGTCGATATGTTCAAGAGAAGTTGACCTCTGCAGAATACTTAACCTCCCTCTGATACCTCACACAAAACATTTTATCCCTCTCTGTCTCGTGTCGATGACGTGGGAAACATTATGGCCCACCTTCGATTAAGGTCACTTCCTGTCGACTTCAACTCATCATCCAGGAAGTTGACTTAGAGACTCCCTTCAGGCACCTTGGAGCTTGCATGCCACAATGGCAGGTTCTTCGTGTTTGACGTGAGTTTTTCATCATTGGCCTCCGATCGGATGATTCTACGGGTGTTCGACACCGGCTCACTGATTCGCACGCCGTGGATTGTACCTATAGTACCTTGAGGACCATTGTCATTATTGGTGGTACTTCTCACGTCTGTTAACAGTTTTCATCATTGACTGGTAATCAGACGATGTTCTTGCATGTTCGACTTCGACTCCCATATTCGCATTCTTGAACTTGTACTTTGTTCGGGTCGAGATGGAGCGCAAGACCGTGGATTTTGTCTGTTGAGATCTAGGTTGCATTTTGTGGATTATTATAATCATTACATGACTCATTCACTGGATGGCTGCGACCATGTCTGAGTCTATTCATCGATCCTTACTGGATGGCTGCGTCCATACCTTGGATCCACATTTTTATGTACTCTGCTATGGATGGCTGCGCCCATACCACATACATCATGTACTTGAGATATCAGTTGTACTCCGTGCAGGTTCTCCAGTGGCCGTGTTTTCGGTCGACCATGTTCTTGTAAAGCATTTCACCCCTCTCTCTCTCTCGGGCCTCATGCTTTAGGGGGCATCTGTTACACAGTATTTTGTCACCGTCCCTGTTACCCCTTCTCCCGTACATTGGAGGACCTATTCTCGGACCTGTGAGAAGTGACATAACTTGAAAACACCTAGATTGTATCCCCTTGAGTATGTACTTCATATGTCCTGAAGACACCTTCTGCAAAATACCCATAAATATAGCCTTTTTTCCATTGGCGTTGTTCCTTAGTGTATCAATCGCGCCAATGGGGGAAATCCTCCAAAGATGGCGCGCCAGCTGGTGCTCTGTCTCAGAGTCGCACTCGCACCAACCCAGTTGGGTAAAGTTTTTAACAAACCAACGTGCGAAGGTTCCTTCTAACCTATTCATGAACTGATTCTAATTTGAGTTAGTTCAGTTGGGCTTCAAATCTCCATGGAAGGGAAGTAGTTCTCCACCTCTCATGGAAGCTTCCTAATGATAAGGAAAATCCCATGAATCTTGTGGATGATCTTATCTCCTTCTCCTATCTCTATATAAGCTTGTCCCTTTGCCTTTGACAAGCTAGTTAGTAATTCTACTCTTCAAGCTCCAAATTCTAAGTCCCAAAGTTTGAGAATTGCTAAGCTCATGCTAAAAGAGGCCTTGTTCATCCGCATAAGGCTACATCTTTAATGAGGAGATCTTTGTCCAAGTAACCAAAGAGAGAGAGGCTTGTTCCCCATCCCCTACAAGATTTGCAAGGCATGTGTTGCTGATCACCCAGCCAAAGGAGGATTTGACGTCAGAACTTGGTTGTATGCTCTTCTATTTATCAATAATAATAGACGACTATCATTATGGTTCCACTCTCATTGTCTTTATAATGATGTTTGAGTTGTATCCTTTCTGACTGATACATAGTTGCATTTCTTGGATTTTATGCTTGTATTTGCCTTGTTCTTTGCATCTGTAGGTGTTTGTTCACGAGGATCGTGAGGATCGTGACCAGCTGAAGCGAAACAACGAGAGTGACGACTCTTCTACAAATACTAGCGTTGGATTCGAGGTAGGCCCTCATCATCAGTCTTTACTTTGCAATTAGGAACCTGCGTGTTAGAGTTGTTTGATTGTTTCTAGACCCCATTTAGGCTAGTGGGATCGCCTCTGTCCACAGAGGGGATTTACCTACACAACAATAATGATCACCCTGCTCAGAAGAAAACCAGTATGACAACATAACATAATAATAACATGACACCCATACTGCTTATTGGAGATTTATAACATAGCTCATGGTAGCATTTACATCCATATACATATGTACATATATCAACAAATCACACCAAAACATATGCCAAACATCATACCAAAATGGTTGGGCCTCAAATGGCAAGCAATGAAGGATACATAGCCTACATTTGATCCTCCATCTCCTATGTAGCTTCATTGAGCCCAAAGTGCTTCCAATGCACTTTAAATTTCTCAATTACTTGGTTTCATAGCATGAACATCTTTCTCTGCAGTATACACTGACTAAGGTTTCGTCTAGAATTCTCCATGTGGCTCCACCTCTAATGCAAACCAATTAATCACATGATCAACATATTTAACATACTTCTTAAGAAATGACACATAGAAAACATCATGGAATTTCACTACTGGAGGCAGTGCAATTCGATAGGCTACAGACCCAATCCTCTCAATGATACTAAAAGGTACACAAAACTGTGGTGCCAGCTTGGCACGTGATCCAAACCACAAGGAGATGTTCTTTGGTTTTATGCATAAGTACACATGTTCCCTAACCTGAAACTCCTTTAACAACCTATTTGAATCTGCATAACTATTCTACCTATCTTGTGCTTCTTTCAAATTCTTCTTGTTTACCAACATTCCCCGCTCCATGTCTTCCAACATGTCCAGTCCAATCAACACCCTATTAACCAAATCACTCCAACTGATGGGATTATTGCAACTCCACCCACACAATGCCCCACACATACTCATATTCAAAGATTCATGATACCCATTTTTTTAAGCGAACTCTACCAGTGGAAGATACATTTCCCACTTTCATTGTTGATGCATCATGTACATCCTCAACATGTCCTCCAATATCCTGTTAACCCTCTCAGTCTGTCCATATATCTGTAAATGATTTTCCATCCTTTATGAGGCAATATTAGTTGGTTCTTTGCATAAATATTGTGAAATGCATGTACATATAGAGATTCATATGCAAAACTCTACATAAATCAAGTGAAACTACTTCCAAGTAAACTTCCTTAATAAAATTGGCACTGATGAAAATTTTGTTTTTGCATTATTTTTCTAAATTTATCATTGCCTCCTTTTTTATGCATCCCAATGGATATGGGGTAGAATGTTCATGAACCCCCAATCCAAGATGTTTTACTAGATTCCCTGCTATGAGATTCACCTTTGATCTTGAGTCAAACAAAGCATCACTTTTTGTCTTCTAAACCTGTATATTTATATGGAATTTTTTTTTCATGTCATTCTCATTTTCTTGTTGAAGGCTACTTAGATTTATCCCCTTATACAATGATTTATAAACAACCTTATCATCCACATCAAATTTGATCTCCACTTGATTGCTCAAATATGTGGTTATGAGATTTTGATTCTTTACATATTTCTTTTGGTTCTTTCCATTGAGCTTTAGATGTAATTTCCAATACTTCTCCTTTGTGTGACCATCAATGTTACAGTGGTTGCTTATATTTTTACATTGGTGTGTTGTGTCTATTGATTTTTTTTCCTTCCCTTATTTACGATTCTTCTTCTTCTACTTGGAGGCATCTTGGTGTTCCTTCTACTTTCAACCACTTGAATACCCTTTCTTATGGCCTATGTTTTTTAGGTATTGAGCCTATAAATAAGCCTCATCCACTATTCTAGGTTTGAACAACAACATTTTCTTCTTCATATGGATACGTATAACCCCTTGATACATGAGTATTATTTTTGGGTTCCTATCAGTGATACTCAACATTATTTCCATATTCCTAAGTTTTGTGGTGTACTCTATACACGTTTCCCTTGTATCTGCCTAAATTAATGCCATCAAATCTAGTGGTATTTTACATACAATATAGGGTAGAACTGAGACTTTGTGAGAGTTTTAAAATTCCTTCTCTAACCTCATGGTTTCAATGTGGCTTTCCTCGTACGTTAGGGTGTAGTCCTCTAGATTCGAATGAGAAAATGAAATGTTCTATTCCTCCTCTATGTTGAGAACACTAAAGTAAACCTCTAACTACTACAAATAGTGATTTAATTTAAAAGTGTCAACCTCACCTTGATATGGCTTGATGTCGAAATTTGGTTCAAACTTGTACAAGGACTATGAATGGCTCATGGCACTCAAACTAGGTTATTCTTTTTCTATTTCTTTTTAGACTCGTTCTTTAATTTTTCCTGATCCCTTAATTTTCTCTCTGATATGACCTATGAGTTGGAACCTCCATATTCTCCAATTATAATCTTATCTTTCAGAGTGTTCATAAGGAGGATGATATTATGACTAATATCTATGGAAAACTCTTGTAACCTTGAGAATATCTCCTCTACTAGATATTGAAGGTTATTAAAAATAGATTCCTCAGCTACGGATGGTGTTTTATAAATTTATTCTTAAAACTAATTTGTATCCCATGCAACTTCCCATAAAATACCCATAGACACATTCTCTGATACCAATATGATCCATAAATTGTCATGGATATTCCATGGTATCATTCATCACAACATTCGACCAGAGGCCACTATGATGGGATTCAACCTCCTAGGTGACCTTAAGTAAGTGGAATTGATAGAAACAAACCACACAACCCTTCCACATCAACAAAAAAACTATCAAGATCCAACCCAACTATTGACTTGAGGGGACTTGGACCCATGTTTAGAGTTAGTTGCGCTAACCAACAAAACTCTACACTTCCGACCCTTTCAGCAACAACCTGCTTAGCACAGGTTGTAGTCTCACTTAAGTAGTATTGGGGGATTCTAGAACTAGGTTTCTGCATCCAGAATGCTACGTGATGTGGAGTTAGGGTGTTTCTTCAGTTTTAGGCATGATCTAACCTTCACGAACCCTTATCATTGAAATCCACAAAATTAAAGTGATTTTCATTTAAACAGAATTATAAACTTCGCGTAAGCATTGAATCATGCATAGAATAACATGTAACAATAGATCAAGATCTTTTCGGAGAAATTAATACAAAAATATAGATAAATGGAATTTAATTGCGCCTAAATATAGAAAACACATAAGTGTATAAACTGGACATAAAATTGCTTCAAATATTCTTTATTACTTGAGATCTTCAATATACAAACTTTCCAAATCCTGCACACACCGCTGCAGGGGCCCGTGCACTCAGTTGCAGACTTACTAAGGTCTCTGTGACTAAGTTGCATGAGTCTTCCCCTTCACCAAAAATATAGAAGATCTTATGGTTACAGACTCAAAACATATTAAATATCATTCTACTTGATTTATTCCTTAGGCTTGCTAAGACAATTCTTTATATAGTTTTTTTTCTATTACAATACCATGGTTTGCAAACCATGAATGTATCTCAAACAATACAAAAACTAAGGGGTTTTGACCTTCCTAACGCCCCTTGACTCTTGTTGACCTGTGCGTTCCTCACTCTGCTCCTTAGAATGCGGAGACTTTACAATATATTTGTCAAAATTGGACGCAGGGGACCTTGTCCCAACATTTGTCGCTTCATCAAAATGCTCAAAACGAAATATTGAACTTTATATTACAGTATCTAATCTTTATATTAAAACGTTTATGTATACAAATTTATCTCTGTTCTAAAAGTATCTTAAAGTACCTTGGCTCAGATCTATCAAGGTATCTCCCATTGGTTTAACTATGTTTTAATAATATCTAATGTTATCTTTATTCTTATTGTAGGTATTGTTGATGTTTTCTTTATCAGAAGGTGGGGCATTAGTACCTGAAATGGAGAATATTTCTTTTGTCAATTTATTGCAATAAAAGGTAATAATCACACATATTTCCAACTTCTTGCAACAAAAGGTGATGGTGAAGTTGTAAGTGCTAGATTAGCTACCTTTGTAGAATATTGAAGTTATAATGCATTACCATCATATATTGGAGTATTGCAGCCACATCGAATCCATGGAAATAACATTCATCTTCTTTCCTATAGAGTTTTGAACCAAATAAGGTCTCATAACATGATACACAATTAATCATATGTGGAAATTCCTTGTTCAAATGAAAGTTTCATGGTTAATTTTGAGTTGATTGCAATGAATTATGTACCTACTGGGAATGTGAAGAAAAATAATTCACTAGAGTTTCCCATATATGGCTACATTGATATTAAGGAGGTTGTTTTCTATACATGACCAACCTTTCCTAATAAATATTATCCACCTTCAGGATCAAGTGATGATATTCAACCTCTTGGTAAATGGAGAGTGGGTCCAACGTTTAGATTTTGCTATTTGTATAATAACTTGCAACCTTGTGTGAAGGTGCACTTTTCATGGGATTCACACCAATGGGATCGTCTCCATCATTGTTATGGATTGGGGATGAGGACCGGTGCACCCATTTGGATATATAAATGTTGGACCTATAAATATGTTTAATTTTGTAAGGAAATATGTGGTATACAATCATTTATGTTATGGCATATGGGATCTTGTCCATTATTTGTGAACTGGGGAGGATCATTGGTGCACCCCATTTAGGGATGTAAATATATCATGAATTATGTATGAAAATATGTTGTATAATATATATGGTGAATTTCCTCTTATATAATACATATGGTTACATATAGCCATTTATGTTACCAATGATTTTGCTCTTCCAATGGAAAAGTCTTTACCTTTGATATCTCAAAGTTTGAAATCAAATTATAGATTTACTAGCCTATAGGAAGAAATTTGCAGGTAAAAATGTCTGGAGATTTTAATAATGTCAAGATAAATATTAGAACACACAATTTCCAACTAAAATCACTTAGAAATAAGCAAGAATGAGCGTATGGCCCATTTTTCTGAGCTGGGTAAAATTGACTTAAACACTGAAAATATGTCATGTTGTCAAATAAATTGCGGGAAATAGACACAAAATTTGAGGAAAGTGAAAGAATTTTTTGTCACATATACATTTGAATTTATCCCCATAGTCATATTTAAAATTAATGGCATATGTACGGTCTACAATAGACATTTTTCTAAGCCCAATTTTGTGTATTTATACATTGTTCTTTGCAGAACAATTCAAGAACATAGTCATCATAGACCATATTGAAAAAACAGGTGTATAGTGATGTGTAAAATAGTAGAACACACCATTTGCAATAGAAATCACTCTAAAACAAGGAATAATGAGGGTATGGAAGACATTTTTCTGAGTTAGGAAAAATTGGGTAAAAATGGAGAAATTGTCTTTTTGTCAAATCAATTACAAGAAACTGACGCAAAATTTGTAGAATGTGAAAGAGGATTTCGGAACAAAATCAATCTTTATTCAGCCCCATAGGTTTATTTCCAATTAATGACATCTATACAGTCTTCAATGGACATTTTTCTAAGCCTAGTTTTGTACATTTGTACTTTGTTCTTGACAAAACAATTCAAGAAATGAAGTCATTAGTTTTAAATTTTGACCAATAGACTTACAAATTGCACACAAGTATAAATAAATCCCTCATTCAAATATGATTGCGCAAAATTTTCCTGCATTTGTATGTTTATGGCTTGCATTTTACACCAAATGTCCATCATAGAAAAAATTGTTATAAGTGCACTTTTCATACATCCATTGTGAGCAAATGAGGGAAAGTTATAAATAATCAACAGAGGAATATTCTTTCCCAATATGTGTACCTATCCAATCCCAAATCCATTTACTATAATAATTTCATAATAGGAATTTATTTGTATTTTTATTAAACTAAGGGGACATTTCATGAATACAAGAAAACCCTGAGGTGTTTTTACTCAACAAGCACCTTTTTAGCCCAAATTGAAAAACCATATGTATAGTGACATGGAAAATAGTATAACGCACCATTTTCAACTCAAATCACTCAAGAAGGAAGAATGTGGGTATGGTGGGCATTTTTCTGAGCTGGGTAAAACTAGGTTTAAAATTGGAAATTTTCCATTTTGTCAAATCAAGTGCAATAAAGTGACACCGAATTTGAGGAATGTTAAAGAATGTTTTTCCAAAAATATACATGTCTTCAGCCCCATAGGCTTATTTCCAATTAATAACATCTATATAGTCTTCGGTGGGCATTTTTCGAAGCCCGATTTTGTACATTTGCACTCTGTTCTTAACAGAAGAATTCAAGAACCTAAGTAATTAGTTTTAATTTTGATCAATAGACTTAAAAAAATGTGCACAATTGTAAATAAATCATTCATTCAAATATGATCATGCGAATTTTGAATGCATTTGTATGTTTATGGCTTCCATTTTACACTAAATGGCCATCATAGTAAAAATTGTTAAAAGTGCACTTTTCATACATCCACTATGAGAAAATGAGCAAAGGTTATAAAGAATCAAAACAAGAATTTTCTTTCCCAATCTGTACCTATCTCATTCCCAATTTTTTTTACTATAATAGTTTCATAAGAGGGGTTGGCTTGTATTTTTGTTAAACTAAGGGGACATCTCATGAATACAAGACAATCCTGAGTTGTTTTTGCTCAACAAACACTTTTTTAGCCCAAATTAAAAAACTAGATGTACGATGAGGTGGAAAATAGTGGAAAAAATAGTTTCAATTGAAATCACTTAGAAAAAAGGAACAATGAGGGTATGGTGAACATTTTTCAGAGCTAGGTAAATCTGGGTTAAAAATTGGGAAATTGTAATTTTGTCAAATCAATTCCAAGACATTGACAAAAAATTTGAGGAATATGAAAGAGGCTTTTGTCAAAAATACATCACTATTCAGCCGCATAGAATTATTTCCAATTAATGACTATGTATAGTCTTCGGAGGGAATTTTTCTAAGCCCAATTTTAAACATTTGCACTTTATTCTTGATAGAACAATGCAATAACTTAAATTATTAGTTTCAAATTTTAAACAAGAGACTTACAAATTGTGCACAAGTGTAAATAAATCATTCATCAAAATATTATCATGCAATAAGTGTGTGCATTTGTATGTTTATGGCTTTCATTTTACACCAAATGTCCATCATAGTAAAAAAAATTAAAAGTGCACTTTTTATACATCCACTTTGAGCAGATGAGTGAAGGTTATAAAAAGTCAATAGATGAATGTTATTTCCAAATGTGTACCTATCCAATTCCCAAATCCATTTACTATAATCATTTCATAATAGGGGTTGGCTTGCATTTTTATTAAACTAAGGAGACATCTCATGAATAGAAGACAACCCTTAGGTGTTGTTGCTCAACACGCACCTTTTTAGCCTAGATTGAAAAACCAATTGTATAGTGAGGTGGAAAATAGTAGAACACACCATTTTCAACTAAAATCACTCATAGATAAGCAAGAACTAGGGTATGGTGGGCATTTTTCTGAGTTGGGTAAAGTTGTGTTAAAAACTGAAAAATGATCATTTTGTCAAATCAATTGTAAGAAACTAACACATAATTTCTTAGCCTTCGGGGGAAAATTTTCTAAGGCCATTTTTGTACACTTAAGTGATTAATTTTAAATTTTGACCAAGAGACTTACAAATTGTAAGCAAGTGTAAATAAATCATTCATTCAAACTAGGTGTATAGTGAGGTGGAAAATAGTAAAACACACCATTTGCAACTGAAATCACTCAGAAAGGAGGGGGAATGTGGGTATGGTGAGCATTTATTTGAGTTGCTTAGAACTAGTTTAAAGACTGAGAAATTGTCATTTTGTCAAATCAATTACAAGAAACATACACAAAATTTGAGGAATGTGAAAGAGGGTTTTTTTTTTTCAAAAATGCATCTTCCTTTACTTCCATATAATTATTTCCAATTAATGACATTTGTAAAGTCTTCGATGGGAATTTTAATAAGCCCAGTTTTGTACATTTGCACTTTGTTCTTGTTAGAATAATTCAAGAACATAAGTCACTAGTTTTGAATTTTGACCAAGAGAAATACAAATTTTGCACAAGTGTAAACAGATAATTCATTGAGATATGATCATACAATCTTTATGTGCATTTATATGTTTTTGGATTTTATTTTAAATTAAATGTCCATCATGGTAAAAAAATGTTAAAAGTGCACTTTTCATACATCCATTTTCAGCAGATGAGGGAAGGTTATAAAAATCCAACAAATGAATATTCTTTCCCAATCTGTGTACTTATCCCATTCCCAAATCCACTTACTATAATTATTTCATGACAATGGTTGACTTGCATTTTTATTAAACTAAGGGGACATCTCATGAATACAATACAACCCTTAGGCGTTTTTGCTCAATGAACTCCTTTCTATACCTGATTGAAAAAACATGCGTAGAGTAAGTTGAAAAATAGTAGAAAAGACCATTTCAAAATTAAATCATTTAGAAAGAAGGAATAAAGAGAGTATGGCGGGCATTTTTCCGAGCTTCGTAAAACTGGGTTAAAAATGAAAAATTGTCAACTTATCGAATCAATTGCAAGAAATAGACATAGGATCTGAGGAATGTGAAAGTGGTTTTTGTCACAAATACATATTTGTTCATCCCCATAGGCTTATTACCAATTAAAGACATTTGTACAGTCTTCGCTAAGAATTTTTCTAGCCTAGTTTTGTACATTTACACTTTGTTCTTGATAGAACAAATCAAGAACTTAAGTCATTAGTTTACTTTTTTTTACTAAGAGACTTAAAAATTGTGCACAAGTGTAAATAGATCATTCATTCAAATACGATTGCACAATATCTACATGTATTTGTATGTTTATGTCTTACATTTTAAACCAAAGGTCCATCATAGTAACAATTGTTAAAAGTGTCTAAATTAAATCTTTAATATAGGGCTTATTATATACAATTTTTTAGCATAAATTTTAATATTCATATAAATATCTAAAAACCTAGATTGTTGGCATCCTTGGCATGCATCTGGAATGTTCATCCTCAACGTGATTCCTCTGCGTGCATCCTCAATGTGATTCCTCTGCGTGCATCCTCAACATGCATCATGAACTTCCATTTAGTCAATAATCTAAGACAAGGATGGGGAATTAAATGTTTGTGAAGTTGTCATGTGCCAACCTTGCACTATGTCTCTCCCTTCATTCATGGCGATTAAATGGGGGGGGGGGGGGGGTGTTTCATTATATGCCCACGCCATGTCCTTCACCTACATCCTACTATTTACTATAAGCATTTCATAATAGGGGTTTGATTTCATTTTTATTAAACTAATGGGACATCTCATAAATACATGACAACCCAAACAACACCTTTTCAGCCCAAATTGGAAAACCAGGTGTATAATTAGGTGGAAAATAATAGAACACACCATTTCCAACTGAAATCACTCAGAAAAAAGCAAGAATGAGGGTATGACAAACATTTTTCTAGGTTGGGTAAAAATGGTTTTAAAACTTAGAAATTGTCATTTTGCCAAATCAATTGCAAGAAAATGACATGGAATTTGAGGAATGTGAAAGAGGTGTTTCTTAGATATACATATGTTTTCATCCCCATAGGATTATTTCAAATTAATTCCATTTGTATATTCTTGGGAGGTTATTTTTCTAAGCCTAGTTCAGTACATTTGCACTTTGTTCTTGATAGAAAAATTCAATAGCTTAAGTAATTAGTTTTGAATTTTGATCATGAGACTTACAAATTATGCACAAGGGTTAATTAGTCATTCATTCAAATATTATTGTGCAATCTGTGTTTGCATATGCATGCTTATGGCTTGCATTTTACACCAAACGTCCATCATAGTAAAAATTGTTAAAAGTGTAATTTTCATATATCCAGTGTGACATGATGAGGGAAGGTTATAAAAAATCGATAGTCACATGTTCTTTCCCAATATGTGTAGCTATCGCATTCCCAAATACATATACTAGTTTCATAGCATGGGTTGGCTTCCATTTTTATTAAAATAAGGAGACATCTCATGAATACAAGACAACCCTTAGGTGTTTTTTCTCAACATGAACCATTTTAGCCCAAAATAAAATAAAATAAGTTGTATTGTGAGGTGGAAAATAGTATAAAACACAATTTCCAACTGAAATCACTCAGGAGGAAGAGGGTATGGTGGTCATTTTTCTGAGTTGGGTAAAACTGGGTTAAAATCTAAAAAAAAAATTGTTTTCTCAAATCAATTACAAGAATCAGACACAAAATTTGAGGAATGCAAAATAAGTTTTTGTCACAAATACATATTCCTTAAGCCCCATAGGATTATTTCCTATTAACTACATTTGTATGGTCTTCACTATACATTTTTCTAAGCTTAATTTTGTATATTTGCACTATATTTTTTATAGAAAATTTCAAGAACTTAAGTCATTAATTTTGAATTTTGAATTTTGACTTAGAGACTTGTTAGCCCTGAAGTGCAGTGCTGACTTTGTGAAGGTCAAATGAGGATTTGGGTTGCTTTGCTATTCTTAAAAGGGTCCCACATGGGCCATTATTCCCCCTTCATCTCTTACCCTACCCACACTTTACCCATTCTCTTTCCTAACTTAACCTTCACACCCAAAAAAATTCCTCTTTGGCCTTAGCCCCAAGCGCAATAGCCAAAATCCTCATAAAACCTCACCCATATGCCTTACGTGCCTATAGCACATTTCCTGAAGACATCGTGTACCTTCACCACATCTTCGCCGTTGATTTTCCTTGCCGATCCAACGGTCCACATCCCATCCGATACACCAACTTGTCTGACACTCCTCCGCTGCTAGATCATTCCCACCAAATCTAACAATTAGTGCCCATATCACGCGGACAACAAGCGCGCAAAGTAGCTGTGCGATGAGGGTGGTTTTTATTTTTCCCTGCCGCTACATGTCATCTTGTGAATGGCATCGGGCGAGTTTTGACACTTACGGCTTACTGCCCGATGCCCGCGCAATGAAAAACATTACTACTCAAATCAAACCACCCTGCACATTATCGCCCGCACATCTCCACCGCCCGATAACCGTCTTATCTGATTGCCTAGAGATCTAATGGCCCAGACATGTTCCACTCCAACCATGACTACTAGCCTCCAAAAAACAATCTTCACCACACATCTCCCTTGATCCAACGAACACCATTCGTGATCATTCATGACCGTTCATCTGCCCATGCACTCCATACCCCATGTCCTTTCTATTACTTGAAGAGGAAGATGGTCGACTCTGTCAGTCTGGCGACAGGCCGAACATGAAACTGAATTAAAAGAAGAGCATGGCCGGAGGAGAAAAGGACACAGCACAACTCAACAACTAAATTAAACAGTCATGGAACTCCACTGCCATGGTCAATTCGACTACCCAAAGGACAGCACGGTACCAAACCGATCAGGGTTTTTTGTAGTGGAGAAAGCAACTATGGTCAAAGACGTTATCAGACAGTTAATGGTAGTTGGTGGTCAATTAAGACCCCTCCATCCCTAAATAGCTAAGAGCCATTGTAATGATAGATTATAAATAGCCAGAAGAAAGTTGTAATCAGGGTTGGAAATTGTGTTTTGGTTCAACTTCTGGACACTGTAGATATTCCGTAACTTGCAGTGCCTCATCTTCATTTTTAGCAATGCAAGCTTCTTTTGCTATTAATTGTTCAATGCCCATTTATCCTTGGAATGTTTTATTCATGATATTTTCTATGCCTAATGCTAGATAATTGTCATCTTATCTCTGCATTGATATATTAGATTTGTAAGTTTATTTACTAGTTGCATATGGCCATCATACATTCTATATGCATCTACTAGTGTGGTTAGTATTCTTCATTCATTCACTTAATCTGAAAATTGTTGAGCATTGGTGTCTAAAGCCTTGTAGTTAGAGGGTGTTCATGCATGTCTAGAGTGAAAACAGAGTAGAAGTGGTTATCTGGCTTGAACCAAACCATTACCCATCCCAATAAGTTCCTAGAACCATATTGAATATTATATGTTACCAGGCATCTTTGATTTACAACCTAGGAGAGTTTCCTAGAGCCCTAACATAATTGGCGCCGTTGCTGGGGAGAGGAGATTGAAGCTCAGCTTCCCTGGGAGAACAACACAGATCCAAATTTGATGATAGACAAATTCTAGACACATTTTTTGTTGTAATCATCTATTTGGTGACTCTGCTGGAGGCTGAACCTTTTAGCGACTCCACATCATAGTTCTAACTCAGTTTGTGAGGCATACTCAGAAAAATCCTCAGAAGTCACTAGCTGACTTAGTACCTGACCCTGAAAAGATCATCAAAGGAAGAAAGATATCATAGAAAGGAGCATCAGGATCAGGTAAACCTGAACAATCTTATGCATCTCTGCAAGAAAGGATTGTAATAGAACAAACACATGTTGAGAATATAGCCTCTAGCACTAGCAGTGAAGAAAAAATTTCAGAGATTCATAAAGCTCCTTATTGTTTAGGTTCTCCTTTTGCTTTAAGCCTAAAGGAAACCTCACCTCCTATCCCTCATATTCCTTTAGTCCTGTCAGTCACTCCTCAGCTCTCTATCATCTAGACTGCCAGTACTCCTCCATCCACCACAGCCATGGCAGGTCCACAAGCAGCCACCAAAATGGAAAGAATCATAGCTGCTAGGTATGGACCTCTAGTACTTCCCACTCCTTTGAATTCAATGCCTACTGGAGAATATTAGAAATACATGCCTAATTTCACTGGGACTGGAGGGATTACAGCTGAAGAACATCTTGAGTCATTCTATAGCTATGCTGATAACCTAGATATTAGTGAAGATGATGTATGGATGCGAGTATTTGTCCAAAGCCTAGATGGAGAGGCAAGAAAATGGTTTAGATAATTGAAACCTAGATCTATAACAGATATTGATGCCTTAGATGATGTGTCCCTAAAGCATTGGGGTGATAAGAAAGATCTTCTCTACTATCATACTGAGTTTGGGAACCTGAAAATGGAGAACGGGGTTTCACTTTCTGATTTCAATAAAAGGTTTAATTGTATGTACAGTAAGATACCAGGTGAAGTGAAACCCACCCCTACCTCTGCTAAGCTCACCTATGCCAATGCCTTTGATTTTGACTTTTGCCTACTATTGAGAGAAAGAAGATGTGCTTCTCTGGCTGAGATGGAGGATGCAGCCTTGGAGGTAGAATCTAATATTATGGCTGTAGAGAAACTCAAGGGACATGTTGACAGAAGGAGACAGAGGGGTGAATCTTCTTCACCCTTAGACCCCAAGATAGACAAAATTACCAAGATGATAGAGTCATTGGCCTCTGAAATCTCCAAGCTGAAGGTTGAGTAGTGTCACACGGAATGAGTCGATCTTGCGGACAAGATAGACCTTCCTAGAATCCAAAGAAGACCTAATGACAAGCAAACCAACCAGACACTATCTTTCTCTAAATGTGCTTTATAAATAATGGAAAACAAATGTGTTTAAGGCCTACCTAATGTCCAACGCAAGTTTGGGGATGCCTTCGCTCCTTTGATCCAAGTAAGTTCCTTTGTCGCAAACCTGCATACACAAAAAAGGAAAACGATTAAATAGCACCTGAATAACCAGTATTATAAAACATATTTAACATGAAAGTCAAGGAGTCCATGAAACAAATAACATAAGATACTTGTTGAGAAAAATGAGCTTGATTGCATTAATTCAAAAGAAGAAGAACTTTACAACCTTTGCCTTGACACTGTACAAGCTCCTCCCAGGGTCCAACAAGAAGTCTCCTCTACTTTGACAAGCTTCACTCACTCCCCAATGAAGCCAAAAAGGTATGTGATCTCTCCTCTTAAGCTCAAATAGGAAGTCTTGATTTCACTAGCATTTACCCTAAAAAGTTCAGCTTCTAACCTCCCTAGCCACTAACCCAATGCCTCAATTTATAGTGCAATGGAGGGAAGTTACTAGGTCCTCCTTCAAAGGGATAGAATCCTCCTTCAAAGGGATAGCTCCTCCTAACAAGGGATTAGCTCCTTCTCTTTTGGGATGCATGAACCACCTTGGAGCGAACAATCCACGTCAAAATTCCTTCTAGAATCATCTAGAATTAACCCAAAGTGAGTTTTTTAAGATAAAAATTGCGCCTTTTGACTTTCACAGGGGTACGCACCTTCCCCTTTACATACAGAGCGTATAAGTACGCAGGTAATCTGAACAAAGGGTGCGGGCCCGCAGGCAAAAGTGAGAGAAAGTGCGGAACCAGAGTTACATTGTTTTTAATGTCTTTCTCTCATTTCCAAAGCTTATTTTGAAGAGATGAGGTTTGAAACTTGCTTAGGAGGCTAGTATAGGTGGTGATAGACCCATACTGACTGCAAATAATCAATGTGACGATATTTTTGTGTAACAGATTGACCCTAAAGTGCGAAGTCTGTAGTACATGAGGATTTCATTTATCATTTAGGAAGAGTGAAGTACTTTATCATTTCGAGGATCATCTCGCGGAGAGCCCGGTTGGAACCTGTAAAAACATTCAATGCAATATATATATATATAAGATCATATCATCACTGAGGTAGGCATTCCCATACTCAGATAAAAATTGACTCGGAGACTGAAAACTGACTAGAAAACTAACTACTGCTCTGATATAGGAATGATCTTGTAACACATCATAAGTATAGACA
>APFE030515663.1:189133-206506 GCA_000404065.3 Pinus taeda
GACGTCTGCTCCAGGTACAGTGGGATCTTCCCGCCACCGTCACCTTAGGAAGAATCCTAGAGAATATGGTCACTAAGGTTACCAACAGAAACAAATATACCTAGGGGAACAGTCTACGATCGGATACGCACGCAAGGGCAGAGTAGCAAGCTCAATCCCCTTGAAGGCTCCTCGACATAATCCAAGGTTTACCAACAAGTGACCCCAGGCTCCTCGACAATGGTTAATCCAAGGTTTACCGTTTGTAATACGTGAATATCTTGCGTCATTCCCAATGAGGAAGGATTGATTCCCACACTGATTCGGACACGATCTCATGCTTCTCCTTTAAGAGGAGCTTTCCCAGAGCATAGATGCAACAATTGGATTTCTCCTACCGCAAGATAAAGCTACTTGTTTGTTTTACTATCTTGGAGAGTTAATTACTCCCTACTCCAATATACTAGCCTAAGCTATGTTGGTGTATTAGAGCCCTAGAAACAAAAAAATTGCTAGATTGATTTTATTTTAAGAGTGATTTTTAATGGCTTTTGATTAAGTCAAGAGGTGATGGAGATGAAACTTGTGGTGTAAAGACTCGATTCAAAATCCCTACAAAAATGCACTTAAGATAATTAAATGATCTTTTCTCTTCAATGAAGTTCTAGCTAGGAAAGAGTTGGAAAATGCAAGTACTTGAAAACAAAAATCTTTCTTAACAATCAAATCAAAAGAAGAGTATTTGTTCCAATGCACTCAAAACGAGACAACTAATTATTTTCACAAGAATTCCCTTTTTCATTTGAACACTCAAATGCTACCAAGACAAACTTTTTCAAAAGAGATCTTTCATATTTTAAAAAACATTCAAAATTATAACTAAAGCAAATCTTTGAGAAAACTATGAATAAAGCAAACTTAAGATCTACAAAATATGAAAACCTATTTGAAGTAAAAGCTCACAAAAGTCTTTTCGAGGATGTTTTACTTGGCTATAAGCAAACCAAGGACCAATTTGTCCAGAATCATAAATAAGTCAAGAACAACCAATTTTGTTTTCTTTTTGAAAATGAAAATCCAAACTTTCAATCACAAGCTTTTTGAAGTTTTGTAAAGAGAAAACTCAAAGCGGATTCCTCAAGGGGAGATTTCATAAATGGTCAGACTCATAAGAAGGCTGATAGACGCTAAGGTGACCTGAAGTCCCTACAGCTTCTAAGCTCAGAGCCACTACACAACCAAATCGAAAAACAAACCCAACAAGCAAAACTCCTAGGAATTTCACCTAAAACCCTAATGCTAATGAAATTAAACCAAGGAAAGATTTCAACCAGTCACATGCAGGTATGGGCAGAGGATAACAACTACAAAATCAAGATAAAAACTAATTTAAAGAGTAAAATTCAAAATTTCAAAATTTTAGCAGGGTACGCAGGTTCAGAGTTTACACAGGTGCGTGTACGCTCTGTGCACAAAGCAAAAGTGCGTACAGGTACGCACTGTGATACATACGCAGACTGCGGACTTCGACTAAAGTAATGAAAAATAAAAAACAAACCTAAATCCACTAAGTCTACCCAAATCCACACACAACAAGCCAAAAACAGAAACAAAAAGGCAAGTTTCTCAAGTCAAAGAAAAACGAGGAAAACAGTCAAGTCCCCAGCGGAGTCGCCATTTTGTCACGCGGAATGAGTCGATCTTGCAGACAAGATAGACCTTCCTAGAATCCAAAGAAGACCTAATGACAAGCAAACCAACCAGACACTATCTTTCTCTAAATGTTCTTTATAAATAATGGTAAACAAATGTGTTTAAGGCCTACCTCATGTCCAACGCAAGTTTGGGGATGCCTTCGCTCCTTTGATCCAAGTAAGTTCCTTTGTCGCAAACCTGCAAGCACAAACAAGGCAAACAATTAAATAGCATATGAATATCCAATATTATAAAACATATTTAACATGAAAGTCAAGGAGTCCACGAAACAAATAACATAAGATACTTGTTGAGAAAAATGAGCTTGATTGTATTAATCAAAAGAAGAAGAACTTTACAACCTTTTCCTTGACGTTGTACAAGCCCCTCCCAGGGTCCAACAAGAAGTCTCCTCTACTTGGACAAGCTTCACTCACTCCCCAATGAAGCCAAAAAGGTATGTGATCTCTCCTCTTAAGCTCAAATAGGAAGTCTTGATTTCACCAGCATTTACCCTAAAAAATGTTCAGCTTCTAACCTCTCTAGCCACTAACCCAATGTCTCAATTTATAGTGCAATGGAGGTCAGTTACTAGGTCCTCCTTCAAAGGGATAGAATCCTCCTTCAAAGGGATAGCTCCTCCTAACAAGGGATTAGATCCTTCTCTTATGGGATGCATGAACCACTTTGGAGCGAACAATCCACGTCAAAATTCTTTCTAGAAACCTCTAGAATTAACCCAAAGTGACTTTTTTAAGATAAAAATTGTGCCTTTTGACTTTCACAGGGGTACGCACCCTCCCCTTTACATACATAGTGTATAAGTACGTAGATACTCTGAACAAAATGTGTGGGCCCGCAGGCAAAAGTGAGAGAAAGTGTGGAACCAGAGTTACATTGCTTTTTGATGTCTTTCTCTCATTTCCAAAGCTTGTTTTGAAGAGCTGAGGTCTGAGACTTGCTTAGGAAGCTGGTATAGGTGGTGATAGACCCATACCGACTGAAAATAATCAAGGTGACGATATTTTTGTGTAACAAGTAGCATTCAGGGAAGGGAAGGGTTCCTAATAAATTTGCTCCTATAAATCCAAATCCATATAGGAGAGCAAATGAACAATTGCAGATCATGCAAATGGAAAAAGAGGCTAGTGAAGAACAGAAGGTGAAGACTCCTTTCTAGAATGTAGTCATGGAGGAGGGGCAGTTTAATGAGGAGGATGACATCCACTGCATGGGAGAGAAAGGTAGTGCTTCCTTTTTGACATTTGCTACCTATGAGGAGTCATTACTCAAGGACCAGAACAGCCAAGGGTGGGACAGAGAAGCTGTTCTACAAATTGAAGATCAGAAGAGATATAACCTGAGGTCAAATATGAGTAATGTCAAAGAAAGCCCTATCGAAGGAGCTGTTATCTCCACAAAGCAACAAATTATCAAGTAAAAATGACCAGTAGTTGATCCCATCATTCTCAAAGCTCCAACTCAAGAGGTGAGAAGCCTTGACAAGTCCTCTTCTCCCTTCAGTTTTGAATCAGAAATCCAAAAGCTGAAAATATCTATACCTCTGATGGAACTGGTAAAGAATGAGGCCTTTAAGAAACCCACCCTTGATGCCCTTGAGCTCAAATCCATACAAGCATCAAACGACTATGTGAATTTGTAAGATGAGAAACCTGCAGTTGTTCTTAGCCCAATGACTAAACCTTCTGATGACAATTCCCCATCATTCTATGTCTCCTTGACTATTCATGACAAAACCTTTCACAACTGTCTGTTGGACACAGGTGCCAGCTATATTCTAATGCCAAAGGCTGTGATGGATGAATTAGGCCTTCACAACACTAGACCCTATCATGACTTGTTCTCTTTTGACTCAAGAAAGGTGAAATGTTTGGGATTAATCAAAGACTTGCCCATTACCTTGTCATAGTTGCCCATGAAGAGCATGATGATGGATATTGTGGTAGAAAATGTACCTCCTAAGTTTGGAATGCATCTTTCTAGAGGGTGGATTAAAAGATTAGGTTGGACATTGCAGAATGATTTGTCTTATGCTACCGCTCTAGTTTTTGGAGGTGAAAGCAAGAGATTATATAGAGAAGTTTAGCTAGCCTATATCATTAGTGATGAGAAGCATCCCACTAATCATCCCATCTATGCTATTGATACTGACTTCGAATCATGTATTCTCCAAATAGAAGAATCTCAGTTGGCCTCCATGCAACTCAGGAAACCAGTATGCCAGGTCATGGAGAAAGAAGGGCCATATATTTGGGATATCTTCTTTGACAGAGCTTGCTTTAGGGACGTTGCAAGAGCAGGTGTAGTGCTGATATCCCCAACTCAAGAATGCATGCCTCTGTCATTCAAGCTGATTTTTCAGGTCACCAAAAATATAATAAAGGATGAGGCTTTGATATTGGGCTTAAATGCTACTAAAGAAATGGGAATTAGAGACATAAAGGTGTTTGGAGATGTCGATCTCATCATTCAACAAGTGAACAAAACGTTCCAAGAAAAGCACCCCAGGCTGAAAACATATAGGGATGAGGTATGGAGGCTCAAAGATTCTTTTAGTAGCTTTTGTATCTCATATATTCCTAGAGTCAAGAATCATCTTGCCGATTCCCTTGATGTGTCTGCTAGTATGTTTGTTCCTCCTTTACCTCCTAGATTGACTTATGAAATCCAAGTAAAATATAGACCATCATTGCCTGATAATGTCAAGTATTGGAAAGTCTTTGAGGATGATGATGAAGTCAATAGGTTTCTACAAGTCATTGATGAATTATTTGAAATGAAAATTGTTCAAGATAATGAAACCGTGGAGGAAGGCCATCAATCCCATCTGAGAAACAAAATTGGTCAGAACAACATTATACAATTGCCTAGTAACCATATACCTAAAGGGTTGGTGCCTCTAGAGAAGTTGTTTGACCATAACGATGTGCCTTATAAGCCTACCCAACAAGATAACAAGTCTACAATCCATAAACACAATATAGGGAGCCCAGATCATCCAAAGTACATAAATCCGTCCACCCACTTGTTTGCTACACAAAGTTCTGACTATTGCACCCTAGTGAAGCAATTTGCTGATGTTTTTGCCTAGGAGTATAGTAAACTTAAGAATTATGAGAAGAACATCATTCAGCATAATATTCCACTAGATAAAGACACCATTTTTTTCAAGCAGAAGCTGAGACCCATAAACCCTCTGCTACTCCCTTTGATCGAAAAGGAAATTATGAAATTGTTGGCTGCCAAGATCATAGTTCCACTGAGGTATTTGAAGTGGGTAGCCAACTTGGTAGTAGTGAGGAAGAAAAGTGGGGAAATATGGTTGTGTGTCGACTTCAGAAACCTGAACAGATGCTCTAAGAAAGACAACTATCCCCTGCCCAAAATGGAACATCTGCTGCAAAAAGTTTCAGGGGCTAGAGTCATGTCTTTCTTCGATGGATTTTCAGGGTACAATCAAGTGGTTGTACATCCAGACGACCAAGAAAATATTGCCTTCACCACTCCTTGCGGCACATTCATGTACTCCAAGATTCCTTTTGGATTGATGAATGTTGGGGCCACCTTTCAGAGGGCCATGGATATAGCTTTCGTGGGAGAAAAGGACAAGTTTGTCCTAATTTACCTTGATGATATAATAGCTCACTCCAACAGTCATCAGGATCACTTGCAACATCTGAAGAAGGTGTTTTTGAAGTGCAAAAAGTTTGGGATTTTGGTAAATCCAAAGAAGTCACAGTTTGCTCTAGAATAAGGCAAGCTTTTAGGACATGCCGTTTCTGTTGTAGGTGTCAGGATCGACCCAAGAAGAGTTAAAGAAATCTATACATTGTCTGTCCCAAGGTAAAAGAATGACATTCAATCCTTTTTGGGTAGGATCAATGTTGAAAGGAGGTTTATTCCCAATTTTGCAGAACTAGTGAAGCATATCACTTCCATGATGAAGAAGGGATCAGAGATCAAATGGACAGATGCAGAAAGAAAATCTTCTAAAGCCATCAAATGAGCTATTATGGAATCTCCCACTTTAATCAGCCTAGACTATAAAAAGGAGTTCCATATCTTCTCTTTTGCTTCCTGTGACACCCTTGCAGTAGTCTTGTTGCAGAAAGATGATGAAGGTACAGAGCACCCAGTGGCCTTTTTCAGCAAAAATTTGGGAGATGCTGAATTAAGGTATGACCTCATCGAAAAGCAAGCTTATGCTCTCATTACATCTTTGAAGGCATTCTTAATCTACATTCTACACTCCAAGGTGATTTCCTATGTACCTTCTGCCTTAGTAAAGGATGTCCTAACACAGCCAAATGTTGATGGAAGAAGAGCTAAATGGATTGTAAAATTCATAGAGTTCAGCATAGAGGTAAATCCCACCAAGCTTTTCAAAGGCCAGGGCCTGGCTAAGCTTATGGCTGAAGAAAATTGCAGTCTGTTGGACATAAAATTGCATGGGTGCAAATTCAAAGGTTGAACAAACAGAGGAGGCAACAAAAGAATGAAGGCAGAACCAGTCATTAGCTGAGAATTTGGCTTCTTGTGATTGGTATTCCAGTATAGCTAATTTCATGTTGAAGCTAGACGTCCCTCCAGGGCTTAGCTCAAGTCAAGCTAGAACCATCAAGCTCAGAGCAACCAAGTTTTGTATTAATAAGAACCTGCTTTATTGGAAGGACCCAACTAGAATCCTCTTAAGATGTCTAGACAAAGAGCAGTCTGGGGAAGTCATGCACCAGCTTCATTCCAACATTTGTGGATAGCATCATTAATAGAAAACCACAACCCACAAGATCCCGAGAGATGGATATTATTGGCCCACTCTATTAAATGATGTGTTTTCATTTGTGAACTCTTGTGACAAGTGCCAGAGATTTATAGGAAGGCAACAGCTGAAATCCTTGCCCTTGAAGCCAATACATACTAGTGGCCCCTTCCAACAGTGGGGGTTAGATTTCATAGGGGAAATTAATCCACATTGCAGTGGCCAACATAGATGGATTTTAGTAGACACTGATTATTTTACCAAATGGATTGAGGCCATTCCCATTAAGGAAGTTGATCACCAGGTTGTCATGAAATTCTTGACAGAAAACATTTTCACCAGGTTTGGCTGCCCAAACAAATTGGTTATAGACAATGCAGCAGCCTTCAGGGAAAACGAATTGGTGGACATGTGTGAATCAATGGGCATCAAATTAGTGCATTCCACCTCATATTATCCTCAAGGTAATGGCCTAGAAAAATCATCCAATAAAATCCTAGTAAGGATAATCAAAACGCTGTTGGATGACAACAAGAGGAGCTGGGATTCCAAACTAAAGTTTGCATTGTGGGCTGACAGGATTACCATCAAGAAGTCCACAGGGAATTCTCCATTCAAGCTAGTATATGTCACTGAGGCTATTGCTCCAATCCAATTGATCCTCCCTGTGGCCAAATTCTTGCAAAAAGAGGAAAACAAGGAAAGTTACATGGCAAGGAGGATGAGTGACTTGGCTGAAGTTCACCAGATCAGAGACCAATTGATTGAGAGGTCTACAATACATTAAAGGAAAATCAAGGAAGCTTTTGACAGAAAGGCAAAGATGGACAATTTTCAGGTTGGTTACTTGGTTCTCAAATGGGATGCACTAAAGGAAAAGAAAGGCAATCATGGTAAATTTGATGCTCTATGGACAGGGCCATTTGTCATCTCTCAGGTCCAGGGGAACAATACTTTCATGTTGTAAAGTTTGGAGGGAGAAACTATTTTTAATGGCCCAGTCAATGGGTGGTTTTTTAAATTTTATTTTGTTTAAGGCTTTCAGGCTCAATATTGTAACTATGTTATTTTTCAAAGTTTTAGTGTAGGTTTAGATAAACTCCATGCCCAATGGAACAATAGGTAGTATTTCTGATTTTGTCGCTTACAGGAAAGGCAGTGGTCTACAGTTCGTGAAACCCCACAGGGAGGATTTCATCCCCAGAAGGAGCCATTGTTATCCCTGAAGTGCAGTTGTGACTTTGTGAAGGTCAAATGAGGATTCAGGCTACTTTGTTGTTCTTAAAAGGGGTCCCACATGGGCCATTATTCCCCCTTCTTCTCTTACCCCATTCACACTTTACCCTTTCTCTTTCCTAACTTAACCTTCACACTCCAAAAAATTCCTCTTTGGCCTTAGCCCCAAGCGCAATAGCCAAAATCCTCATAAAACCTCACCCATATGCCTTACGCGCCTATAGCACATTTCTCGAAGACATCTCATACCTTCACCACATCTTCGCCATTGATTTTCCCTGTCGATCCAGCGGTCCATGTCTGATCTAATACACCAACTTTTCTGACACTCCTCTGCCGTTAGATCACCCCCACCAGATCTTACGATCAGCACCCATATCGAGCGGACAACATGCGCGCAAAGTACCCCCACAAAAAGGGCAGTTTTTCTTTTTCCTCGCCGCTATGTGTCATCTTGTGAATGGCATCAGGCGAGTTCTGATACGTACCACTTACTGCACGATGCCCACGTGATGAAAACCATTACCTCTTAAATCAAACCACCCCACACATTATCACCCCCACATCTCCGCCACCCGATAACCGTCTGATTTTCTCGCCTAGAGATTTAATGCTCTAGACATGTTCTACTCCCACCATGACCGCTAGCCTCCAAAAAATGATCTCTGCCACACATCTCCCTTGATCCAACAACCACCATTTGTGATCATTCACGACTATTAATTTTCTCATGCACTCCGTACCCCACGTCCTTTCTGTTACTCGAAGAGGAAGATGGTCGACTCTGTCAGTCTGGCGACAAGCCAAACATGAAACTGAATTAAAAGAAGAGCATGGTCGAAGGAGAAAACGACACAGCACGACTCAACAACCGAATTAAATAGTCATGGAACTCCACTACCATGATCAATCCGACTACTTGAAGGACAGCATGGTACCAGAACCGATCAGGCTTTTCGTAGTGGAGAAAGCAACTACGGTCAAAGACACTATCAAACAGTTAATGGTAGTTGGTGGTCAATTAAGACCCCTGCATCCCGAATGACTAAGAGCCATTGTAATGATAGATTATAAATAGCCAAAATAAATATGTAATTAGGGTTGGAAGTTGTGTTTTGGTTCAACTTTTGGAGACTATAGATATTCTATAACTTGCAGCACCTCATCTTCATTTTTAGCAATGCAAGATTCTTTTGCTATTAATTGCTCATTGCCCATTTCTCCTCTATTCTAAACTTGTACCTGGAATGTTTTATTCATGATATTTTCTATGCCTAATGCTAGATAACTGTCATCTTATCTCTGTATTAGTAAATTGAATGTATCAGTGAGTAGGTCACTCAGGTTTCTTCTGTATCTAATGCAAGATAACTTTCATCTTATCTTTGCATTGATAGATTAGATTTGTAAGTTTCTTTACTAGTTGTAGCTGGCCATCATACATTATGTATGCATCTACTAGTGTGGTTAGTATTCTTCATTCATTCACTTAATCTACAATTTGTTGAGCATTGATGGTCTAAATCCTTGTAGTCTGAGGGTGTTCATGCATGTCTGGAGTGAAAACAGAGTAGAAGTGGTTATCTGGCTTGAACCAAACCATCACCCATCCCAATAATTTCCTAGAACCATATTGAAGATTATATGTTACCAGTTATCTCCGAGCTACAACCTAGGAGAGTTTCCTGGAGCCCTAACAAGAATTACCAATTTTGCACAAATGTTAATAAATATTTCGTTCAAATAGGATCATCAAATACCTGTGTGCATTTGTATGTTTATGGATTTCATTTTACACCAAATGTCCCACATAGTAAAAATTGTTAAAAGTGCACTTTTCAAAGATTAAATGTTGATTATACTACTTATTATATAAAAATTTAAGACATAAATTTTATTATATAACAAATTTATAATATAAAGTTTATTATTGATATAAATTTCTAAAAACCTTGTTTGTTGGCATCCTCGACATGCATCCTAAACTTCCATCCTCCACGTGCATCCTTAGTGTGCATACTTAGTGTGCATCCTCCATGTGCATCCTCAGTGTGCATCCTCAACAGAAACCCTCAACTACTATGCTCAGCGTGCATTCAAATCTTATTCAAAGGCATCGTCAGCCATGGAAACAGGGGTCTTCTCTGCCATGCCATCAGATGACAAACATGGTTTCCAAGTTGAGAGTTTCTTAGTGAAAAAGTTCCAAGAGAGTGTTGATGATTGGAATGATAAAATAAAGTATCCAGAAGGTATGATTGATATACTCATAATAGTAGTACTACATCAGTTTCTTTTTGGAAAATTCAATTTCAAAATTGAAGAGATAGATGCAACTATTTTTAACTATGATCATGAGTCGAAGGAATTGGTAATTTTTGGGAACAAGTTTTATCTATACCTTAATTTGGCTACCAAAGCAACTAAAATACCACCTAGGGGAGGAGTGATGTTGGACTACTTGAAAACCCCCAAGGTAGAAACGACTGAAATGGGTAACAGAAGCTATGGAAAAAAATAGTTGTTCCTAGAAATTGTTTAAAAATGGAAGATGTTCCCCCAAGATTATACAATACCCTTATTCATATTTTCCTTAGGACCAATATGAATCACCACAAGAAATATATTCCCCGTGAATGCATGAATTTGATCATACACTCAGTTGAAGACTTGGCCATAGATGTACCTTTTCTAATGGCTAAGAAATTGCACCATGCACTGGAGGAAAGTAAACTTAAGAGGGTCAAGTTTAGCTACTCGAGCATGCTGCAAAAAATTATTGACCTGTATCGATCCCATGTAGTGTGAGCAAGTCGTCCTAAACAAACATAAAGTAGGAGGTGTAAAGTGTAGGAAGAAAATCACAAAATATCTCAACATTTTCTAGAGAAGAATGTGGAAGGGGTTCCTCCTACTACCACTTCACAATTACTTGAAGACTTTCTGGAGGAAAATATGGAAAATGTGGGAAGTGAAATCAATCCAATTAACCTTGATGAATTTGTTGTTGTTGTAGATTTGGCAAGCTTAAATACATGCCAAGATGTAGATATGGTGTAGGGATTTCTTAACATTGATGAAGAAGCTATTGCTGATGGTATTTATGCTTCTTAAGAGGGTCAAGATGATTCTTGTATAAAGGGATGTGAACTATGCATGACTAAGGATAATAATTTTTTTGAAATCATGCAACATGTTGCAGATTTAGAGAAACCCAGACAGTCGTTATCTCCTCCACAGGTTCACCATGATTCCTCAAAAAAGAGCTATGAAAAATGCATGAATAAGGATAAGTAGATTATTGAACTCATGAATCAAGTTGCAGATTTAGAGAAATCAAAAGATTCATTATCTTCTCCATAAGTTCACCATGATTCCTCAAAAGAGAGCTATGAAATATGCATGAATAGAGATCAACATGCTTTTCATCTGAAGTAGGGATTTACGAGCTTACATAAATGTGTAGTGGACAATGAACAAAGGGAAAATGTATTTAGAGATGGGTACAAAAGAGATCTTTAATATTTGAAATCTAAAGCATGTAAAGTTATATATGATTGAATTAATGAACTTAATGATTTAGAAGAGAAGTATTGTTGGCTTAAAATTTTAACAGAGATAGACCCTAGGTTTAGACACAGGGTACAAACAACATAGTCTGTCATGGTCTAGAAATTCACTGAATTTTTCACCTCCCTTAAGAATAAAGAAAGGCGCCTAACCCAAGGCATGGAAAGACTTAACAAAATAAGGTATCATAGTATGGCATGAAGGATTAGCGCAACAAATAACCCATTAAATATATAATCATCTCATAACATTTGCACTTGTAGACATGACATATTCAGAAAATAAAATAAGTGACACATAACATAAATTACATAGAGAATTGTAAGTTAGGATTTAAATTTTTTAAAGGGGTTGCACAATCCATCATAATTCAAGCACACAAAGATTCCACAACTCCTTTTCATTAGAAACCAAATCATTACATAAAAAAAGGCTCTTCATTATAGGCGAGAGTGAGGATCACTACTAGATCATAATAAAACACAGAATGAATAGAAAGATATTATACAATAGGAATTTATTTAATCATCATAGTGGAAACATTTCATCATAAATTTAGAATTTTTCTCCTTGCCATATTTCCTTCGAATTTTAATAGATTTTATTCACTTGATCATGCTCAATTATTTGGTCCACTTACACAAAATTTGGGGTTTTGATCATTATCATCTTTGATTCTTTCAAACGCTAGCGCACCTATCCTTCTTTTGTGGCTTTTGAAAATTCCAATGTAACTATTTATTATTTTCCCTTGCCACTTCTTTCCAATCATTCTTGTTGTTTGGTGATCTAACCACACATTTTCCTTTTTCCGATGATCTCCTTTGTAACCATTTTCTGACCAAACCCTGATCAAAATTTGCCTAAATTGTTTTCCAAAACACAAAAGGACCCAACAGGCTCCAACCACAATATATTGAATCTTCCTTGATTCAATATTATATTGATGCCTCTACTTCTTCTTGTTGTTTTAATGCTTCTTTTTGTGCTTCCTCTTCTTGTTCGGTAAGTTCACCTTTAAACGAAGCACCCAACTCAGGTATTTTTTGTATAACATCAACTTTAAAACCAAAATATTCATCTATAGGAGACTTCCAGGAAACAAAAAGAACAAAGAATTTATTATGAAACTAAGTAGTTCACTCAGTAGTAGGCTGTTTAAGAATGCACTCATCATGGTTTTCCATTGACTATTTGCATTAGAATTGAGTTGTTGCAACTTCATAAAATGTTTATGAGTGGGAAATTGAAGGTAACACAACATAACTTTAGCACAATGCGAGCCTTTTTCCAACTAATCAATTTGTTTTTAAAATGAACCAACACAAGAAAATAATTTCTATTGTTGATTTGTTATGCAATCAATTCACAAAAAAAAAAAGATAGATAAACAACTTGGAAAATAGCCTCTTGGGGGGAGAGGGGTAACCTCCGTTACATCACATAAATGAATAATTCTTGGATGATTCAAATTAAAAACCTCATTTATATATATAATATATTATATATATTATATATATATATATATATATAATTATATATAGGAGTCTAAGAGGTTATAATATAATCCTACATAAGAATAATAATACAAGGGCACAATAATAACTATAGTGGCTTTTATGGGGCACAATAATAACAATATGGGGACTACATGGGCACATCAATAACAATAAAGGGGTACACTACTATTATAGGGACCTAACATGATTGAATTATGTTGGCTTGATGGGCCTTGACCCAGGTTTAGTGTTAGTCAGCCAAGCAAATCCCTACACTACTGGCCCTTTCGACATCAATCCGTGGAGTGCGAACCGAACTCTTACCCGAAGTAGTATGGGGGGATGCAGGAACCAAGTTTTCGCACCCTGAGATGGTTTTGATGTCGACTTTATACCTTAAACCATTCCTTCTCGTAGATCAATAAGCCTTTAGGGCTTATCGATGTACTTTCACTTGCATCTATTAGAACCTCCGTGAAGGTATATGATCATCCTTTGCACAACCCTAAACGATGATTCAGGCGCTTACGCACCTTTGTAAATATGCTACTATATAAGTTCCCGAATTATCTTAAGTGTTCACCAACTTTATCATACAATTAGAATTGTCTTTGCATAAACATATATTCTTACTCGTGTTCAAATAACAAATAGAAACAGATATATTTGTGCATCAAATTAGCATTATAATGTAAACCTAAAAATTAAAATAAGATTATTGCATGTAATAACCAAAGGTAGAATACATAGTAATTTCATAATACTCCTCCTTATTGATGACTTAGGTTTCCAATATAGACTCTATCCGCCCTGTGCACATAGCTTCGATGGTCCGCGCAATCAGCTACAGACTTCTACCTAGGCCTTTGTGCACTCAGCTGCAGAGCCTCTTCCTATGCTAAGACTCTCACTCTTAGCTCTTTAAAAACTCATAAAGAACTTCTTCTTAACTTACTTCTCCCCCTTAGACTCCTCTAAGACCTCTTTTTATACGATCCCATGGTCCGCAGACCAAGGGTGGATCTCTAAAACTGACACAACCAATCTAGACTAAGGGCGGAAAACCATTTTTGACTCTTGATATCTTCATGCAATGCGACCACAAAATGCAGAGACTTTACATTTCTTTATACAAAATCCGGGCCTTCTGCCCCAAAACTTGGGTTTTTAACCCCAAAATTGACCCCCAAGGGACTCGTTCCCAATAGGCCCCCAACACAAACATCGTGACTCGCCCTCGAGTCACTCAGCTGGTGCAAAGATCTTGTCACAAAGACCTCCTATCTCGACTTGGACTACTGCAACTTTGGCGGTACACTATGCTACTGCCTGATTCATCTCTTCGACTAGCTGCTTCATTGCTAGCCTTGCGCCATCGAACTGAATCTTCTGCTGAGCCTTCTGCAGACTAGCCAACTTGACTTCAATTGTAGCCGTGATCAAATAGGCCTTGTCCAACAAAGCTGTCAGTGAGACTTTAGCACAACTTCCTTGTGTTGGGCTACATCTACCTACTCTTTCAATGCCTTAGACTCCTACAGCTTAGCTAACCTCTACGTGATGGCGAAAGTATGTGCTGTCGCTTTGACTTCATTGTAGCACTTCTGAAGCTCTAATGCATCCATTTCTAGCCACTATACAGTAGGATCTTCTTGCAGGCAGGTGACTAACTCGAGCAACTGCACAAAGAGCGTGGTACAGTCCTTCACTACACTCTCTACTATTGCTACTGCGTCTTACACAATGGTCTTGCACTGCTCTCTGATCTCTGGCGGAGTTGAAGGCTGAGCCTTCAACTGTAACTCTGCAATTTTGAGGTTTAGCTCCAGCTAAACCTTTTCCAATTTAGTTTGTGTATTGCGCACTCCAACAGTGAGCTTTCAAACCCTCACATCTATCGACTCAGCCTTAGGAATGCCCAGTTCCGGGACAGTCCTGGACGCCTTAGCCATGACTGTGGCAATGCATTGGTTCTTATCTATAATGTCCTTTACAAGGTCAAGGGGGGAGTCTCTCTGCATGGTTATCTTGGTGTTCTTGGCCTTTTGTTCATTGATCACTAGAAATGTGCGCTATTCACAAGCCCGAATTTACGTGATCACACCATCCTGCAAAAGGTGAAGTGCCTCATTGGGAAGCACAACCAAGTTGATTCCAACTCTCTTAAGGGCACTGACAGTGGGTCGATTAGATTCAGTCTCTATTGTTAGTGCTCCATCTGATAGAACTATTGCTCGGGGATCCCTTGCATGCAGCATCCCTTCGGCTTTTGAGGTACCAAGCGCCAAACTGGTTGATGTTGTGCTAGTCTGTATCTATGATGCGTGGATATGCAACTTATGTAGATCCATCTGTATAGCACCCAAAGCCTGCTATTTTTTTTGCTCAAACTGCTGCAGCAGTTCTGCAGTGGCATCCTATACCATAGTACCTATGTCATTTAAGTCCCCTTTTTTTAGGGTGATTGGGTCTAGAGACGTCTTGCTAGCCTTAGACTTCTTCCGTGGCCCTACTTTCTCTGGGTATCTGTTGCGCTTGATGCAGAACAGAGTTTTCTTTAGGTCATCTCCTCCCTACTCCATCTAATCATCTTCTTCCTTGGTCTCTAGGGAAGGTAACGTGTGACTCTAGTGAAATTCATTCTCCTCTTTGCCTACCTATCCACCCAACTACTACACAGTAGTGCATTTTACCTTGGCCTTGTCATCAGCCTCCTTTCTCCTCTGCATGACCAACTGTTCCATCTTCAACTTGGCTTCTTCCTTCTTTCCCTGTGCGATGGTCTTGCTATATCCCAGTATTGAGTCTATGGCATTGCACCAATTTTCCAACCAGCAGTCAAGGACTGTTGCATTTGCATCATCTGTGGCCAAGTATGGAAGGTCGTGCCATTTCTTCTTAGGTTCCTTTCGTGCCCGTATTGAGACATGGTGGAATTTAGCCTTGAATTCCACGTAGTCCTGCAACTACTCAAAATTTGTTGGTGTCATGGCTTGCGGGTGATGGCCATATGGATGCTCATCTCAATCAAGATCTAGAAGATCTTGTTGTCCTTTATCTGTTGAGGATCCTTCGTCACCCACAGCGAAGCGAAATTCACTACCTTTGGTAGGTCTGACATGACTAGAGGAGACTAGCTATCTTCAGGTAGCTCCCACGTAACCGGCGTTATGGACAGAAATAGCCATGCATAGTGGAAATTCTTACTGTGATCTTGTGCCTCGTGGTAGTTCACAAGGAACTCATCATAGAGGTAGCACACCCATTTAAATTGAACTCCATCCACGTATTGGGCCACCAAAGCTATCACTGGTGCTGACACTTCATTTGCGCGACACTTCCGCATGACCTTCCCTGCCAATATTTGCATCACCACCTTAACCACGAGGTCAGAGATACTCAAAATGGCATAGCCATGTAGCTTCTTACAAGCTTGAATTTTTCCTTCATCGCCTCAACAAGCACATGCTTGTTGACCTTTCCGCCAAATGCCATGGCTAGATTTTCTCCTGTGTACAACAGTAGTGTGATGCTATGAAGCAGCATGTCAGTGATGGGTATTGACTCCTCTAGCCACAGACACCCATCAAGCACCAAGCACATCATCTTCTTGATCACTACATCATGATAGGTGAGCAGTTGTAATGTGGCACTCATAGCAGGTTTAGCAGGCCTGCCTTATCCATGCCTTTCAGCCACTTCCTTGGCTCCAAAGCTGTCACTCCAGTATTTTTGTGGAAGACATAGTATATAATTTGGTCTGGCACTAAATGAGGGAAGCGCTCCATCTCAGCGAAGTCCCAGCCCTCCAACTTCAAAAGGGGGACACGCCCCAAGAGTGGTCCTTCAAAGACAATTTGGTCCGGAAGGAGGGGTGTGAGCAGGGTGACCTACTCTCATTAATATCTTTAGGCACCTTCATCTTTCCCCTGTGCGGAGGAATGTATTCAAGTAACTTAGAGATGGGGTTTGACCCCTCAATTTCAACGTCCTCCATTTCCACTGCAATATCCTCATCATCCATGGGGATTTATTCAACCTCTTCCTCTGGCTCTAGGACAATCATTTTGTCCTTTTCTTGCACGGTGGGTTTCGCTGGCTGTGGGTGCTTCCTAGGTGATGCACACACCAACAACTACATTTTCTTCTTGTCCTTCTTCAATTTTTTACCCTCTTGGGTTGGTGTAGGCCTTGGCCTGGGTGTCTTGAGGGATTTACGCACTTCTACTGGTACTTCCGCAAGAACAACCTCCGGGGAAGCTCCCTCTACTGCCATAGCTACCTATGGAACAACTCCCTCCGTTGTCACTGCTTCATTACTCATAGCTTCTGTAAGCATTGACATGATGCTATGCAACAACTCCTATGTCTCCTTTCGCAATGTCTCAAACGCTAAACTTTCTATCAAAACTTCAAAATTTTCATAGTTCATGTGTGCCTGAGAGCTCAACACCTCAATTCTCAAAATGGCAAGTGTTTTCCACTGGGAAACCCTTTGTAATTTATAAGAATTTTTGAATTCAAATCCAAGCGTTCCGCCCAAAATCAGTTCATTAATGCGAGATTGGAAACATATTTTCAAAGATCTAGTCCATAAATTCCGACTTAAACACT
>APFE030515663.1:212015-285252 GCA_000404065.3 Pinus taeda
GGTTTTTTTTGCAACTTCTGAAACGTCACAGAAAAAACGTTATAGCGAAAATGCCACGATGACCTGTTTGGAGCAGCAAAACCCTAGAATCCAAAGCTCTGATACCAAATGTTATGAAACCAGCTCAAAAAGATAGAAAAGATAGATCAACGCCTTAGAATTCAGCCTCTTCGAGGGGGCAACCTCCTTTACATTACATAAATGAACAATTCTTGGATGATACAAATGAAAAGACCTCCTTTCTATATATAGGAGTCTAAAGGGTCATAACATAATTAGAGCCGACATAACAATAATAATGTAAGGGCACAATAATAACAATAGTGGGCTTCTATGGGGCACAATAGTAACAATATGGGCACTACATGGGTACATCAATATAATAAGTGGGTTGTACTAATAACAATAAGGGGTTACACTAGTAGTATAGGGGCCTAACACGCAGCGCCACCAAATTTCTCACAGAATGCTTGATTTTTCTTTCTTTTGCCCAATGACTACTCCAAATCATGTTTTTTGCTCCACACTTCTAATTTTCAAAGTAAAATGACACATAACAATGAATAACTTTACATACCTTCTCACTTCAATTTTTGTCTATTCAAACCCACTTTTATAAAGTTTACAATGACTTCTTTCAAATGCTTCGTTTTTATGCTTTGAAGCTTGACCCTTTTCCCCTGGAAATGTGATGAACTGATGCTTTGATGTTTTCCTTTTGCAGTGGCAGAAATTGGCAAGATGACCAGGAACAGCTGAATAATACTTATTACATATAGGAACCATAAAATTACATCAAATTACATGGAAATAAAACAATAAAATACAAGTGCTATGTTTTACCTCAAAACATATTTTGAGGTTAAAGAGATTTATTTAGCTTACAAAAAGGAAATTTATAATTTGTTGAACTTTATTTACCCCTCATGTGTCTACTAACATTTATTACTCTTTTGAATGACCATGGTGAAAAACCCTAAGACCTAGTGAAACTAAAGTCTAATACTAATTTTTATAAATGATGTGAACAGGAATGATTATGAATGACTGAGAACATAGGTGAAATAGGCATCAGGTATACAACATGAGGGACAAATGAAATGAAACCCCACCATTAGCTGATCCATGAACTAATGAAGTGCAGCTCATCAGAATGGGACACCTAATATGAAATGCAAAAGATAAATTTTGATCACTGATGGCAGTGTGAAAGCACTGACACTAACAAGGCAGTCCTTCATCTAAATTAGTAGGTTCCTCTCTAGTTTCAATGTGTGATAGATGATCAGGTACCACATTTAGTCATCTTGGTTTCACAATAACCTCAAAGTCATACTCCTGGAACATCAATAGCCACCTATAGGTTTCCCCCCCAACACAAGCTTGTTGATCAGGTACCTTAACACAAAATCATTCGTATACATCTTAAACTGTCCGCCCAAGAAATAGTGCTTGAAGTTTCGAAGCGCGTATACCATAGCTAATCCTTCATGCTCTGTCATGGAATAATTTTTCTCTGTGTTAGATATCTTCCTACTTGTAAACGCTATAGGATGATCTAGTTCTTCCTCACCGGCTTTTGTCAGCACGGCCCCCAGTGCAATACAAGATGCATCCACGTGCACATGAAATTCCTTCTTCCAATCCGAGAAGACTAGGATCAGAGTGGCGACCATTTTTTCTTTCAACACATCCCAACTCTTTTGACATTCATCATTCCAACAGAATGTAGCATCCTTTTTCAACAATTTCTCCATAGGCACGGTGATCTGGGCATAGCTCTTGATTGACTTCCTATAGTATCTAGTATGCCCTAGATTTGCACGAAAGCTATTTCACACACCTTGGTGCCACCAAGTTGATTATCACTACGATCTTCACGGGGTCTACCGTCAATCCTTGTTTGCATACCACATGACCCAGCAAGATCCAAAAAGGGAAACAAAACAAACACTTCTTCAAATTGAGAGCAATTTGGTATCTCCTACATGTATCTACCATCAAGCGCAGACTTTCCATATGGCGTTGTTGTGCTTATCAACAACCCCCCCATTTACTAGTATTAGTAATAACATTACTAAATGGGTACCCTTCCAAAAAAATCAATCCTAGCATCTAGTCAAGCCCTTTTAGTTTTAGAATAAAATAAGATGTCAAAATAGAACTTGCAAAATCATGGAAAATTTACCTTTTCATACTTTAGCATATAAAACTTCACAAACGATGAGTTTCATAAATAAGCGCCACATGGTAAAATAACCTAAAAAGTAACTTTATACCCAGAAATTTGTAAATATTAAAATAATCCTTGAAAAGACCCTCTTTTAAAGGATAGATTCTCGCCTCAAAAAAATTATTACGACAAACCTTCCTTATAAAAGTTACCCCATGAAATTGTGATCCGCGAAATGCGAAATCATAAAACTCCTATAACTATCTCGCATCGCAGTTTCAACCATGCAATGCTACTCAATAAAGCATAAGCAAATATTTCAAATTGTGATAGCATCTCACATATCACATATCGCATCAAATCACATGGCGATAGTTCTTAATGTAAATGGGTTTTTGCGATATACTGATCTGCGATATTGCGTAGAAAATCACAAAATCGCTTTTATCGCAACTCAAAGGGTTCACAGTTCTAAGAGAGTGCTTCCCGAATTTCGATGTGAAGTAATTGACATTAAGTTAAGGATAACAGTTCATTAGTGGACATTTATTAAAAGAATGATTACGATCAAGTATGAAAGGCCATTTGACGCAAGTTGATATCTTCTAACGTGATTTAGAATTAAGACCCTCCATCACTTTTATTTCGTCCTTTTATTGATTTATTTTTGCATTCACTATCATTTTTATCCTATTCTTCTCTTCTCTTGTAACTTTCAAGAAGAACACATAGAGCAGGACATCCAAAGAAATGGTGAAGAAAGGAAAGGCACCCGCTTCTGAGAAATCAGAGATAACCCCCCTGTTCATAGATACTACTTGTAATCGAGATGCAGGGACATCCACATGGGAGACTATGTATCGGCTATTAGATGAAGAACAATCGATAATTTTGGAAACAATAGTTATAGTGGATGGATGTGTTTCTTCTAATGCTACTTTAACTGAACTTGCATGCTCATTCTTGCACCGCATTGCTGCAAGACCAAAGATACTTCCTTATATTGACATGGTTAAGTGGATCATAGACGATGCAGACATATCAGACAGAGAATTCAAGACGGCAAGCCTAGAATTCATAGGGTCGTTTACTCTAGATAACCTGAGACTCATGTACCATCTACAATAGACAGTTTGTTGAGAAGTTCGTCAAGGAAAATGAAGACCCGGTAGAATGCATGAAGAATTGGTCAAACAATGAAGAAATACTCAAGAAAGATAAGAACAATATGTACACCACTGGTTCTCTCAGTTCCCCTTTCTGTTTTGTTGTCGCTATGTTATGTAGATTGTTTGGTATACCAGACAACACCAAATCCTCATCAGAATGGTTACCCATAATAGATGCATCCGTCAATGCTACAATAATGAATTGGGCTCAAATCTCGTCTAATAGCTTAGCTACAACATTTTTAGAGTACAAAAGAAAAAGGAGTATTGCTTCGAGTGTTTACCCTCCATTTTTCATGAGCACCTATGTTATGGATGTTGTTTTTTTTGGTTCCAAGTTTCCTCTTATGGGATGGAAGTGGACCACTCAAAATCCACTTCCTATTGAAATATATTAGAAAATCATGTGGGAGTATAATTTCGCACCACACTTCTTCAAGATTTGTCATGGGGTTATGCTTCCAATTCACAAAAGGATTTACAACTAAGATGACCCTAGGTTCCCCCAAGAAGATGAAGTAGATATTCAACCTGTAGCTAGATGGTTCGGGGAAGAATTATTCACAGATATAAGAGTATTCGGTAGTATTACTTTTCCCTAGACAAACTGATGCCTAGGAAGATAGCCTATGAGACATGCAGTGAAGAGGGGATGAGTAAGATATTGAAGGATTCCAAGAAGGCCATTTGGACCCAATTTCCTGTAACATGTGGAGTATTTGCATTGCATGACTTAGGACATGATTTCAAAGAGGTTGACAATGTATTATCTTTGCAATTACCCAAGTTCCCAGGAAGACAATATGATCCCTTTGGTATTGTCAAATATTTTAACACAATGGTCAAAATAAGAATATTCACCCATGAAAAGACCCCTTTGATGATGTTTTCCTGTAGAAAAACACCTTCAAAGAAGTACAACATATGGCACAAATACTTTTTGATCAAGAAGGTCTCCAAGCATTTGATAACTACAGGAAAAAGAGGTTATCTAAGGTCCCATTAGACCAACTACTCATTGAGCCAATGAGAGATCCTACTCCCAGTATCGGCATTGATAGGGAATCAAAGGAAAAATCGAAAACAAATTCTGGAAATGAGTCCCCAGAAAATTCTGTCGAACAATCTAAGAAAACATCAGAGAATGAACATAGAAAGTGTGAGGAATTGAGTAAAGACACAGCCCAGTTCACAACAAATTCATATCAGCAGACTTCACTCATAAAACAAGTCAAAACCTCAACTCCCCTTACACAGTGAGCAAGGCCACTTTTAATTGATTTAGAAGAAGAATGGGACAATTTCAATAAGAGACTCAACACGGAGGAACAAATCACAGAGCCACCAACAAACCAACAAGAAACGACCACAGAAATTGTAACAGGAGGAGCTGTTAGCACTTAAGAAACAAAGAATATTCCCATTTCTCCCACATCTAAGATTATATTGAGAATAGAGGAAATTCCTCCTCTAGATGTATTCTACAGCCCTCAACACAAATCCATCGTTAAAAGATAGATAAAGAAAAGAAAGTTGGATTCAACGCTCACTCCTAAGGATGAACCTCTATATGTTCTCTGGAAAGACACATCCACATATCCATCAACTAACCTCACTAAACTCTTGTAGTTCATAGGCACATATGCTTTAGTGACCATTGACAAGGTAGTGGGGGTACAACTGCTGCTCAAAGAAAAAGAAAACAAAATTTTGTTATTAGAACAACAGTTACAGTAGGCCAGTACTAACCAACAAGCAGAAATGTAGTTGGCTAAACTTCAGCAAGAGTTTCAGCAAATGCAGATAGCACATTAGAGCAGTTTAATAGGTAAAGAAGTGCAGTTATAGAGCATAGAAAAACTGCATAAATATGACCCAAAGATTGAACAGTTTGTCAAAGAAGCGCTTGGCCTAAATTCTCAGCTTTTACATTAGAAAGAGTTATTATTCCAAAAGGTTTCGTAGTGGAATTCTCACTACGAAATGAGCAATAACATATTGAATCAAGTTGTAGAATTGAAACTTGAATATGACACAATTCTTAAGAAAGTTTCAGACTTATTAAATTGGCAGAAATCCGAGGATGGGAAAAGAGAAGATATGCTCAAATTAGATGAATCACATAAAGAAATCTTATTTGCAAATTGGGATTCTTGGCTCAAAGAGGAAGAACAGGCAATTGAGGATGCAGTAGCAACAACAACAACATCATCGAATGTGTGAATGAGAATTTACACAATGCTAATTTGGTAGCAGAAATGACCCCTGGCTTTCTTCCAAATGCAGAACAACTTCAAGCAGTATGGAAACAGTCAGCGAAGAAAAGGGAAACGACAGTTAGATAAGTAACCAGGTTGAACTGGGAGGTGTATTGGAAATACCTAGTGAAACCGCACAGCCAATGGATGACCTTGAGGTGCTTGATCACTTCCACTTAGAAAATGGTGCCAGAACACACCAATGCCGTCTTCACAGGACAACTAAAAGCTGAAGTCGGCCAACCGACACTCCTTAAGCGTATGCTGGATATTTGCAATCTCAAAGATCAAATGCAAGATTAGTGATAGACATATTTTATTTTGTTTTTGTTTATTTTCACTTAAAATGAGGTAGGTCGTTTAAATCTCCTCATCTATTTTTGTAATTTCTATTTTTAGTTCCGTACATTAGTTTTTAAACTCCTCTCATGCATTTAGAGAGGGGTCCAGAAATTTTATCAAAAACATTCTTCAGAACATGCACTTTTGTCCCTTTGAGGAGGTTTTGGTAAAGTTCATGGAACGAAATTTATTTTCTACTTGAGTTCAGCCCCTTCTACTAAAATTGCACTTTTTACTCTTAGTTGATGTTGAATGATTTGAAAGCGGATCGATATTGTTGGAGCACATGAGTAGGACGTATTACAAATGGTACTTCTATCTCTTAAAGCTTTTTAATTGTGTATCAAGCAATAAATCATTTTAAATTATTTATGTATGAAAGTTTAAGTTCTTAGTTATCATTACTGCACTTTTGTATGATGATGATTTATTCTTTATGATGAATATATGAATGACTCTTTATGCGATATATCTCTCATATCGTTTCGACTAACTTTTTATACGAAACAATCATTATTAAACGAATTCTCTTCTTATTGTAATTGAATGATCTTTATTATCAATTACTTTGAGAAATAATTTTAGATCGCATATATATAAACGTTACTCCCGGGATAGTCTTAAACTTAGATGTTTTCTTTGATTATGATAGATTGCATAGGATAGTTAGAAGATAGATCAATTTTAGAATAAGTATTTACCTCATAAAATCCAAAAAAGAAAAACATCATCCCGTCAGCACGAATATTATAAGTAGATTGGGAAACTGATCCTATCATCCCCAATCAGAGGCATTATTCCAAACGGAAAAGGAGTTGCCCTAAGGTCCAGACCGGGTGGTTATCCCCCTCATTGGAGTCCCTATTTTTCGAGCCTTCAACATGTTTGGTGCTAGAAGGAGGGTCTAATTGTAAATGGAAAGAAAATCTACATATTCACACCATTCTAAGAGTAAAAATCCCTCACCATCACCCTCAACTTCTCGTTCGCATTCCAAATCTCCTACCTTTATACCAGAAGCTGAAAAGAAAAATATAGAGCACATTACTAAAATCCCAAACAAGGCAGATCATTCTTCTTCAGAGCCCCCTGAGTTACAAACTTTAATCCATAAGTTACAGGGGATTTCAATATCTCAAGAGGAATCTGAGTTATCCCAAGGTAGTGTCACTTCTCATCTAACCCCATCTCAATGACTGACTAGAGCACAGAGCGAAAAACTAGGAATCCCACTAGTTGAGTTTCCTCTACAGAGTCGTAAGAAATCTAAGAAAACACCCTCAAAATCTCATGCTGAGGGTCTATCATCATCTTCTTCCGCCATCCCACTCACTTCATCACAAGGTCACTCATCCATCCCCCAACTCCAGATCGTGGTTCATACAGGTACAGGAGCTACATCCTCCTCTACCCAATCACCTTCAACTACTGCCACACCTTCTTCTACTCATATCTCGATGATGGCACAAAATCCACCGAACCCATGGGCCAACCCAGGGGTTGTAATAATTTCTGGACCTTTATCTCAATTACCAGTTCATCCTAAAAAATGGTTTCCCAAATTCAATCCTCACAATGGCCTATTAGCCGAAGAACACATAAATAATTTTATGCTATCTGTTAATTTGAATGGAGTAACAGAAGAGGACGCAGTTGTAAGATTATTCCCCTATACTTTATAAGGAGTAGTAGGATCATGGTATTTTTCATTACCATCAGGCTCCATTAATAACTGGGATACATTTCAAGAATAGTTTTTAACAAAATTTGGGGATGATAGGTCCACAACAACCTTAATAAATGACCTCTCCAATTTAAAAGCCGAACCAAAGGAACCATTTAAGGACTTCAACTCTCGCTTAAATAAATTATTGAACAAAATACCAACAACATCTAAGCCTAGTGATGAAATCCAAAATGAGTGGTATATTTCTACTTTACCTTCAAATTCAGCCATCTTTGTAGACAGAGCTGTCAAGCCAACATTAGCAGAAAACATGAAAGAGCCAATAGCTGTAGAGAAACATATCCCAGCCATAGAAAAGAAACATGCTTTAGATGAAAGGAAATCTAAAAAAGTGACTTCCAGAGATGATTAAAAGAAGAAACAACCAAAGGACTCGTTCGACCTGGAAGGGTTACAAAAAGTCTTGAAGACCATGTCCAATGAAATGGTTGATATAAAGAAACAAGTAGCAGAAACCTCTTCCAGGAAACCTTTTAAACCCTATAAAATAAATCCCCCAACCGATCCTAAACCTCCAAATGCCATAACAAATGCTGAATCAGAAGGGGAAGAGGAAGAAGTTTCAAATGAGGAACAAACAGTCAATGAAGAAATCATAGAACTAGAAGGAATGTGGGACTTCACTCTTCCAAATGAGAAAGATCAAGAAGCATTACCTGTTTCTACTAGAAATATAAATCAACTTGATCCTCCATAGTCTAGTACAAAACAGAAAAACCCAATTCCACCTCCCAGGGATAAAATCGTAGGTAAAAAAACCTCACCGAAGTCTACTCAGACAAACCCAATCCAATATGATTCGACATCTTCATCTAAAACGCTTATCATCTTAGATGAAATGGAATACAACATTGTTGAAGATATGAAGAAAACCAGAGCAAACATTACTCTTGATGAGCTCAGTAAGTTAAAACATCAACAAAAATTACTCTTGAGAGAACTCAATGCAGTACCTACTACGCGTCTTCCCACCACTGTGATTTCATAGGTTGCTCATGAAATGGGAAGACCTCCAAATAGCATTGCAAATAAAATCGACCCAACTGACATTGCTCTAATTGGTGGAAGATCCAAATCCCATACTCCACCATTTCTCCTTACTTTTGAAGCTTTTAATAAAAACTTGCACAAATGTCTAGTTGATTTTGGTGCATCATCTAACATTTTACCTAAGACGGTTTGCGCTAAGTTAAATTTTCATCCTCAAAAATCTGCAGTACGAATAGTACAACTAGATCGGTCTCAAGTCGAAGTCGTCGGAGAACTTAATCAAGTAACCATAAGACTTTCGTCAAACCCAAAAGTGTGTCAAGTCATTGATATACTTATGGTTGACATTCCTGAATTTTATGGACTAATCCACTGTAGGGATTGGTCAGAAAAGCTTCACAGTTACTTTGCAACCGACTGGTCTCATATGTGGCTCCCCTATAGCAACAAACCAAATTAGATCAAAGTTGAACAAGAAAAACATCAAAAGTACATAGTGATAGAGTTAGAAGGAGAAAACGAGCCTGTAGCATATAGCAACAACATAATCGGAAATTATTCTGTTGAGTCATTCTTCAGAAATTTAAATGCTCACAATTCACCTTTTTTGAAAAATTCCATTTTATCTTAGATAGAAATTTTTCTCAAACTGACACTTCTAGATGTATCAATTTTGTAAATAACCCAGTCAATAAAACCATGTTTTGGAAATTATTTTTCGATGGTTCTAAATCCAACGATGGAGTAGGAGCAGGTTGTGTATTAGTTAGTCTAAGAGGAGAAAAACCATGTTAGCATGTAGACTTGAATTCGATTGCACAAAGAAATTGGACTTAATATCAAATACATTCAAGTATTTGGAGACTCTGAGATTGTCATTAGACAAGTAAGAAATAATATACATTGTCTATTAGGGCATTTGAAACACTATCAATCTCTAGTAGAAGAGCTGACCTCACACTTTATAGTTTTTAATATTTCATCTATTCCAAGACTCCAAAATGCTAGTGCCGATCTTCTTGCTAATGTAGCTTGCAAGCTTATTCCATCAAAGGACTACAACCCAGATAGATTCTCTATTGAATTAATTTTTAGACCCTCTATTCCCAATAACATTACCAACTAGAGAGTCTTCAACAATGACCCTAATATCATGAGTTTTCTTACTTTAAAAGGCTCTTACAATGATCATATAATTGACGAGGACTAACATGACAATCAATTGAAACAAGAAAGCCACAATAACGTTATACCAATATCCGTAGTCAAGTTAGAGGACCTATATGACTTAAGGGACAGATTTATATGATCCACCAATTAAAAACTCCAGTGTTTGAATCTGAGATATGAATTAATTAATCTGGGGATGGACATGAAACCACAAAACATCAACCTAGGTTTTGGCCTGACATCTGAAGAAAAATCAGCTTTTATTTGATTGTTGAAATAATACAAGAGTGTCTTCACTTGGAATTATGATAATCTTAAAACCTATGACACTTCAATTATCCAACATACAATTCCTCTGATCTCTGATAAAAAACCTGTTCAACAAAAATTAAGGAAAATACATCCTAATTTGCAAAGCCAAATTAAATCTAAGTTAAACAAATTACTAAGAGCCAAGATTATTTTTCCTGTCAGACATTCTAGATGGGTCTCCAATCTTGTCCCAGTCAAAAATAAAAATGGTGATATTCGGATTTGTATATACTTTCATAACCTCAATAAAGCTTGCCAAAAGGATAATTTTCCATTGCCCCCCTGGAACAGATATTACAATCAGTTGCAAGGTCAGAGTTAATGTCCTTTTTAGACACATGTTCAGGGTATAATCAAATCTTAGGCCACCCAGATTATCAATTGAAAACTACGTTCAGAACGAAATGGGATACTTATGCTTATCAAAAGATGCCATTTGGGCCATTCAATGTTGGTGCCACATTTCAAAGAGCCATGAAAATTGCGTTAGAGGATTAGTAAACAGGTCAATGGTAATCTACTTAGACGACATAACCGTATATTATAAAAAACATAGTAATCATCTAAGAGACCTAAAACAAATCTTTCAATGTTGTCAAAAATATGGAATTTCTCTTAACCCCAAAAAATCTTTTTTTTTTGTGTTGAGCGAAGGAAAACTTCTTAGATTCATACTATCCAAATCAGGAATCCATATTGACCCAGATAGGATCAAGGAAATTTCTGAGATATCTTTACCCCATAATAAAAAAGCAATGCAGTCTTTCCTTGGTCAAATAAATTTTGTTAAGAGATTCATCCTTGACTTCTCAAGGATTGTGTCACCCCTCCAAGCCATGACAAAGAAAAAATCTCTCTTCAAATGGGGTCATACTAAACATGAAGCGTTCAACTTGATAAAACAAGCAATTATAAATGCCCCATCTCTAGCAATGTCTAATTTTTCCAATCCTTTTACCTTATATACATTCGCCTCCAAGAAATCAAATGCCACCATACTCACACAAGTGAATCAAGATAAAACCGAAGCCCCAATTGCTTTCTTCAGTTAAAATTTACAAGGAGATGAATTAAATTACTCTAATGTTGAGAAATAGGCTTATGCTATTTTCAAAGGAATTAAACACTTCAGACCTTTCCTTCTCAAAAATCACACCAAAATAATAGTACCATTTCTAACAGTAAGAAATATTCTGGTACAAAAAGATGTGGGCAGAAAGAGAGCAAATTGGGTCATGGCCCTACAAGAATATGACGGTGAAATTAAACCAGCAAACATCGTAAAAGGTCAAGGTTTTTGCAGGATGTTGGTAGTAGCATTGAACATATCAGAGTCGTAGCCCCCAAATAGTGAAGTACAAATTTATGAGGTAAGCCTAAATGACTCTGAATCAGGATATGATGATATCCTTTTCTACCTAAAAAATGGATATGCACCTCCATATTTGAATTACACAAAGAAAAGAGCCCTGAGGCTAAAAGATAAACAATATCAAATCGTCAATGATGTACTGTTTAGAATGAATTATGATTATGTTCTACTTAGATGCCTCGATAAATCTGAAGCAGAAAAATTATTGCAGGAACTCCATGACGGACCAGCATGCGGACATTATGTAGGAGATGCTACAACAAACAAATTCCTGTGTGTTGGATACTACTGGCCAACTTTATTTAAAGATGCACACAGTTATGTAAGGAGATGTAAGATTTGCCAAACTGCTACTAGAAGATAGAAGAAACCATCATTGCCATTATAGCTGGTCAACATTGATCAACCATTTGAATAATGGGGATTAGACATAATAGGTGAGGTCGTTCCTCATTCTTCTAAACAGCATAAATACATTCTTACAGCTACTGACTACTTTACCAAATGGATAAAGGCAGTTCCACTCAAGATAGCCAACTCTGAGAATATCATTGCATTTATAGATCAATTCATCATCACCAGGTTTGGCTTGCCTTCTGCCTTAATGTTTGATAATGCATCATATTTCTTAGGCAATGCCATGACAGAATTCGCTCTCAAAAGAGATTTCAAACTCAAATATTCTGCTAATTATCCACAATGAAATGGGTTAGCCAAATCAATGAACAAAAACCTTATTAGAATTATTAAACAGACTATTGATCAAAACCAAAAAGCTGGCATAAGTCTTTAGTGTATGCTCTCTGGACAGATCGAATAAGTCAAAAAACCTCTATCGGCACTTCTCCTTTTAATTTAGTTTATGGGAAAGAAGTGGCCTTACCAACAAATCTAGCTATTCCTTCACTAGCCTTAGTTCAATTCATTGAAGAAACTCCTTGCTCATCCATGCAATTAAGACAATTGCAAATTCTTAAACTTGAAGAGGAACAAGAAAAGACCAGAATTACTCACGCACATCATCAACAATTAGTTAAAGCCTATTTTGATTCAAACTCAGTATCTAGAAAGGATTTTCAACTTGGAGACTTAGTATTAAAATGGGATAAAGCCCATGAAGAGAAAGGCAAGCATACTAAATTCCAATGGATGTGGCTTGGACCATTCCATATTGTCGAACTCATTTGCCCATCAACTTTCATGTTACAAGATTTGGCAGGGAAAAGGGAATCTTTACCTGTTAATGGACAGGTCCTAAAGAAATATTTTCCATAGAAGATGATCTCTTCTATTTTTCTGTAGATCATAGTTTCAGTTAAGTTTTCTTTCTATAATAAAACAAGTTGAGAATGGTAACTTTTGGTTTCACGAAAAGAATAGTTTCTCATTTCCATTTTGTTTTTTCACTCGTATCAATAGGAATGGTTATGAGAATTAATCTCCATTTATGAAACATATGGTTAAGTGATATTATTTTGGAAATTTTTTCCTGTTTTTTTATTTCAAATATCTAAGTTTTCGTTAGAATCAACCTTAGGAAGAAGCTTTCCTTACATCAGTCACAAAAAGTATCAATAGCAAAGCAAAGACTCTCTGCAGAAAAGCTATTTTTAAACTCTACAATTGTCGTCCAAGAAAATTCTTAAGGAACCAATGACTCCCTCCCCACTTGAGGAATTTGCAAGCATTCAAGGTAGAATCCAATTATACACTTCAACTTAAAGAATCAGAGGTCTCATCAAGAGCCGGCTTATCATGATCATAAAGATTATAACTAATTGACATTACCATACTGAATATCAAAACAGCGTAATGGCTTGAGATTGCTTCAATCAAAAGACAAGGGGTTTCATCAAGAGCCAGCTTGTTCAGTTAAGTTATAAATCAAGTGAATGGCACTATCAATTTTGGCCACCAAAGCAAGACATTGTTCTTTAAGAAACAAAAAAAAGAAGAAAAAAACGATAAGTATATATGAGGATTTATCTTTGAAAATTGCATTCTTCTCAAGTGGGACACTGGATCATTGCTGGGTAACAGGTAACCCTATCGAGGCTATGAACACCTGCTGGCAGCAAAGGCTCTACCTACGATAAATGAGTACACCAAAACTGATCTAACGAGATTCTTTTGTTTTATCTTTACAACCAAGTAATGACTGATGTGAGAAAAATGAATAACTCTGAGAAAAAGATAATCAGAATAAAGATAGTTAGAGCAGGATGTTGTTATTAATAAATAACATTATTTACCTTATATTTCATACAATGTAGTTTCATTTTCAAAACCATCTCTATTTTGGAAGTTTTAGAAAATTCAAAAAATCCTTAGAGATAACTGGTTCTTCCAAGTGAATCGCCAATTGTTGTGCTTATCAACAACCCCCACATTTACTAGTATTAGTAATAACATTACTAAATGGGTACCCTTCCAAAAAAGTCAATCCTAGCATCTAGTCAAGCCATTTTTTTTTTTAGAATAAAATAAGATGTCAAAACGGAACTTGCAAAATCATGGAAAATTTACCTTTTCATACTTTAGCATATAAAACTTCACAAACGATGAGTTTCATAAATAAGCGCCACATGGTAAAATAACCTAAAAAGTAACTTTATACCTAGAAAGTCATAAATATTAAAATAATCCTTAAAAAGACATCTTTTAAAGGACAGATTCTCGCCTCGCAAAAATGATTACAATAGACCTTCCTTATAAAATTTACCCCACGAAATCGCGATCCGTGAAATGCGAAATCATAAAACTCCTCTAACCGTCTCGCATTATAGTTTCAACTATGTAGCGCTACTCAATAAAGCATAAGTAAATACTACGAAATGCGATAGCATCTCGCATATTGCATATTGCATCAACTCACACGGTGGTAAGTCTTAGCATAAATGAGTTTTTAGGATATAACGATCTGCGATATTGCATAGCAAATCACAAAATCGCTTTTATCGCAACTCAAAGAGCTCACAATTCTAAGAGAGTGCTTCCCAACTAATGGACATTAAGTTAAGTAAAACGGTTCATTAGTGGACATTTATTAAAAGAATGATTACGATCAGGTATGAAAGGCTATTTGACGCAAGTTGATATCTTCTAACGTGATTTAGAATTAAGACCCTCCGTCACCTTTATTTCATCCTTTTATTGATTTATTTCTACATTCACTATAATTTTTATCCTATTCTGCTCTTCGCTTGTAACTTTCAGGAAGAACACACAAATCAAGACATCTGAAGAAATGGTGAAGAAAGGAAAGGCAACCGCTTCTGAGAAATCAGATATGACCCCCTTGTTCACAGATACTACTTGTAATCGAGATGCAGGGACATCCACATGGGAGACTATGTATCAGCTATTAGAGGAAGAAAAATTGAGAATTTTGGAAACAACAGTTATAGTGGATGGACGTGTTTCTTCTAATGCTACTCTGACTAATATTGCATACTCATTCTTACACCGCATTGCTGCAAAACCAAAGATACTTCCTTATACTGACATGGTTAAGTGGATCATAGATGATGCAGACATATCAAATAGAGAATTCAAGATGGCAAGCCAAGAATTCATAGGGCCATTTACTCCAAACAAACTGAGACTCATTTAACATCTACCAAAGCTACAGGCCATCTACAACAGGCAGTTTGTCGAGAAGTTTGTCAAGGAAAATGAAGACCTGGCAGAATGCATGAAGAATTGGTCAAACAATGAAGAAAGACTCAAGAAAGATAAGAATGGTATGTACACCACCGGTTCTCTTAGTTCCCCTTTCTATTTTTCTACGCTATGTTATGTAGATTGTTTGGTAAACTAGACCACCAAGTTCTTGTCAGAATGGTTACCCCTAATAGATGTAGCCATCAACGCTACAATAATGAATTGGGCTCAAATCCTATCCCATAACTTAGCTACAACAATTTTAGAGTAAAAAAGAAAAAGGAGTATTTCTTCGATGGTTTGCCCTCCATTTTTCATGAGTGCTTATGTTATGGATGTTTTTTTTTTGGTTCCAAGTTTCCTCTTATGGGATGGAAGTGGACTGCTCAAAATCCACTTCCTATTCAAATATATCATAAAGTCATGTGAGGGTCTAATTTTGCATCACACTTATTCAATATTTGTCATGGGGTTATGCTTCTGATTCATAAAAGGATTTACAACCGAGATGCCCCTAGGTTCTCCTAAGAAGCTAAAGTAGATATTCTCCCCGTAGCAGATGGTTCGGGGAAGAATTATTCACATATATTAGAGTGTTCGGTTGTATTGCCTTTCCCCATGTTCTACCTTTCTACGTCCCAGACAAACTGATGGCTAGGAAGATAGCCTATCAGACATGCAGCGAAGGGGGATTGAGTAAGATATTGAAGGATTCCAAGAAGGCCATTTGGCCCCAATTTCCTATAACTTGTGGATTATTTGCATTGCATGACTTAGGACATGCTTTCAAAGAGGCTGACAATGTATTATCTTTGCAGTTACCCAAGTTCCGGGGAAGACAATATGATCCCTTTTGTAGTGTCAAATATTTTAACGCAATGGTCAAAATAAGAATATTCACCCATGAAGAAGACCCCTTTGATGATGTTTTCTTGCAAAAAAGAACCTTCAAAGAAGTACAACATATGGCACAAATACTTTTTGATCAAGAAGGTCTCCAAGAATTTGATAACTATAGGAAAAAGAGACTCTCTAAGGTCCCATTGGACCAACTACTCACTGAGCCAATGAGAGTTCCTACTCCCAATACCAGCATTGATGGGGACTTAAAGGAAAAATCCAAAACAAATTTTGGAAATGAGTTCGTAGAAAAGTCTGTCAAACAATCTGAGAAAACATCAGAGAATGAACACAGCAAGAGTGAGGAATCGAGTAAAGACACAACCCAGTCCACAACAAAGTCAGATCAACAGACTTTGCTCATAAAACAAGTCGAAACCTCAACTCCCCTTACACGGCGAGCAAGGCCACTTGTAATTGATTTAGAATAATAATGGGACAATTTCAATAAGAGACTCAACATGGAGGAACAAATCATAGAGCCACCAACAAACTAATAAGAAACGACCATTGGAATTGTAACAGGAGGAGTTGTTAGCACTCAGGAAACAAAGCATATTCCCATTGCTCCCACATCTAAGATTGTATTGAGAATAGAGGAAATTCCTCCTCTAGATGTATTCTACAGCCCTCAACATAAAGCCGTCATTAAAACACAAAGAAAGAAAAGAAAGTTGGAATCAGTGCTCATTCCTAAGGATGAACCTCTAGATGTTCTTTGGAAAGACCCATCCATAGATCCATAGGCTAACCTCACTAGACTCTCACAGTTCATAGGCACATATGCTTCAGTGACCATTGACAAGGCAGCGAAGGTACAATTGTTTCTCAAAGAAAAAGAAGACAAAATTTTGTTATTAGAACAACAGTTACAGTAAGCCAGTACCAACCAACAAGTAGAAATTCAGTTGGTTAAACTTCAGCAGGAGTTTCAGAAAATGCAGATAGTACATCAAAGCAGTTTAGAAGGTAAAGAAGCACAATTACAGAGCATATCAGAACTACATAAAGATGACCCAAAGATTGAACAGTTTGTCACAGAAGCACTTGGCCTAAATTCCCAGCTTTTACATCAAAAAGAGTTATGATGCCAAAAGATTTTGGAGTGGAATTCTCACTGCGAAATGAGTGATAACATAATGAATCAAGTTGTAGAATTGTGACTTGAATATGATACAATTCTTAAGAAAGTTCCAGGCTTCTTAAATTGGCAGAAATCCGAGGGTGGGAAAAGAGAAGATATGCTCAAATTAGATGAATCACATAAAGAAATCTTATTTGTGAATTGGGATTCTCGGCTCAAAGAGGAAGAACAAGCAATGGAGGATGCAGCAGTAGTAGCAAATAGCGTCATCGAATGTGTGAATGAGAATTTACACAATGCTAATTTGGTAGCAGAAACCACCCCTGGCTTTCTACCAAATGCAGAACAGCTTCAGGCAATATGGAAACAGCCAGCAGAGGAAATGGCAGAGGTAATCAGATAAGTAACCAGGTTGAACTGGGAGGCGTATTGGCACTACATAGTGAAACTGCACAGCCAATGGATGACCCTGAGGTGCCTAATCACTTCCACCGAGAAAATGGTGCTAGCACTCACCAATGTCGTATTCACAGGACAACTGAAAGATGAAGTCAACCAACCGACACTCCTTAAGCATATGCTGGATATTTGTGATCTCAAAGATCAAATGCAGGATTAGTCATAGACATATTTTATTTTGTTTTTGTTTATTTTCGCTTAAAATGAGGCAGGTCATTTAAACCTCCTCATCTATTTTTGTAATTTCTATTTTTAGTTTCATAGATTAGTATTTAAACCCCTCTCATGCATTTAGAGAGGGCTCCAGAACTTTTAGCAAAAACATTCTTTAGAACTGCGCTTTTGTCCCTTTGAGGAGATTTTGGTAAAGTTAATGGAACAATATTTATTTTCTACTTGAGTTCAGCCTCTTCTACTAAAATTTCACTTTTGTACTCTTAGTTGATGCTGAATGATTTGAAACTGGATCAATATTGTTGGAGCACATGAGTAGGACATATTACAAATGGTACTTCTATCTCTTAATGCTTTTTACTTGTGTATCAAGAAATAAATCATTTTAAGTTATTTACGTATGAAAGTTTAAATTCTTAGTTATCATTATTGCACTTTTATATGATGATGATTTATTCTTTATGCTGAATATATGAATGACTCTTTATGCGATATATCTCTCATATCGTTTCGACTAACTTTTTATACGAAATGATCATTATTAAACGAATTCTCTTCTTATAGTAATTGAATGATCTTTATTATCAATTACTTTCAAAAATCATTTTAGATCACATATATATAAGCGTTACTCCCGGGATAGTCTTAAAGTTAGATGTTTTCTTTGATTATGATAGATTACATAGGATAGTTAGAAGATAGATCAATTTTAGAATAAGTATTTACCTCATAAAATCCAAAAAAGAAAAACATCATCCCGTTAGCATGAACATTATAAATAGATTGGTAAACTCGTCCCATCATCCCCAGTTGGAGCCACTATTCCAAATGGAAAAGGAGTTGTCCTAAGGTCTAGACCGGGTGGTTATCCCCCTTGTTGAAGTCCCAATTTTTTGAGCCTTCAACAGGCACTTGACCAATCCAAACAATGTCCAATCATCAAAGTATACCTCCATAAATTTATGAATGAAGTCTTTGAATGCCGCAATGACTATTCGTGAAAAGATCACTAATGCATTCTTCAACCAAAAAGTCATTACGGTGTACTGAAAACATCCCCATTCAGTCGCGAAGGTCATCTTGCTTCTATCCTTAGGCGTGATTTTGATTTGATGGTACCCAGAGAACCCATCATTGAAAGAGTATGTTGCTTGGTTGCATACATTATCTAGGACCTTGTCAGTGAACGAAGTCAGGAAAGGATCATGCACACAAGCATCATTCAATTTCTTGAGATCTACGCATATCCTTATTTCTTCCTTATGTTTCTTTTCCTAAACCACTATTGGGCTTACCCTATCAAATTCTTCCATCAGTTCAATAATACCTGCCGCAAGCATTTTATTTAACTCAGTGTGGACCCTTTCCTTATAATTTGGATTAAGGCGGTAAGGTATTTGTTTCACAAGTTTCGCGTCTAGTTTCAGGGTGATCTTCATGACACCCAGGTCTCCTATTATTCCATTTAGATCAAAAAACTCTATTAGGAACAAATCCTGATATTTACAGAGGAGCTCGGCGACCTTATCTACTATCGCGTTGTCCCAATATTCTCCAATCTTTGTGAATTTTGGCTCTGCCTCTGTGCCAATGTTGACCTGTCTAGTTTTCAGTGGCACAGTTATGTCTGGATTCTCTGTCTATGGTCGTTCAACCTTGCAGTGACCCTCGGTTTCTAGAATATTAATCTTTCTAGGATCCTTGTCTTCTTCTTCAACAGTCACGTTATAGCATTCCAACACATGGCTCAGCTGGGTAGTCCAATTAGGTTGAATCAAGTCCAAAGGATCCTACAGTATCCTAAAGATCGTTGCTTTAGCATCTTGTAATGCCGCACCAATACAATAAAACCCATCCTCAAATTTGAATATCATTATAAACCCCTGGTGCAAGATGTCCCATTCTTCAGTGCCATGGCATAGCTCTGTTTCCAAGTACCAATTCATTGGTATGACATCCAGGGTATGAAAAAATAGATGCACCCATTTAGGATGGGGCTCCACTCCATAAGCCTTAGTCCATTTGGCTAGGTGATCGCGCGGATCATCCCTACCATCATACTTGTTTTTCATTCGTATTTTCGGCTATCCAAAATGTATTCTCATCATCCTCCTATATTCACACCAATAACCAAAATTATCCTTGTGCGTACCCCACCATCTTGCGGGCATAGCGTGTAGTGCCCAATCCAAGGCTTGGAAGTGATGCTTCTCTAACACTTCCCTTTCAAATGCATCCAAAAATATATCCACATCAGTTAACCGATCATAAGAAGTTAGATTCCTTACTTTTGATGACACGAAGTGCAGTGACTTGGTCATCATATTACAACACAACGTAGATACTTCATGATGTCGATTCCATCAGTGCTCTAGTTCTTCATCCGAATCTGATGTGAAAGAGCTCTCACGGTCCCATGTAATACACATGCCTGCTATCGGATTTACCCAATCCTAGTCTCATGCTATTATCTTATAAATCTGGTATAGATTTTCATAATCGTGGATCGGTTCTGTATAGCGTGGTCCTTCTGCAGGATCCAGTGGCATCACTATGCGGAGTGATTTCTTTTCAAATATCATATTTTGCTTCTTCAGGTCGATTATCCCATTCATGTTAGTGGTCCAATCAATCCCAAGGAGCGCAGGGTAAGGATTTCTATCATCCACAATCTCTATTACTTCAAAATCCACCAGTATGCTCATGCCTTCGATTTCAACTGTTATCCCCTGCAGCCTCCCCATTGAGATAATTTTTTTTTGATTCACCATCCTTAACTAGATCGAAGACCACTGGAGTGAAATTATCCCCATTCTTTCCCATGTTTGTTTTGGTAAAACATTCACGTCGGACCCTAGATCCAAGATAACTTGGTCCATTTCATATTCCCCTATCTGCGTGGTGAGTCTCATCTCACGTCTAGTCCTTGCCTTATGCTTACCTAGATTTCTGACTACGGGCATTTCACCAGTAGCGCTTTCCTTGCCAGTGCATCGATTGATAAATTCCTGCAGTCCCTTCAGAGCCTTACTATCATGGAGTAGTTTCATGCAGGTCTCTAAGAACGTGGCAATCATGGATGGGTCCATTTCTTCAATTGGTTTCTCCTGACTTATTGAAGTAGAGGCCTCATTGAAGCTTCTCTTTACATCCATAAGGGCTTCTTTTGCGTGCTCCAGATCAAACCCAGTCTCCTTTTTTGGTGCTTTTCAGACCCACTCACATTCTACAACCTACTTCCCTTTATCCTTGCCAGTCATCTTTCCATTCTGCAGCATAATGTTTATCTTAGGGTCTTCCTCGTGAGGCTCAACCCTCATCATCTAGAGGTTTTTCATCAACTGCAGAGGCTATGCCACCTTTTCGCAAATCTTAGCCAACAAAATACGACAATCCTCAGTCACATGGTCAAACTGAGTATAGTAGCAGCATGACAGTTGCGTTGGATTCAGATAGTCTCTCACGTAGTGTCTTGGTCCTCCACAATTGTAACAAATCAGTTGACCTCAGCCTCTACCAGGCCCCCCTCCACCTCGGCCTTGACCGTGTCCCTGATACTCACCTCGCGCTCTCCTAGCACCTTAGTCCGGAGGTCATGTTTCTTCCTACACCCTCTATGCAGGTGTCTTGTCCATCATTAATTCATAACTACGGCAATTGCGCTCGTCATGACCTACTGATTGACCAAAATTGCAGAAGAGTTGTTGTGGTGTCTATACGAATTTCTGCAGCAAAAGGCAATTGTAGGTTGTATGTTTCCCAACTACCTAACATATAGTGCACCATAGCATGGGCCCTGCACTTAGCCCTACCATAGCCTCCAGTCTTAGCGACATTGGTCTCCCTGCTACAACATAGTTCACAAATATTAGACAATGATCCTTGTCATGCCCCTGACCTTTTCATTTCAAGCACCAAACTTCTTCGTGCACCTCCGGCCGATTTCTTTTATCTTTCTTCAGACTTTGCATTTCAAGGCAAACATTTTGCAACTGTGCATGAATCTGTTGAACCCCCAAATTAGCATCATGCATTGGTGTCTCATGCAGTCTCATCACAATTTCTGAGCTTTTGCCTGGGGCCCAAGCTTTTGTTTTGATAGCGCAACCCTTAGGTGGGGCAGGAGCGAGGCCACAAACCATTCGTGGTGCTACCCATTAGTGAGGTTCATGTTGGTTTCATAGATCATACACTTAAATCTTTGATCTAAATCCTGGGGCATCTCCCTAGGCTTCATCATGATCTCCTTGAATCCCACAATTGATTGCACTTGAGACTTAGGTCTACTGAATTCTCTATTCAACGCAATCTGGATATCTGCTTGTAGAAAATCTGATGTAGGTTTACCTGATAATGCAATATAAATCAAAGCATAATACTGTAACCTACTACTACTATCAATTTGTGGAAGCTTAAAGATCGAGCTGAACAATATAACCAGAAGAAGAAGAATCAATGGAAAAATACACATGAAAATACTTTGGGGAAAGCCTCAGCTAAAAACCCCACTATTTGTATTATCATACAAGGTGGAAATACATAGGAATTATACAAATCCTTATCTCTCATAGCTAGCCAACTCTCAATACAATCCTCACAGATGCTCACAGGAAATCCTAGCTTCTCTCAAGCCTTCATCTCTACCCTCCAAGCTCCTATTTCCTTGCGCTGTTCCTTGTGGATGATTCTCCTGTTACCAAGTGGAACAATCTCTCACACACTGTTAGGTCTCCGCAATCCTCAAGGAATGATACCTGGACTGCATGCATCAGTTTTCTTTATATGAAAACACATGCAACTGATAGTACAGTGTCCTTGTCTTTAATCTCAAATGGGTCTTTCTCAGAATAGACATGCATGAGTTTCTGATGAGGGAATCTTCAGTTAACTGGAGTACACTAGTTGGGTGCATTCATGCATCAACTGAATGTCAACTCACAATTAGTTCCTCAAACAGTTTGGAAATAATTTAACTAGACTTAACTTAGTAAATCGATTTAACTAATTACAACTCAAATATAACTCAATCTTATCTCCTTAATTTAAGGGATAACTCTTGCATGACTTCAGAAATAATTCTAACTTGAAGTTCTCCAACTAATTAATTCAAAATGAATTAATTAATTATTTTAATGTAGCTGTTAAGAATAAATTCGATTTTAATTCACAATTTAATTCAAGGACAGATTAAATTGGAATATTCTTGTTGCCATATTTCAACACTGCCAACACGGACGTTTGGTTTTCACTACTGTACTTAATGTACCACGCTAGTGTGTGGTCTTGCAAAGCACTAACCATTGTTGCTTTCTTCATTTGATCATCTGTGATACCCTGAACTTCCCATACAACCTTCACAATGAACCAAAACTGGTCTGAATCTTCATTTCCTATGCCCTTGAATATAGGTAGCTTTATGGAGTTCACCATGTTGAATAGTGGTGGAGGTGGTGGTGGTGTGGGGGATGGGGTAAGTGGTGGGGGTGAGGATGGAGGTGGTGTGGATGGATGGGATGAGGATGGAGGCGGTGTCGGTATTTGTAGGAACCCTTGTCTTATCAACATAATAATGCTCAGTGGGCAATCCTGCACTACTCCTTCATTGTCACTCAAAGGAGGCTCAATCAGCGGGCTATACTCAGGACCTTTTCTTCCTCCATCCCTAAAAGACCTTCCACTTTGCGTAGCTCCAAACATCAAGGTAACTACATGACCCGCTTTTCACACAAGAACATTTTAATCCAAGTATTTAGTGATTTAAAATACTTACCTCGCAGTCCTTTGAAGAAGAGGTGCTCTGCTTCGTTGTAGTTGACCAAAGTATGAACCGCAAATTTTGTCACAAACCCTCCTATGATATGGTTGATCCAATGATCAACAACATGCATGATCTTATCTTCTAAGGATTCCAATCTCTGTACTAACTCCAGGGTCCAGACAATTGGATTGTTAATCCTCCACCTTCCCTAGTCATCTGCCAACTTTGCGATCCACTCGTATAATTCAACTAGGAAGGAACAAAAGAAGATTTCAGGTATCTCTGTGTATAGATATTTGTCTAACCACTTTTCCTTTGTCAATTGTAGATTCCTATTTTTTCATGCTGTGAATTTGTGGATCTTCCTATCCAACCAATCTTCAATCTCCTTCTTAGTTGGATTCCAATGATGCAACATCACACATCTCGTTGTGCAGATCCCAGTCCCGGAAATGAAACCAACTATTGTCTTGATGGGCCTGACCCAAGTTCAACGTTAGTTAGCCAAGAAAATCCCTACACTACTGGCTCTTTCGGCATCAGTTCGCGGAGCAGAAACGAAGTCTCACCTGAAGCAGTATGTGGGGATGCAGGAACCAAGCTTGTGCACCCTGAGATGGTCATGATGTCGACTTTATACCTTAAACCGTTCCTTCACACAGATCAATAAGCCTTTAGGGCTTATTGATGTACTTTCTCTTTCATCTCTGAGAACCTTCGCGAAGGTATATGATCATCCTTCATGCAACCCTAAATGATGATTCAGGTGCTTACGTGCCTTTGTAAATATGTTACTGTATAAGTTCCTGAATTATCTTAAGTGTTCACCAACTTTATCATACAATTAGAATTGTCTTCGCGTAAACATATATTCTTACTTGCATTCAAATAACAGATAGAAATAGATATATTTGTGCATCAAATGCACATTATAATGTAAACCGATAACTTAACATAATATAATTGCATGCAATAACTAGAGGTAAAATACATAGTAATTTCATAATACTCCTCTTTATTGATGACTCAGGTTTCCAATACAGACTGTATCCGCCCTGTGCACAGAGTTGTAGGGGTCCACGCACTCAGCTACAGAATTCTACCCTAGGCCTCTGCACACTTAGCTACAAAGCCTCTTCCTACACTAAGACTCTTGCTCTTATCTATTTACAGACTCATCAAACACTTTTTCTTAACTTACTTCTCCCCCTTAGACTCCTCTAAGACCTCTTTTTATACAATCCCATGGTCCGCTGACCAAGGGCAGATCTCTAAAACTAACACAACCTATCTATACTAAGGGCAGAAATCCCTTTTTGACTCATGATATCTTCACGCTCCACAACCACAAAATTTGGAGACTTTACATCTCTTTATACAAACTTTGGGTCTTCTGCCCCAAAACTTTGGTTTTTAACCCCAAAATTAACCCCCAGGGGAACTTTTCCAAACAAAGTCTTGAGTAACAATGGATTGATTGAAAATTTGTTGTACCTGCTGGCACAAGTCGTATAATGGATTATTTTACTTTGCAAGTGGTATGAGCCAACCTTCAACTTAATGAAAGACCTCTTATGTGTCCTTAGTAAGTTGGCAGAGAGAATATCTAAAAGAAGAAACATCAACTAATTTCTATTCAATCTCATAATTACATTGAGTGGAAAGGTCTGGAAGTGCCTTAAAAACACATACAACAATGTTACGCAACTTTGGGTTGATAGCAATAGGTTTAGTACAAGTGGCTCCAATATGATCAAAACATTTAGAAAGGGGGAAAAAAATCCTCTAGTGAATTAGGAATAACTTCATTAATTCTTGGCCATAAATTCTGAAATTTATCACTAATAGCTTCAACTTGGCTCTCTAATTCTTATTTTTCATAGAGAAATTGATCTTGTTTGACTATAATAACAAGAAGTTGTTGCTGCTGTTGTTGTTTATATTAAGAGACTAAAGAGTTGTGCTAAGATTCCATGTGATGAGCAATAACCTGAATTAAGTTGAGAAACTAGGAAGAGGGGAAAATTTGAAGATCATTAGGTGACATAGTATTGGGAAAAGGGAGCCAAGCATGTAGAGGTTGGTCACTGGCCACAAAATTCTCATAATGAACCTGTGGTGAGTCTTGAATTCATGGCTCTGCCCCTTATGAAGCTAAGAGAAAATATGATCAACAGTCTACAAAGGTAATAACGGAATAAGATTGCAAGTTTGTGCAACAATGCCCAAGACTTTGTGACAACAGTCAAGGTTTTGGACAAGATACTGGAGGTAATTCATTAGGCATAGATAAAGATATCATAGGAGTAGGTGTGGTGTGTACATTGGACACTTCAAGAGTTTTCCCTATAATATCATGAACAACGGAGTCAACTTCCATTTCAGTCTCATCAGTAGGAGGGTTGTCTGTGTATGGGATGTTAGAAATGGTAGTCTAGGGGGATGTTATATGCATCGATGAGTCAGGATACTAGGGAGAGTTAGAAAGTGGAGAATGAGGGGGTTCTTCAATTATTTGAGTGTCGATGATAAACCCATGAGGCTCTTCATCTATGAGAACTATGATATGGGAATTGTGACTTCGTGTATTATTTTGAGTCATAGATGGAAAAACAACAACAAAAATAATAGTATATTGTACTGTCAGTTGGGTGAAAAACGTGCGGTCCATGGTAGCAAAAGAGAATAAAATTTGTTGAAGGAAGGAAGTATTAAAAGAAATAGAAGTATGGACAACAAAAGAAGAGGATGCAAAGCGTACCAATGGGATGAAGGTTTCCAAAGTTTTACGTGTAAGAAATATAGACTCGTATAATTTCTTGAAGTTGGGGTTAGTCATTGGTCTATTGTATGCTTCTTAGATGATGACACACTCCCTTGGGAAGATTTTCGCAACAAAATTACTTCAAAATAATAAACAATTTTACCATATCAGACTTTGCAATGGATTCCTGGCCAGGAAATAACCTCATTATGAAAGACCTTTTCAAAGATGTAGAAAGACAACTATTGGGAAAAACTGAGGGGTGGTGAATTAGTATTTTAAAACTCAAACCTTTTGATTTCTTATTCATATTTTTTTATGTGACTTTAATGAAGTGAACCAACATATGTACATGACTATGATAAAGACAAGTAGTGTATATCCAGTTAAGTAACTCTTCAATTAATTCATCATTTGTTTAACTTGAACTAGTGCATCAGTACTTCTTTAGTCATTAATTAAATAGTAACCATGTGTAGTAAGAATAGAATAAACCATCACACATAAGAAACACTTCAACACACATGAACACAAGGATTTTTAGGTGGAAACCTAATGCAAGAGAAAACCATTGTTGTTGCCATCTTTGTCTTTATCTCTTATTATAAATAAAACATCTTACAATATTGTATTGGTGCACATTCACACTAGCATGCAGTCACCCACCTACAGAAGGCTACCATCTTCTCTCATTTTCTAGCACCCACTAAAAGGGAGCTCCAATTCCCTGATCTCGTTTACCAACACCCAGTGGAAGGGAGCTCCAACCCTTGATCTCATTCACTAGTTACCACAGGAAGGAAGCTTTGAATTCCTCACTAAAAGCTCCAACCCACACCACCTCTGTGGACCACGTTTCATGATATTTCATACAGGATCCACCTAATCAAAAACATCAAACATGTAGTGTTTCAGGGAAAACTAGTGTCTTGTCAAATGACTAGCCCTCTAGGTCTGGCAGCTACCCTAGAAACAATAGTTTCAAGAAATCCAATGATTTCTTCTATGTGTAACAGATAAGAGAAAGAGAATGGAACCAACCTGGAACTTCCACTTAATCCCTTGCTTGATCTCTCTCCCCCTTGATAGAGCTTGCAACTCCTCCCCACTAAACCCACTTGGAAAGTACTTGAAGAAACACAGCAACAACGAAACATCAAAGCATATTGATCTATTACAACATAAACATTACAAAATCAGATATATAATGAACAAATGATAGCATTCATAAATAATAAAATTCACAATTACACAATCATATGGAAGAAAACTTGAAGAACTTTATTAATAGAAGGGAGAATTACAACCCAGTTGTCTGATCCATCTTCAATCCCTCTTCACCTCATGAAATAGCAAGATCACACCAACAATACAATGCTCTTTCCTCAATTACAAACTATCAACACTTCTTCCAATTCACAATATTCCAGCCACTTGATCTCTTAGATTAGGGATCCATTTATAGATGTGTGCAAGGGTGTGAGTCATCTCTGGGGTTTTATTAGTGTCATTCCACTTGTTACAATTGGTTCCACTTGGAGATTTCTTGGATCTCTTACTCATCCCTGGGCAAATTCAGAGAGGCAAGTGTCATAGGAGAAGTTTCTAGAAGATTCCCTGAGCAACCACCTAGCAAACTGCCTCGGACATTTGTCCATCCTCGCCCATCACACCCTATGGAAGGCCCAAATAGTATGCATAGCACCTTGGCAGTGTAACACTTAGTATGCATTGCACCCTGCCAATGGAGCAGTCAGTATGCTTCAGTTTAGGCCATTTTCGGATGGTTTCTTAGGTAGAACTTTTGGGGAATGATGTAATCAGATGACTATGTTCTTTTAGGGTATGAAACAATTCTTTTAGGGGTTGATGATCCCTAGTTTATCAAAATATAAGTTTGGGGTTGATGTGCCCAAATATGTCTATAACTGTTGCCCCCTAAAGCATGAAGTCATAAATATTGATGTCAGGTGAAATGCTTTATCATGGGGATCCGAGGTTTCGAACTGGAAGGTTACCTACATAAGTTACAATACAATACATCATCATAATATAATTTTCATGATTTAGCTGAGGTAGGCATTCCCATGCTCAACTTTATAAATTCATTTCATGTACATAGATCAGATAGTCGTTTGTAGATGCAGACTGCGGATTCTTCAGATGTAGAGTCATCATCCTTGGCTCGGATGACCATCTGTGCAGCATCTTTGTACATTTGATGTTTTTATATACCTAAATATATCGCAACCTGGATGGATGAAACTAGATCTGGGGTCTTCAAATTCATTCAATCTTCGCTCGATGTACAAGTCAATCCATGTGAAGAGATGTTCTGAAGTCGAACATGGAAATACATCGCCTGATGACCAGCCAATAATGTGAGCCATTAACAGACACGAGAGGAATCACTGATAATGATAATGATTCTCAAGGTACTAAAATACAATTCACGTGGTGTGAATATATGATACGATGTCGAACACCACGCAAAATATTTCAATCGAAGGCCATTGATGTCAACCTGTCGCCGGAAGTGAGAAACTTGCCATTGATGTATGCAAGCTTCAAAGCACTGAAAGGGTTGTTTCTATGTCAACTTCTTGGATAATGAGCTGATGTCGACAAGAAGCAACTCGTCATAGGAGGGCCTTAATGTATCCCACATTTACGACACAAAACGAAGCAAATGATTTTTGGAGGTGAAAACGGACTAACGACATAAGGTTCAGGAATTGCAGTCATGAAAGATGAAGGTTCAAGGTATTGCAGTGGATAAGACATTAACTGGATTGTGGTTTCTCAACTGAATGACTTCTCTTGAACATGTTGGTGACACTGAGATGGATTGGTAGCGTTAACTCCAAAAGATGGATGGTGTGAAAGACTAATGGTGAGATGACTGGTGAACAGAATAACCCAACCCGACTCAATAATGGTGATGGAGTGAAAGTGTCATGTTAAAGACCGACCTGCTACCATAAGTTCTTCAAGTTTTTTCCCCTTTTCCCTAGTCATTGCTGACCAGTGCCTCTTTACTTTTGTCAACCTTGAGGAGGATAACATATGCTTGTTCTATAATTTTACCTTCAGGAAAACCTGTCACTATGTTTTAACGAGTCTAGCAACAATGAAACTCGGTCTCATCTAGAATGGACAAGTTTGTCGCTATTTTTTTAATGAGTTTAACGACAAGGATAACGCGTTCCTTTTCATATTTAGAGAGTTTGAAAAAGGGACTAAAAGAAAACTCCAGAAGTTCTTTTTCGTAAAATAATCCCTTAGGTCCGAAAAAGGATAAAATAATCCAAAAGGGATGACTTTTCCCATCACTTTAACAAGCTGAAAAAGACAAGCACTCGAATTTTTCATAAGATAATCCCTAGGGTCTGAAAAAATATAATATCATACAGGAGGGATGACATTTCCAATCACTTTAACAAGCTGAAATGGCTAAGGGCTCGACAATATTTTCATATTTAACAAGTCTGAAAAGGGTTTAAAGGAGACTCGATTTTGAGGAATGAGTGGTGTCTAAGGTAGCAATTGGTTTCGGTGAATTTGGAACTTCCCAAAACATGGTGAATTCTGTGAAGAGGTTGGCTAATAAGACCACTCATCGCAACTGTCCCTCAAAAAGGGTAAAACAACCAATTGAGAGCATATAATCGGCCAAAGGGATGAAGGTGATGAGAGGTACACAACCAAGGCTCAAAAGACTGATAGAACAACAATCACAAAGGTTATTTAGTTGTAGGTGGGTTCATTTTTTGACAAGCTTGAACCATGTGGGAACTATGCTTGGTTGCGGGTTTTTATTTTTTATATGAGCTCGAAATGACAAAAATAAAAATTGAAAGAACGACAAAACTAAAAATTGAAAATGAAAATTGAAAGATGGAAATGAGAATGGTTTTCATGCCCCCAGTATGATGAAAGGGAGAGTCTCCTGTAACCAAATGGAAATCATTGTCGTTAGGTAGGACGATTTCGTCCAGAATAGACAAAACACCTCCTTGGATTTGTCCAAAATAAACAAAGGTGAATGTTGTGTCAAACCAATCACATAACCTACAAGGAAACTTATGTTTACAACTAGGTGCGTCCAGAATAGACAAGGGTGCATGCCCCCTAAGCTTGGTTACATTCACTAGACTACTCATGGTTATCAGGTGGATGGAATGAAGATTCAAGTGATACCATTGATGTAAAAGGGCCATTTAGGGATGATGATTGACTTGGAGCTATACTTGGATCGGGAAATGAAAGCTAGTCAACGTTGACAATTTTGCCTTCATGTGGGAAACACATCACTCAGAAGAGTGTTGAAACAATAGCTTCCATGTTGTAAACATAGTCACGTCTAAGGAGTAAATTGTAATCTAATGGTCCTAGGACTATCATCATGTTCAAATGAACGGTTTTCCCTCCAAAAGTGATTGGTAACTTAGGAAGGATCCCTAACAGTCGACTGGTTCCTTTGTTAAAGCCTAACATATTCTGTGTAATAGGCATGAGCAATGGCGAACCAAGCGCTTTCCAAGCATTTGAGGAAAGGATACTCACTGATGCACCTTCATCTATGATAGTGCTAGACACAATCATTTTACAAACTTGTATTATGATCCAGAAAGGTACATAAGAAGGAAGGCAGGATCTTGCTAGCCGATTCCAATCAAAGGAAGTGACTAGACTACTTGGAGGGGGTACTGAATAAATGGGTGAATTAACCCCTTGAGTTATGAGAACTAGTGGATTTTCCTCCTGTTGTGAAGGAACGGGCGGATTTCCCCCAAGTTCATCAGAATCTAAAGTAACAAAAAGAATTTGAATGGTATCATTCTCACTCTCTTCGAGAAGGGTATGATTATCTGAAGGTGAAATTGGGTCAACTGTCACCTTGACCTATTGACTGTGGTCGTGTATAGACTCATAAGATTCACTTTCAGAGAGAGTGGTTTCAACCGACGGTTGATTTAAGTCATTTGGTTTTTCAACTAATGATGGACTTGGAAGAAGGTCTCCTATAGCTAGATGGAAGTCGCTGCGGTGAAACAGGATGGTTATCCAACACACTTTTGGCTCCATCCAAAAAGAGACAAAGGTGAAGGGCATGGTTCCCTTTACATAACCTACATGGAAACCTAACCTTTCTCCTCTATCCATGGACTTCACTATCACTAGTTGAATGTGTGTTACCAAAATGATCTCCAGAAGTTGATGACACAAGATGGTGTGAACCGGGAGACCATTCTTTCAAGATTTAAGGAAAGCAAGGACAATCTTGATAAAAATGGTCACCCGCACAAATTATGCATGGAAATTTGGCTTTGGGAAGTTTAATGTTCGGATTTTCACCACATGATGCATTTAAAGTGATGGTTTCTTGGTTGCCCCCTTGCTGAATTGGCTTCTTCTTCTTCTCCTTTCCTTTCTTCTTCTTCTCAGCCACCTGGTTACTAGCATCACTACTTTCACCAAGTGAAGAGGAAGAAGGGGAGGGAGAAACAAATGAAGAAGAAGGTGAAGGGTCAACTTTAGTATCAACTGGAGATTGATTCAATTGCGGAGGAATCATAGCATTTTGAACCACAGAGGCTGAAAACAGCCATACTGGCAGGCCAATGGTAATTCCCAGAAGGGACAATGTAGCCATATAAGGAACACCGATATTTCCCCAAGAGGAAAAAGGACTAGGAATCCCCTCAAAAGGGATTCCTTGATCAGTGGACTCCGGATTCATCGCCATATGTCTCAACCTAAGCTCAACTAAGGAACAGGGATGTTATTCCGATTTCAGTTAATTTTAATGACGCTTTGACACAACTTTGCTTTTTCAGTTTTTAAGAGTCGAGAAAAAGCTAAATATGACTCTAGTCTCCTTTGATTTTTAATGAGCCTTAAGTGACAAGTGCTTGGATGGACCTTTTCTTTTAAAGAAAAGGAACCGAAGTGACTACTCTGGAAAATCTAGACAGAGGGATTACAAACCAATCGCAAAACTACAATATACACCTTGGTGATAAATTAAAGAGAAATTACCAAGGACTTATGTACGACAGTCAATCTTCCCGAATGCTGTGTTCAGTACATTGTGATCAATAAGGCGGCAGACTCGGCTTCCTATGGATAAAGGATATAAGCCTATTGTGGTCTCCCAATATATACGCGATGGTACGGGGAGCACAAGTCCATGCTAGCACTTGTCGTATCAAGGAAAAGGAATCACCCAACCTTCAATGAAAATGATAGTTACTAGTTTTAATGATGCCGGAACACGTCTCTAGCCTAGACCTCTAGATGTGTTGCGTTAAGTTCCAAAGCATTGTTAGGTTCATTGAAATTTATTTTAAAGTTGATCTTGTTTAACTTTTTCCTTTCAATGGTTCACCACGTGATGATGATTTTGAAATTCCTAAAATGCAATCTACAATGATAAACAATCTTTGTTTATTTTGAGCAATGAAAATCCTAGCTACTAGAGAAAGAAGATTACAATTCTTTCAAACAAAGAGAAAAGATCACACACTAGTGCATTTTCCTAAATAATTCTTCACACACAAACTAAAAATTCTAAATGCAAATGCATGTATTTGTTTTCATTCTCATTAATGTAAAAAATGCCAAAAAGGAAAACTAAATGCGGCAAAGATCTGAAATATTTCTTTCAAAATGACATTTTCAACAATTTCTTCTTCAAAAGAGAAAGGAAGACTAAACAAAACTTTTCAATTTTGAATAAAAAATGCTTTTGACACTTCGAATACAAACAAATCAAACCAAATACATGACAAAAATTTCAACCGACTATCCAGGGAAGGAAGAATCCACAACACTTCTCTTTTGACACAAAACAACAATTACGACACTTTTTGTACCAAAGCGACAGATCAATTTAAGCAACGTTTTGACAAAGGATTGTAAATGATGAACAAATACACAAAAACATTTACTAATCCTAATCTAATGGAGGCTGATCTACATGATGTGTAGCTGTTTTAATCTATCACTTTATACCTATTCATCAAGATACGAGACCACATACTGTTCATCACTGAAACTAGATCATGTCACTGCAAATACTGATCAAACATATGTCAGAATGTATATGCTATTGCTATGAGTCATACCCACGTATGTACATGTTTTCCCTAAAGAATACCTATGTACATATCTTAATACACTAAAAAATGAATCTGTATCTTTGTACCACTGAATTAATCACTTAATCACACTCTAAAACTATCACATATTACTGGCCAAATACATAATCAGATTTTGAATCAATTCAATTAGTTATTGAACTAACTGAATCAATCACTGATTTTGAATCAACCAATGAAACTAGTGCAACTAGATCAAACTAAACCAGAACATATCATAAATGAAAAACCACTTATCAATATACCAAGCCATACATTATTACCCATCACTAAAACCAACTGTTGCCAGTGAAAACTCTGATTAAAAACATGTCAGAATATATACACTACTATTCTGAAGAATAGCCACATATATACTTGCTTTTCTTTAAGAATTCATGAGTACATATCAAAATAATGAACCCTAAATCTGAATCACTGCACTAGTTAAACAATCACCGAAACACATATTGAACACATCACAAATTTATGAACCACATACATATCATCACATAACAGCATCATTACTATTCATTGGTTCCACCCAACCAACATTGTTAAACACATATTATCATGCAAGACTTCATCGATAGACAACAATAAACATAATAAAACAAATCAATCATTATCATCCACTCATACTGCAAAACCTTAGTAGATGTACGTGACCCTTTTAAATCATTTCTGCGTATGTAGGCACTTTTCATTCTTGACACTCGTGTACAAATCTATCCACAGTATAGAATATATACGTGACTAACCAGAAGAAGGTTCAAATATGTACACAACCTTTCTGAAGGAAACCTACATACAAATATATAATTACTAAGTCAAACCTTTGCTACACACCAGAACACATGTCAAACCCAAATCTCATCATGCACCATAATAGGTATACATCATAAAATCATTATCACATATCTATCAAAACCATAAGAAAATTATTCAATATATAGTCATTTCAGATCTAATAGATCTGATCCATTATCATACTTCTTGGTGTAGATCTATTTCAGATCAAACCAATCATCAATAACCCAATACATGCACACATAACACTTTGATCTCCATCTCCTTATATATCTTAGGCCTTAGCCAATACCTTAGGTAAATTCTATAGTTATGCCAATGGTATTATTTGAAGGGACCAAATATTCATTTTCGCACTCATTACTATGGGCTAATACCATGGTAAAGACCCATGGTATTTAGAATAACATGGTGTGGAAATGGTACGTGAGTTTTCTTCACTATACCCGAGTATGTATGCAGCCTTTGTTCACAGGACCACATATACTTCTCAAAACATTTACTTTATCATTCCTCTACCTCTGAACTGATATTTCTTTGTCCAATTTCTCTGTTACATTTGTATTTTCTTGTATAATCGTCCCGCTACTATCATGTTGACATCTTTATGAAGTAAGTTTTCATCAAGGACAACACATAGTCATCCTACTACCATCATTTTGACATCTATATCAAGTAGGTTGTCATCAAGGGCAACACAATAGTCATAATTCCAACAATCTCCCCCTTTGGACTTGATGGAAACCACATTAGTGTTTGGTTACCATCATCTGTAGGTACTTATAAACACATTTGTAGATATACCAAGTTTCTTTCCCAAGTCACCAAGCATTCCAAACACTAAGCTTCTCTCCCCTTTCGACATCAAGGGTAAATGGATGACCAATGTTGAATGAAGACTTTTGTTGTAGAGATGAGCATCGTAGATATTATATTTTTTATTATGAGCATTGACCATGCTCCCCCCGAGAACAAGCTAAATCTTCTAAACAAGTACATGACTTTATGACCCAACCAGTTATTAACTTTCCTATCTCCAATGGCTCATGCTTACATTGATCACACAATACGGTGGGGTTACATATTGTGACTCAACATTACATCAAATACCCAAAGTAATGGGATTAGATGACTTGACCCGAATAGTCCATACATGACTGAATTTTACAATGATTTATAACATGGGTCTTTACATGACCTTTACATCAAGAGACAAATATGAAATTTATAATCGAGACCAAACACCTCAATAGAAAGGCAACAAGTCCATGATAAACATCAACACCCATCATACATCATATAGGATCTAAACCATAAACATATGATAAAAGCAACTTGAACATCATCAAGAAGATATGTAGTTACAATATCATCAACTTGTCTTTTTCTCAATCAGCAACTCCAAAGGTTGTTTTGTTATCATGTTCATTTTTTGACACATTGTTAGGGATATGATTACCTAGTAGTTCCCCTGATGAGGAATCTTCCTCTAGGATTTCTTCATGGATTTCTTGTAGCTTATCCCACACTTTATTTGCAATTATATAATATGTAACCTTATTTAATGTTGAATCAGGTATGCTATAAAAGATGTCACTCAATGCCTTACTATCTTTTGCACTTCCTCGTATGATGGAGGAATCTTGATGTAGCCATTGCATACTAGATACCAAGCATCAAGGTTCATTAGATTAGACTTCATCGTTTCTTTACATTATTGATAATTATCTTTGCTTAGCATAGGAACGTCTACATTGTCCAATGTTTTTGACTTTCCCTTAGCTTCTTCTTCTAGAGGCATCATTTTTTAATATATTTTCTCTTTAGAGTGCTTACTTTCACTTTTACCCATGAGTGAAATTTCAGTTGTTTCACTATCATCATCACTATCATTATTGCATAGACAAGGAAATGGACCATTGTTAGAACAAAATTTGAGAGTTGATATTTACTTGTTACCACCTTCTTCATTCTTAATCAATATAAAGTGGGTTTCTCCCAAACCTGAATGTTTGCTAACATCTATAACTTTCACTGCATTTGATATATCACTGTCACAGTTTTCTAATTGCCTCTTTTGAGCTATCTTCTTCTTTGCCATCATCTTGACATATCTACTTCAAGCGATCAAGCTTCTTTTGAAGGACTTTATCTTATTCCAATTATTGGAAAAAATACTGAGGGTTGGGGTGGGGGGTGAATCAGTATTTTAAAACTCACTTAAACCTTTCAATTTCTTATTCATATTTATGTAAGCGACTTTAATGAAGTGAACCAATATATGTACGCGACTGTGATGAAGGCAAGTAGCATATATCTAGTTAACTAACTTTTCAATTAATTCATCATATATTTAACTTGAGCTAGTGCATCAATAGTTCTTTAGTCATTAATTAAATGTTGACCATGTGTAGTAAGAAAAAAATAAACCATCACACATAAGAAACACTTCAACGCACATGAAAAACAATATTTTTAGGTGTAAACCCAATGTGGGAGAAAACCACTTCTACTATTGTATCTGTCTTTATCTTTTATTATAAATAAAACAACTTACAATCTTGTGCTGGTGTAGACTCACACCATTATGAAGGAACCCACATGCAGACGGCTACCACCTTCTCTCCTTTCCCAAAACCCATTGTAAGGGAGCTCCAACCCCCTGATCTTGTTTACCAACACCCACCAAAAAGAACCTCCAACCCCTTGATCTGATTCACCAGCTACCACTAGAAGGAACCTTCGACTTCCTCATTGAAGGCTCCAACCCTTAGCCCCTTTTTGGGCCATGTTTCATAGTATCTCATACTGGATCCACCTAATCCAAAACATCAAACCTGTAGGCCACTTTTTATCATGTTTTTAGATTGGACCCACTTCCATCATTTGAGCACAATTTCAAATAACAATACTGAAACCAAAAACTGTATCAAATCACTTAATCACTAAAAAATGAATCACCAAATCAATCATTGAACTAAATAATTTTCAGCTAACCAAACCAACTTATATCACTGTATACCCATTCATCAAAATACCAAACCGCATATTTTTCATAACTAAAACTAGATCTTGTCACTGCAAACACTGAAAAATCATATGTCAGAATGTATATGCTATTGTTGTGAGTCATGCATGTGTATGTATGTGATTTCCTTGAATAATACCTGCGTACATAACTCAGTACACTTAAAAATGAATATGTATCTCTATACCACTGAATCAATCACTCAACTACACTCTGAAACCATCACATATTATGGAACCAAATACATAACCAGATGTTGAATCAATTCACTTAATTATTGAACTAACTGAATCAATCACTGAATTTCAATCAACCAATGCAATGAGATCAAACTAAACGAGAACAAATTAGAAATGCACAAACATTAATCAATAGACCAAGCCATATACTATTACCCCTCACTAAACCAATTGTTTCCACTGAAAATTTTGATCAACAACATCTTAGAATATATACGTTATTGCTTTGAAGAATATTTGCGTATATACATGCTTTACCTTAAGCAGTCATGCGTACATTTCTCAAAATACTAAACTTTGAATTTGAATCACTACACTACTGAAACAATCACTAAAACACATACTGAACTCATCACATATTTCTGAACCACATACATATCATCACATAGAAACATCATTACTATTCAATGGTTCAACCCAACCAGCACTATTCAACACAAATTATCATGCAAGACTTCATCGACATACAACAAAAAACATAATTAAACAAATCGATCAATATCATAATCTCATACTGCAAAACCCTAGAAAATGTATGTGAACCTTATAAATAATTTTTGTGTATATACGTGCCTTGTTAGAAAATTATATATTACAGAGAAATGGAACACAAAATATTGTAGAAATATAAACACAGAAAATTCATAAAAAAGAGAGACACAGGTATACGTGGTTCACCCAGTTTGGGCTACATCCACAGAGAAACAACCAATCCTTCCTTTTATATTATCCAGCAAACTGAAGAGATACAACCTACAACAGATTCGTTGTAACACCCTCTTCCTCACTTAGAATACAGATATATATAGACGCAATACAGTTCCCTCATATATAATGAGGGGTTGCCTTCTAGGGAAGAAATCCCTAAACTAAACATAACTTCTACCGTCAAATCATCCGCCTAATGAACGGCCCAGATTGACTAGAAATTACTAGACTTTTACAAGGCAATTTTACATCTATTTTTAGCTTCGGGGGCACTGCTCCCAAACCCCGGTCGGGGGACCACTGGCCCCCGAACTCCCCATCCAGGGGGTTCGGCCCCCTCGAATCCCCACAGGGGGGAACGCCCCCCCCACGTGGACGGGTGTACAATATTCTTGGGGTATACATCTGGCTGAAACCTTTAAATATAGAAGATAATCAGGCTCCACACCCAACATGCCTTTCATTCTTGACACCCACATATAGATCTATCCTTACTGCAAAATATATACACGACTACCTAGAATAAGATTCACTTATGTACGTAACCTTTTTGAAGCAAACCTGGGTATAGATTTGTAATTGCTGAGTCAAACCTTCGATGTACACCAAAACACTTGTCATACCCAAATATCAACATACACCATAAAAACATCATCATAGATCTATCGAACCATAAGTAGATTACTCAATATATAGTAATTTCAGATCTAACAGATTTGATCCATTATCTTTCTCCTTGGTGCCCACCTATTTCAAATTAAACCAATAATCATTAACCCAATATGTGCACACATAGCACTTTGATCTCCATCTCCTTATATAACTTAGGCCTTAGCTTAGGCCAATTCTATAGTTATGTCAATGGTATTCTTTGACGAGATCAAATATTCATTGTCACACTCATTACTATGGTCCAATACAATGGTAAAGAACGATGGTATTTAAAATACCATGGTGTAGAAACTCTATGCGACTTTTCTTCACCATGCCCACGTATGTACGCAAATTTTGTTCACAGGACCTGTGTATACTTCTCAAAAACTTCCTTTATCATTCCTCTGTCTCTGAACTAATATTCCTTTGTCCATTTTCTTTGTCACATCTGTACTTGCTTGTATACTCATCATGTTACCATCATGTTGATATCTCTATCAAGTAAGTTTTTATCATGAAAAACACATACTCATCCTACTACCATCATGTTGACATATTTATCAAGTAGGTTTCCATCCAGGACAAAACATCAGTCCTAATGCCAACAACAACAAATTCATATGGAAAGTTTCAACATTGACAACTTTAGGTTGAAAATAAGTAGTGCCATGGTGGATGCCAAGCCAAATAGATTGAGAGTATTCATCTAAAATAGGTGTCGATACCCAAGTGATATTTTCTGTAATTCTCACCATCTTGGTATACCAACTAGTGAATGATTCTTCATTAATTTCCTTACTATTGGAATCTGATTATTCCCTCCATAGGATATAAGAAAGTGCCGAAGGCTCATCACCTAATACTTTAGCTAATTGTTTCCTTTCTAGTGTGCACCATTTTATCATGGCAATAACGATTGCCAAATAAACAAATATAAAGTACGTGTCCCACTTGAAAACATGATCGCAACATTCAAATAACTGATTCAACAAATAGCTGCACCAATTAAGTTGTTCACCATGATTGCATGCCTCAGTAACATAAATGAAAACTAGTGTGCATTCACCTTTGGTATAATGACACATTAACTTCCCCGCAATAATGTGTCATGCAAAATTTATCCAATTATTATTAATCATGTCAATAAAACCTTCTCTCCCCCTTCATTGAGTACCATATTTAGTATAAAATTTATCATCACCTTTCTTCTTACCCCGCTTGGAGGTATCTAAAAAGTGGAAGAAACGTTTCCACCACCAACCAATAACTCTGTCAACCTGTAAATATCATAACGTTAATAAGGTATTCCTAGTCAACCCATAAGGAACCTCCATGAAATCGACTAATAAGGACGTTTGTACACTTCATGGCTACTGCAGTGGTACCAAAAACAAGCAGTTTTCATAGAGTCATCAACACAGACCACTACAAAAGCCAAAACTCTACTTTAACATGGGAAGAACTACTTCCACCCTTCTTTGTTGAAGGTCCCATAAAGAATTCATATTTTAGAGCAGGAAATTGAAATGAGTAAGTCAAATCATTATTGACCAATGGATTTTTTTCAAATTTTCCAAAAGTATCCTCCATAGCTATGATGTGGGAATCTAAAAGGTCTAAGGAAAACACAGACTTAGAGACACAGGTCATGGCTACAAATTGACGAATGTAAATAATATAATAGGAGGTCAATATTTAGTTTGAGAGATAGAAGAACTTGACACCAGAGCTAGGGTGAACAATTTGACTAAACAAATACTCACAATGAAGAATTTCAACAACAACATGCATGCTATATAAAAAAATTAACAAGACACGAAGTTATGAGACTGTTAACTAATATATATGGTAACTTACCAAATTATATTCAAGTTTGGATAATAATGATGATGTTGGCCTCAGGTAAATGATGTAAAAGTCTCGAAAAGTGGATGAAAATTATGGCCAATTAATGGGGAGTGATGACAAAGCCGGAAAACAGACAACCAAAATCTGTGAGAGGGTATTATGAGAAATATTATAATAATGACTTGAAAATAATTTTCTAGTTATTATGGACTTTGATGTTAGGAAAAAATACATACATAAGTATGATTAATAATAGTAGCATATACAATACGTAAGTATGATCATGATCACGAATAGGTGGGAGGGCTTTGATGTCATGAACTTTTCATGAAATTTTCTTTAGAAGGAAAGGAATTTGAATTAAGGGGTATCACAGGGAAACCATGAAAGATAATCAGCTCTAATGGAGTGAAAAATCTTATAAATAAAGAACAAAGAGGCGTAATTACACAATTATGTTCGCTACAGGTTCCCACATCGAAATCATTTATTTCTCCAGATCTCCAAACTGTCTTGGACAATCATTCCAAGGTATTTGAGACTCCCAAAGGCCTCCCACCCATTCGTTATCATGATCATGCTATTCATTTGATTCCATGAATTGTTCCTCCAAAAATCAGGCCTTACAGATATCCATATGACCAAAGGAATGAAATTGAACGTGTGGTTGCAGAAATGCTAGAAGTTGGTAAAATTATCCAACCAAATTAGATAAATGAAGCAAGGGATGAATGGAATAATGTCGAAGCAAGGTGGGAACTCATTCAAAATTTGTAGAAGATCCAAATTCAAACAATTTTTCCAGAACTTGACAAGGAAGGAAAAATCATATTGGAACCTGAAGCAGTTATAGAACCAAGAAATCAACAGCTACGAAATCGATCAGTTTCAAAGTATCTCATCAAGTGGAAGAAATTACCCACTGAAGATTCCACATGGATGGATGATAACTTTATACAAAAGAATCTAGAACTACTCAAGCATTGAGGACAACACTTTTCGAAGGAGAGGGGCATGTTAGGTCCCTATACTACTAGTGTAACCCCTATTGTTATTAGTGAAACCCCCTTATTATATTGTTGTGCCCTTATATTACTATTTTTATGTCAGCTCTGATTATATTATGACCCCTTAGACTCCTATATATAGAAAGGAGGTCTTTTCATTTGTATCATTGAAGAATTGTTCAATTGTGTAATGTAAAGGAGGTTGCCCCCTCGAAGAGGCTTATTTTAAAGGTGTTTATCTATCTTTCCTATCTTTTTGTCAGTTGATTTCATAACATTTGGTATCAGAGCTTTCGATTCTAGGGTTTCGCTGCTCCAAATAGGTCATCGTGGTATTTTCTCTATAACTTTTTCGCTACTAAGTTTCAGAAGCTAAAAACAAAACCCATTTGAGAAGAAACTGGTCTGAACCTTGGGACCGAATTTCAAATGTTTTCTCGCTATATGTTCGGAGATATGCTCTAAGGAAGTTAGTGTTTTTGCAAGCTCCAGAATTTCATCTCAAGCAGGTGATCGTGGAATGTTTGCTATAATTTGTTCTCTACAAAGGGTTAGACTTTGAAATTAAAACCCATTTTAGCCAAAATCCTAGTGAAGCTCAGGTCCGATTTTCAACTCTTGTGTCGCCATATTTTTGGAGGTATAATCTAAGGAAGTTAGGGTTTTTGCAGACTCCCGAATTACATTCTAAGCAGGTGACCTTGGGAAAATCATCATAAATTTCTCTCTGGGAATCATATTGAAATTTCATAGAGGTTACAGAAAGAGGACGAACTGTAGTTATCTATGTATATTTTTTAGATCCGAAGGTCGAAACAGTGACACATGGCACGTCATACAAGTTCACTCTACTAAAACATTATATAATCAAGTCATCTTAGGAGATTGGGAATAAATCTTTATTGGAGAATCCAATTTTGATCAGATTGGTGGCATTGGAAAGAGGACTCAAAGAAATACCACAGGAAGAAATTTCAGATCTTGGAGAGACACAATTATAGAGATACAACAGATTCAATATCAAGCTCTTACAAAGAGAAAAAAGAGGAAGAAATGCAACATGATATATCAAAATTACGAGACCAAGTGCAACAAAATTCACTCTCACAAAAGGTAGCAGAAGCTAAGATGGATGGTTTAAAGGAAGGCATGGAAGATAAAATAGATGGTTTAAAGAAAGACATGGAAGCTAAGATGAATGTCGTGGAAGCTAAGATGGATGGTTTGGAAGCTAAGGTGGAAGACAAAATGGATGATTTGAAGACAAATTCGACAAATTTGCTACAAGAAATGTTTATGAATGGAGAAAAGGTAGTAAAGGAAACTCATGATGAGAACAAGATAAATGTTAATCATTATCTCATAGACTCTAATGTTGGATTGAATACCCACCATGTTTCAAAGATCGATATGAGGAAGTTTGATGGTGGGGATCCTGGAACATGGATACTACAGAAGGAGCAATTTTTCAATATCCATAATGTGAAAAACACACAAAAGGTATGTATTTCAACTTTATATTTGGAACCAAATTAGTTTGTATGATATCAATGGCTTTTCTCTCGTAAAAAAATTGTCACTTTGGAAATTTTTATGGAAGAAATGATAGCACATTATCAGGATACAAAAAGCAATACCTCTTTTAGGTAATTGATAAATCTCAATCAAAAGGGTTCAATGATGGAGCACATTGAGGACTTCCAAAAGTTGAACATAAGGGTAAAAGATATTCTAGAGGAGCACAACATTGATGTGTTCATAGGGACTTTAAAGGATAACATCCAACATGAGGTTCGCCTTTGGGAACCTAATTCATTGGAGAAGGCATTTAGGTTGGCAAGAAAAATGGAAAGAAAAACTATGGCAACAAGGAAGCCTACCACTCACATCTATGGAAGTGTTGTTTCCCTAGACTTCCACAACCTACAAGGTTGATACCACAACAATTGGAAGAAAAAAGAGAAAAAGGGATTTGTTACAGTTGTGATAGAAAACATACTAAAGGTCATAAGTGTGCTGCGAAGAAATTAATTTACATAGATTTAGAAGAGGAGGAATAAAAGGAACAAGAAACGTCAAAAGAAGAGGATATACACCAGGAACAAACCATAGATAAAGAAGAAAGGAATACGACCATATCTTGTAATTCATTAGCTAGAAATACCACTCCTCAAACTATCAAGATAGCAGGACATATCAAGAAGAAAAAGGTAATAGTGTTGATTGATTCGGGTAGTACCCATAATTTTATTCATTGTAAGATAGCCAAGGAATTGAATTGCTTCCTATCTAGCACCAGAGTGTCAAGTGATGGTTGCAAGTGGAGGAGCCATAAATTTCTCTAGGAAGTGACATAATATCAAGATATCCATGGGAGAATATGTATTGAATATCCCAATGCTTTCCATTCCAATGGGTGGTGTTGATGTTGTACTAGGAGTCCAATGGCTACAATCCTTGGGTACAATAGATTTTAATTTTCGATAACCTTTCATGAAATTTTCTTCAGAAGGAAAGACATTTGAATTAAGGGGTATCACAGGGAAACCAGGAAAGATAATCAACTCTAATGGAATGACAAAGCTTCTAAAGAAAGAACAAAGACGCGTAATTGCACAATCATGTTAGCTAGAGGTTCCCACATAAAAATCATCTATTTCTCCATATCTCCAAAATGTCTTGGACAATCATTCCAAGGTATTTGAGACTCCCAAAGGCCTCCCACATATTTGTGATCATGATCATGATATTCATTTGATTCCAGGAAGTGTTCCTCCAAAACTCAGGCCTTATAGATATCCATATGCCCAAATGAATGAAATTGAACATATGGTTGCAGAAATGCTAGAGGTTTGTATAATTATCCAACAAAATTTGATAAATGAAGCAAGGGATGGATGGAAGAATGACGAAGCAGGGTGGGAACTCATTCAAAAGTTACAAAAGATCCCAGTTAAAACAATATTTCCATAACTTGACAAGGAAGGAAAAATCATATTGGAACTTGAAGCAGTCATAGAACCGATAAATCAATAGCTATGAAATCAATCAATTTCAGAGTATCTCATCAAGTGGAGAACTTACCCACAGAAGATTCCACATGGATGGATGATAACATTATACAAAAGAATCTAGAACTACTCAAGCATTGAGGACAACACTTTTTGAAGGAGAGGGGCATGTTAGGTCCCTATACTACAAGTGTAACCCATATTGTTATTAGTGCAACCCCCTTATTATATTGTTGTGCCCATGTAGTCTCCATATTGTTATTATTGTGCCCCATATAATCCCACTATTGTTATTGTTGTGCCCTTATATTATTATTTTTATGTCGGCTCTGATTATATTATAACTCGTTAGACTCCTATCTATAGAAATGAGGTCTTGTCATTTGTATCATCGAAGAATTGTTCATTTGTGTAATGTAAATGAGGTTTCCCCCTCGAAGAGGCTTATGTTGAAGGTGTTTATCTATCTTTTATATATTTTTGTGAGTTCGTTTCATAACAGCTATCCTCAACTCTTTGTGGATAACTTTTTAGAATGTTTCAAACTGGATCCACTCCCAACAATTCTGAAATAAACTACTCAAATACTTGATCATCACATATCCTAATACAACCAATGCAACTTTCTCAATTCAAAACAAATCATACTAATTCATAGCCACTTAATAATATATCAATTCAAACATTGTTTCCCATCACATAAACCAATTCTTTCCACTTCAAACCCTAATTAAACATGCATCATATTGTATATGATACTATTATTTATCATATTTATGTATGTATGTTCTTCTCCTAAAGAATACCCACGTATGGATCTCAAAATATTGATCACTAAATTTGAATCGTTGTGCCACTGAATCAATCACCCAAACAGATATTGAAGGAAACATAAATCACTAAACCAAATATATATCATCACATAGTAGAATCATCACTTAGTCAACTTCTAATTTATAATCAATTCAGCCCAAACAATATTCTCAAACACAGTTTATTGTAAGAGAAAATTCATTGACAGACAACTGAAAACACAACAAAACAGATCAACGATTATCATCATCTCATACTACAAAACCTTAGTATACTTATGAAACCATTATAAAGAACTTTCGTGTATGTACGCGCTTTTTGTACTTGATACCTATGTACATATATTTCCATACTATAGAATATATATGTGACTTGTCAGAAAAATATTCGCGTATGTACGTGATCTCACAGAGGCAAACTAGCATACATATATGAACACTGAGTCATGCTTTCACTGCAACCAAAGAATATACTTCACAATCCTTACTATCTCATATTCATGTCAGAGTATCATTAACACCATAGATCTATCACATTTATATATTTTCAACAAACAAAGCAAACAAATACATACGATACAATACTTCATATTTTTTATATATCTGTGTCTTTTCCTTACTCCTTGGTGCACCGATGTTTTAGATCAAATCATTCATAGAAAACATGAAACTTGTACACCTAACATTTTGATCTCCATCTCCTTATATAGCTTAGGCCTTAGTCAATACCTTAGGCCAATCGCTTAGTAATGTCAATGGTATTCTTTGACGGGATCAAATATCTATTGTTGCATTCATTATGATGGGCCAATACCATGGTAAAGATCCCTGGTATTGACAATACCATGGTGCAGAAATTGTACGTGACTTTTCTTCATCATACTGACGTATGTAAGTTGTCGTTATTCATAGGACCCATGTATACTTTCCAAACTTCACCTTTATCATTCCTTTGTTTATTAACTAATATTCCTTTGCCTATCCCACTTGTAGTATGTACATAAACATCACGTTGACATCTTTATCAAGTAGGTTTCCATCAAGGACAACACATTAGTCATAATTCCAACAATCTCCCCCTTTGAACTTTTTGGCAACCACTTTGTTGTTTGTTATCCACTACAAGTAGATACCTATAAACACATTTGTAGACATACCAAGCTTCCCTCCAAGCATTCTTTTCCAAACACCAAGATACTCCCGCCCTTTGGCATCAAGGTCAAAGGGGATGACCAGTGTTGAATGAATACTTATTTCTCCCTTTATAGAGAGGATCAATGTAGGTCTGATCTGATGAATATGAACACTAGCCATACTCCCCCTGATCATGTGTTAAATCTTTTGGAATATTTTAAATGAAGTACATGAATCTATGACTCAATCACATATGATCTTTCTTATTACCAAGGACTCATGCTTACATCAATCACCCAAAATAGTGGGGTTACATATTTGACTCAACATTACATCAAATACCTAAAATAATGGGATTACATACATAATTCACTTGACCCCAATAGCCCAAACATGACTAAGTATTACAATGATTACATCATGGGCCTTTACATGACCTTTACATCAAGAGATAGATATGGCATTTATGACCAAAATAAAAGACCTCAATAGTGAGGTAGAAAGACCATGAGAGTCTTCAATAACAATCATATACCTAATAGGATCCTGCATCATCATCATGTATCACCAACATATAGGAGAACAAAGGACATCATCATAACAACTTTTTCATATGTACCTCAAGAAAAATAGGCATCATGTAACTTAATTCATCATAAAATAGCATAACATAATCAACTTCTTAAGAAACATATAGTTTAATTAAGGCTTCTGTGATCCATATCAAGTTTATGAGAGATTTTTCGGTGTAAATCACATGATATTTCATTTGTCGACGCATTTTGAACCAACCACACTGGTTGGTTTGAAACGTGTCAACAAATGAAATATCATGTGATTTACGTCGAAAAATCTCTCATAAACAACATATAGTTTTCATCCAAAACTTTAGTAACAAATGTGTCGTCAGCAGCATCACCAATCATAAGAATCATTTTGTAACAAGGAATTCCCAGGAAATCATAATGCCAACAATGCACTTCTAGAAATATAGCAAATTCTCCCCTGAAATGTGTGCCAACTATTCATTATCAGGTCTGATCACATCTAATTCATCAATTATTAAAGTCAAAACAGAAACAAAAACTCATAACCATCATAAGCCAATATCACTTCTAAGTAGCATCTGAATATCAATAGACTATAACCAATCAACAACGAGATCAAAGGGCCAAAGAAAAATTGACTAAAATATACCAGAACCTCTCCTCGATACTTTCCCATTGTTTCATGAGATCCGCATATAGAAAATAAATTGTAATAGTTTACAGTCTAAGCCCCCCTTGAACATGAAAGATTTGTCATAATAATTAACAAAGTGATGAGGCATAGACCACTCCTAGTTTTTGTCTAAGATATTCAAAGGAATAAGGTGGAACTTTGTAAATATATTTGCAAATTTTTCCTTTGAGGGAACATATTCCAGTTTGACCTTTTTTTCAAGCACTCGTTCTCTTAGAAAGTAATATTTGATGGGAATTTGCTTGGTTTTTGAGTACACGACAAGATTTTTCGAAATACTTACGACACTAGTATTATCACACATAATAGGTATATGTTGATATGTGATTTGTGCATCTTGCAATGTTTGCATCATCCATAGAAGTTGAGTACAGCAAGATGCAACATCAACATATTCTACCTCAACAGTACATAAATAAATAGAGCTTTGTTTTTTACTGAACTGTGATACCAAGAGAGGTCCTAAATGAAGTTCTCCTCCACTAGTACTCTTTCAATCATTAATATTGTCTTCCCAATCTGTGTCTGTGTAAGCATGAAGTGAAAAATCTGCATCTTTAGGATACCATAGACCGAACTCTTGAGTTACTTGTAAATGCTTGAATATTATCTTGACAACATGGACATGAATTTCTTTAGTATTTTCTTGAAATCATCCAACAATCCCAACTACATGCATAATATTTGGTCTCATGCTTGTAAGGTAGAGCAAGTTTCTAATCATATATCTATATTTAGGTTGATTCATTAAAGGAGAATCATTATGTTAACTAAGATTGCATATGTACTGTTGGTGTGCATATAGGCTTGTCGTCTTCCATTCCATATTTCCTCAAAATCTACTTGGGTTACGTGGTTTGTGAGAGAAATATACCATTGTTTTTGTTGAATTTGAAGACCAAGAAATTATGTCAGTTCACCAAGTAGAGACATCTCAAATTCTTGCTTCATAATTGAAGGAAATTCTTGACTTTTATTTTCTACATTACTTCCAAATATGATGTCATCTACATAACCAACAACTATTAAAAGTTTATCTATGTCAAATTTTATATTTAGGTTTTTGTTTTCTGACCCCTTTTTGAAACCTTGTTGTTGAAGATACTTATCAAGACAAGAATGCCATGCACGAGGAGCTTTTTTTAATCCATACAAAGCCTTCTTAAGCTTGCAAACAAGATTTTTATGATTTCCTAGAAATAATCCTCCAGGTTGTTCATTGTAAACTTCTTCATCTAGATCCCCATTTAAAAAAGTAGATTTGAAATAATTTGAAGTTATGAAAGCTTGAAAGTGCAAGAAACATTCTTATGTCTTCAAGTCTAGGTACAAGTGCAAATGTTTCTTCATATTCTATTCCTTCCTGTTGAGTGTAGCCTTTGAAAACAAGTATTTCTTTTTTCTAGTCACTTCTCCATTTTCATTTAGTTTTCTTTGAACAACCATTTTGTAATATTTTTACCATGAGTTCTTGGTACTAACTCCCATGTATGGTTCTTTTCTATTTGATCAAGTTCTTTGTCCATTTCCTTAACCCATCATTAATGTTTTCTTACTCGATTTTTGAGGTTCAATTGTGGATAGTAAGGCTAGGTAACTCAAAGTTTCGACAAAATTTCTTCTAGCTTTTACTCCAGCTTCCTTTTCACCTAGAATTTGAGATTTTAGATGATTTTTCTAAACATACCTTGAAGGAGTCTTTTCTAATTCTTTTGTGTGCTCAATTCCTTCTTATGGTGCTTCATTAATTTCCTCTCCTACAACCTCTTGGCCTGTAGTAGAAACAATTTCGTCATCTGCTTATGCTTCCCTTTTGGTACCTTTGGATGCTTCATCTATTACAACATCAATGCATTCAACAATATGTTGAAGCCTTTTATCACAACATTTATATAATTTTCTTATAGAGGAGTATCCAGGGATATTTCCTTCATTAGATCTAGATTCGAAATTTCCAAACTTATCATCATTATTCTTTATGAACATTTGCTCCCAAAACTCTAAAATGTTTATACAACAACTTACGAGAGAGATTACTTTTTTGGCTCAGATATCATCACAAGATTGCAAATCAACTCATGGGTCTCATGAAATTTGTAGGCTTACCAAACCATAGTTCATAAGGAGTTTTATCACTTACCTGAATATTAGATTTGTTGAGGATATAAACAGTTATATGTGCTTCTTCCCCCATAAATTATGAGGCTCTATAGACTCATCAAGCATGGCACGTGCCATTTGTTGGATTGTTCTATTCATTCTTTCTGCCACTCCCTTTTTTTGAGGAGTTTTAGCTATAGAAAATTACATCTTCATACCATGCTGTTTACAAAATTTGAAAAACTCATCTGATATAAACTTTCCTCCTCTATAAAATCTAAGACATTTGATTTTTATATCTAACTCATTTTCTACCACAACTTTGAAGACTTTAAATTTGTAAAATGATTCATCTTTATGTTCCAATAAGAAAATCGAACACATTCTAGTAAAATCATCAATGAATAATATGAAGTATTCTTCACCTCAAGGAGACTTATTTCTCATAGGACCACACAAATCAGTATGAATAATTTCAAGTGGCTTACTTGAAGTACTTTCTTTAGCATTAAATTGAACTTTGGTTTATTTACCGAATTGACATGATTTTCATATGATGTTTTATGGCAGAGAGATGTTAGGTAAGTCATGTACTCCTCCCATTTTGCTTGACTTGTGTAATTGAGTGAGGCTTAGATGTCCCAATATTTTGTTTCACAGCCATCTTTCTTCTAATTTTCTCAAGTAACAATTCTCTTCGCCGCCTTACAAGACATAAACATTACCTGGAATTATTATTCCCTTTATTATGATTTTACTTGTATCGATATTTCATACCACACAATTATTTGATCCGAAAACAACCTCATGCCCTTGGTCACACATTTGACTAACTCTTAACAAGTTATGTCTTAACCCATCAACAAACAAAACATTTCCATCTTTAACCGTATCCTTTAGCAAAACAATTCCTTTATCTCTAATAGCAATAGGTGAGTTATTTCCAAATGTTACATTATTTTCTTTCTTTATTTCATTAAAGGACATAAACTTATCTTATCCCCTGTCATATGATTTTTTCCTTTTTTTCATTCTGAAGAGTTGGTCTCATTTTGCTTCTGAATTCAATCTCTTTATGCCCAAATTTATTGCAAAAGGAATATTTTGTTTCATCTTGGAGAGGTGAGAAAGCATTGTAAGAGTATTTATTTAATCCATTCTCATTCTTTTGTTTTCTTACTTCTCTAGTCATGATAGTTTTATAAGAGACACATTGAGTAGCATTATGACCAAAATTATGACAAGTGAAGCATTGACCATTGAAGTAGAAGTTCATGGGAATATAGTACCTTTTTGTGTAGTTTCACTTTTGAGTGTGGTAAGGATGTTTTACCTAAGAGACATTTGATCCCTCATTCCTTTGCTAAGAGCTAGATTTTTTATGACTGATTCCCTTTACTGCATTGAGATAGATTTTTGTACCTATTTCAGAAGATTTTACAGTCTTTGATGATTCTCCATTATATCCAACACTTGTTTTTATTAGAGGAGAGCACTGTACTTCAATTATTTCTTCTAGGGCATCATATCCTTTAGATATTCTAACGTTTATACCTTTTGTTTTCTCAAGTTACTTTCTTAGACTTACTATTTCTAGTTCTAACTTTTCATTATTCATCTCCTTTTCTAGAATTTGTTTCTTCAGTGCCTCCTCTACTAATTTAGATTCTTCTATACGAATTTTAAGCTGAGATATTTATTCAATGAGATTATCCTTTTCTTCTAGGGCATCCATAAAAACATCATCAAACTCATTATTACATTTATCTTCAAATTCCATAAGTATTGATATTCCTGTTCAGACTCAACCTCTCACCATTTGAAAGACCATAACTATCTTGTGTGTGTAGAAACGTTTCTTTTTTCAAACCTTCCTCTAATATTTATTTTTGTAAATTTATTCCCCTTTTCCTGGTTTTATTTATAAGGTAATTTAGCAGCATAATAACCAAATCTTCCACAAGCAAAACATTTGAAAGGAATCTTACCTCTAAATCTACCAATTCCTACTTGGATTTTCTTTATGAGGTTCACCTCTTCTTCATCTGATACGTAACTTGATTACTTAAGCTCCCCCTTTTCTTTTCCTTTAGAAATAGCTTTGGATGTTTCTTCTTTGATATATGAGGACCCCCTTTTCTAATTTCATAAGTAGTTAAGATCCCATGAAGTTGTTCCACAATAAGGTTATTCAAACCTTGCATTTTTTCAATGGCAGACACTTTCAAATAGAATTTTGGGGTTAGAGATCTTAGGATTTTCTCAAAAAGCATTGAATCTTTTACTTCATAACTAAGATTTCTCATTGAATTAATCATCTCACCTACCCTAAGAAAGAAATTCCAATGCTTCCATCGCTATGAATTTTAAGAGTTTCATATTGAATTCTAAATGTTTGAATTTTGGCACTCTTTAATTTAGTGTCACCTTCATAACTTTGGATGATCTTGTCCCATATAGCCTTTGTTATATTCAACTGCATAAATTTCACAAATTTTGATTCCACCAAACTTCCCAACAGAGCACTAAAAACCTTTGCATTGGTCTCATATTTTTTCTTTTATGCTTCATCTGTGGGAATTGAGGATGGATATTGATAGCCTCCTTCAACAATTGCCCAAACATCAGATCCAAATTACTGTAGATAATCTCTTTTTATGACTTTCCAAAAAACCAATTTGCTTCCATTAAACAATGGTGGCCTAATAGATGCTACTCCCTCTTGATTGCTCATCTTGATGAATCTTCCTTCAAGTGATTAAGATTGTTTTGAAGGACCTACTCTTATTCCAATTGTTAGGAAAAAATACTAAGAGCGGGGTGGTTTAATCAGTATTTTACACACTTCAATTTCAATTTCTTATTATGATTATTATATGTGACCGTTTTAAAGGGAACTAGTGTATGTATGCAACTGTTACTATAAAAACCCACATATATCTAGATAAATTATCTCATCATTTGTGCAAAATTAATCAGTCCATTATTATTCCATTATTCATCAATTAACTAGTAAGTATGAGTATTTAATAAGTAGATAGAACATTAACACACACAACCATATGAACACTAGGATTTTTAGGTGGAAGCCCAATGTGCGAGAAAACCACCATCGTTTTCATCTTTGTCTTCTTATTTTATTAAAACTAATCTTCTTACAATATTGTACCATCATATAATTTAACTACTATATTGGATCCTACTTGTAGAAGGATACAAACTTCTCTCCTTTTAACAGCTCCTACTGGAAGGGAGCTACAACCCCCTTTCTAAATACTTCTATCCTCAACTCTTTATGGATCATTTTTTATAATAATTCAAATTGGATCCATTCCCAACAATTCTAAAATAAACTACTCAAATACTAGATCATCAAATATCCTAATATAACCAACGCAACTTGTCCAATTCAAAACAAATCATACTAATGCATAGCCACTTATCAAAATACCGAGTCAAACATTGTTTCCCATCATAGAAATGAACTACTACCAATTCAAACCCTGAACAAACATGCATCATATTGTATACGCTACAGTTATGAATCATAACTACATATGTATGCGTTTCTCCTAAAGAATACCCACGTACAGATATCAAAATATTGATCAGTGAATCAATCACCCAAATAGATACCGAAGCCAACATAAATCACTAAACCAAATATATATATCACATAGTAGCATCATCACTTAGTCAACTTCTAAGTCATAATCAATTAGCCTGAACAGTATTATCAAGCACAGATTATTGTAGGAGAGACTTCATCAATAGACAACAGAAACACAAAAAATAGATCAACCATTATCATCGGTTCATACTGCAAAACCCTAGTATACTTATGTTACTCTGATAAATCACTTTTGTGATGTGTGCACTTTTCATACTTGATACTTGCGTACATATATGTCCATACTGCAAAATATATACGTGACTAGTCAAAAGAAGATCAATGTATGTACATGATCTCATAGAGGCAAACCAACATACATATATGAAATCACTAAGTCATTCTTTCACTGCAACCATAGAATATACTTCAAAACACTTACTGGCTCATATTCATGTCAAAGTATCATTAACACCACAGATCTATTGCAACTAGACATTTTCAACAAACAAAGAAAACAAGTACATATGAAACCATACTTAAGATGTCTTAGATCTATGCCTTTTCCTTGCTCCTTGGTGCACCCATGTTTCAGATCGAATCATTCATAGAAAAAACAATATTTGCACACCTAACATTTTGATCTCCATCTCCTTATATAACTTAGGCCAATCCCTTAGTAATGTTGATGGTATTCTTTGACGAGATTAAATAGCTATTGTTGCATTCATTACTATGGGCCAAAAGCATGGTAAACACCCCTGGTATTGAAAATACCATGGTGTATAAATTATACGCAACTTTTATTCATCATACCCACATATGTACGTGGAATTTATTCACAGGACATGCCTATACTTTCCAAAATTTACCTCTATCATTCCTCTGTTTCTGAACTAATGTTCCTTTGTTTATCTCACTTGTAGTATCTGCATAACCATCCTTTTTACATCCTTATCAAGTAGGTTTCCATCAAGGACACCACATTAGTCATAATGCCAACATTTGAGAGATGTGATAACTAACATGTGCTTCCCCCCAACCAAAATCGGTTGTGGTGGGTCACAACTAAAATAGAATGATAAAATTTGTTGAAAAGTGTGCAACAAGAAATGCTTGTTGAGAATGCAACAAGATGATGGAGCTTAGTAGAAAGGAGTCGCCTTCACTAAGTGGGCCCGCAGGCTATTTTTGGCGCAAGTCTATTTTTAGACTATGTCTATTTTTAGACATATGGATCATGTCTATGGATTGCAGGTTGCTGTTTATGGATGTTTGATCAAGTTGGAAAAATAGATGGACTTCTATTTTTATACCACAGCGGAGTGACTGCTCAGTCTAAAAATAGAAAAGTCAAATATTATTAGCTCATAATAATATTTAGACTATAAACTTTGTCTTATTCTCTTGGAGCACTTCAGGATGAGCTACGGATGTGGTACATGCAGATCCCAGAAGGAAATACGTGGTTACCTATGGGATGACTAATATTTGAATGCAGGACTTCAGATAGAACTCAAGTGAGTTGAGTTTAGTGGACTGGAGGTGCAGTTGATGGAGTTGTGTTCAGTTTAGCTTTGTTAAACTGGTTGTATTTAGTCTAACTGGAAAATAGACTAGAAATGAGTTGGGTGAATTAGTTATTAATTAATTCACAAGTTATTAACTCATAATACAACTAATGAATACATCAGTTAACTCAGTTGCATGTCAGTGCATGTTCAGTTCAGCAGGGACAGGTGTTAGAGAATCAGATTGCTATCAGTTATGACTATAGTTGTGCATCAGATCTTTCACAATCAAGGGATTGAGTATGCCAATGAGTTTGCCCACGTATTTTCCCACATTGTAGCTTGTGCTCACGTGATTTTGCCAAGTAAATACGTGGTTGCCTTGGAATTATCATCAGTTCTTGAGCAGGTATTGAGCAGCGGAGGCAGGCAAGCAGCGAAGGAGATTTGAGCCAGTGATTGATTCAGATCTGAGCTGTATTGTGTGTAACAGAGGTGGAGATACTTGTGAGAAGTATTATGCTGTGTAATGTTACATGACTCAATCATTAATATACAGATAGTTGGGGTTTTTAGCGAGATGCTTTCCCCGGGATACATACTGTGTTAATGTGTGAATGCTCTTGATGTTTTATTGTTATTGATGCTGCTATATTGATGATCAACGTAGAGGAGCTTATGTATTGTGTATGTTTTCCGCAATAGTACATGATCAGGATAATCTCTGTTGAATATGTGTTAAATTATTCAAAATTTCTACAAAGTCGACCCTTTCTCTGCGCTCTCAATAGCCTCCTGGTCCTCTGATTCTCTGTTGTGCCTCACAGTAGTCAAAGCGACCCTTTCTCGGCGCTATCAGTAGTCCCCTATTTTAGCACCACAGTGCGCCCCTCCCTTGCCTTTGGAATTTCCTACTCATCACTCCATAGTTTTACTGTCGCTCTCATGGCCCGCAACGAAGATTGTCTACACTGTGCAGATTTGCAAGCTGAGCTAGAAGAAGTTAGAGCTCAGCAGCGCATCTTGGAGAATCAGCAGAGGATCCTGGAAACTAGGCTTGAAGATCAGAATCGTATTATGAATGAGAAATATAGGGTTGAAATAGATCTCTTCTTGCACAGAGTTGCCTCTCTCCACGAATAGTTTAGCCAGCTCTCAAATCGATGCAGCCATGCTGAAGAATCAATCTCCATCCTGCAATATATGATGGAGAAGAAAAACAATGTAGCCACCAGCTCCTCAAGTGCCAAACAAGAGGGAGTGGATCCGCAGCCAGAGGAATCCACTACAAGGCAAATCAGTCACATAGTCATAGATTAATATGTTTTGCAAGTGTCAATTTTGGATGTCCCAATATGTAAGAATCTATAGTAGCCTAGTTACTGATAGATGCAGAAGTAGTAGAAAAAGGATCAAGGAGATAGCCCCATTTTGTAAATCTCTTGATCCAAGCTGTTACTGGCATCTAATGTACCTCAGGAGCTTGGACTCCCTCTCTTTTTTCAGCCACTAATATAGCAACCGACTTTGTTAAAATAAAAATAAAAAATAAGCCTATAAAACAATTAGTTGTTGTTGAAAGAGATATGCAATCTTTTGAAGTCCATAAGATGTAACTCAATTGACTATCAGCTTAATACAAAGTAATATCTATAACATGAGATTCCAAATTAAATTCCCTATAAATTAAATCATATATATATATTATATATAATATATATATATATATATTATTTTTTTTTTCTTGAAATATAAACATATTTTACCTATCACTCCTAACTCTTATAAATTTATGTTAATATATTTTATTATAATAAAATTTCCACAATAATAAATTTTAATATAAATATTTTAAGTATATAATATATATATAAACGAAATAACGTAATACATCTCGATGGTATAAAACACCCGTCTATCTCTCAACACAAAATATTTAATAAATCAATTAATTCTGATAATATGTTAATCAAAAACTTCATTTTAATAATATCGTGAAGCATATCGTTGTATCGTCATTTTTTCCCAATTAAAAAATTTCAAACTAACAAACGAATTTCAAATTAAGACCCTCGGGACTTAGGACTTCGGGTTTAATACCAGCAATAATATGCATTAATGAGCGGATTTATGAAAGGACAAAGGTATGATTAAAATAATGTTGTTGTTAATTAGTTTATGGCGTATATAAGATGGTGATAAAATATACTGTTAAGATATTTTTTGGAAAAGTTTATTTGTTTGAACCGTATTTATGAAAATAATTTAAAAATAAACCCTTAGTAATTATAATAATATTTTTAGAATCAATTTTATATCAGATGAGCACTAAAATAGTTTAATTATTAGTTCGAACTAAAAACCAATGATTATTTATTACAAGGTAAATAACTAGTGAATTCGTTTTTTCTGGAAATTCTAGTAATATTTTGATAAAATTTGGTAAAGATTTTTGTAAATCCAAGTTATAATTGTCAAACTTCAAGATTTTGAATTTCTTAAAAATTTTTGTGATGAAGCCATTCTACCATCTAAAATATGATTCAAATAATGTTACTACAAATTTTTTTGAATTTTTTAACTATTCCGACCATTTTTAACCATCTGCCAATTTCTCCACCTCAATAGCCCTATAAACCACCCACATTTTAAATAACACGAGCAAGTCTACACCTCTAGCCTCTACTGAGAAGGTATACGCATATAGCCCACCATATAATCATAGTCGATGTATTTGGATGGTTCCTTGGGGCCAATTTAAGTGATGGCCCCATTTTTGTACTTTCCCCATTTTTGTAAGTTTCCCAAATGATAGAGTGTTTTTTTGGACCACTGGAGAACAAATTATGTGATAACATTTGGTGGTCCACTGGGCCAACTTAACCCATTATGTATTTTTCCAAATCGTACTAGTTTTCTTTGGGCCAAAACTGAAGGTGGTGCTCATTTTGTACTTTTTCCCAAATGATATGAGTTTCCTTTGGGGCCAAAAGTGAGAGTGGTGGTCTTTTCACTATGGTTGAAAGGCTTTGCTATTGTGATGGAAAATAGTTTGATTTGATGGCTATCCTTTAAGTATACATTTACAATAAGGACCAATATTACCATTGAATATATGCATATTATGAATTGAATTGTTTTGTTGAGGGGCAGAAGTGTCAATTTTTTTTTTTTTAATGGGGCCTGAAATAGATTAATGTACACACATTATGAAATTAATGTACATACATTATGAATTGAATTGTTTTGTCAGTTACAAAAGTGTTTTTTCTTTTTGTATTTTTTGTTATTTTTGTTTTGTTTTTGGTTGTTTTTTTTGGTAATGTAGGTAAAATAGATTAATGTATTATGCTTTTATGTTTTTAAATGGTTGTTATATGAAAAATAAAGTAAAATTTAATGAAAATATTTAATATTAGTTTTAATTTATTAATAAGTTATTGTTACTTTTTTTTAAAAGAGATTGTAAATGATTATGAATTTGATTATTTTTTTATTGAGAGGAAGTAGTTGAGTGATTATCTTAACCATCTTCCAATGATAAATTAATGTCTAACACTTGTAAGTAAGCTTTATAATTTAACATGCTCTTTTAAAATTGATACCACTACAGAAAACTTATTGGAAACAAATTTAATGTCTAACAATTTGACATTATTACATAAGTAAACCTTCTAAGCTTACATGCTCTCTTAAAGCTTATACCACTAAAAACATAACTCGCTGAAAGAAAACACACATTGATTAAACACAACTAAAAAAACAACCAAACATTCTTGAGAAGTTTCATTTTTGAAAACAATGCTTGAATGAGTACGAGTCCTTCAAGTTTCTCCCTCCCATTGGAAGGTATAGCCTCCTAGTTGTGATCCAATTTTTCCAACATCATTAGACATCATTACCACCTGAAATGTCTCATAACCTTTGTAAAGTTATGAGATCAAAATTTTAGATCTTGGATCTCCCTTCAACTATTGGATGGTAATTCCCACATGCATTTATTAGAACCCCAATGAGATATAGTTGCTTTAATCCATAAGCATCTTGGACTATTGAACAACTATTTATCTTTCACTTCATTACATCTCTTCACATGTTCAAGGTGTCAACCTCTTAAAATGCAGAATGTTATTATTATCATAGTTAATTTGTATTAGTAAGAATTGGATGAGTCACTTGAATGATGTACTTTCAAACTCTTCCTTATCTTCTAATAAAGATTACCCTGAAAGACAAGTTTCAAGAGCTAAGCATAGCCCTCAAGGACATAAACAATATGTCTGCATGAAATTTCCAAACTATTATCTTAGTAATGAATACAACATCTAGAAGTTGGTAATTAATCCTAATCCTTTGAGAATTCCCATCATTTTAATGAAGGATCTATAATTACTACAAGACTTAGAAGTTGGGCATTCACCCTAATCCTTTGGGGATTTTTCTATTGACGGACTTATTCCCTTCATATCATTGTATACCAACTAAGTATGGGATGTATTTGTACTTGATCATGTACCTAATTTGTCTCTTATGTTAAGATTTCCATTGTCCAGTGAAGGAGGAGAATTGATCATATCTCAAACACATAAAATATTGAGAAATAATGTCATTGCAAAATCAATAAAGACAACTTTTGTTAAAGAAAACCAAAACTTGAACTTGAGCAAACATCTAACTAATAATTTGAATTTTTCACTGCCCTTGGTGCACAATGCAAGGATTTCAATCTTCCAATGTCCAAATTTTAGTAGGTTTCCTACTCTCACATACTTGATAGTGGAATTATTTTTCACCTAATATAGTCATTAATCATGCACCAATAAATCTACTCTTTCACACTTGTTTGAAGGCTTCTAAAGAAGATCAATCAATGCAAATTATCAAGTAACAAACATCCCCTGCCCCAACTCCCCATTGACGTTCGAAGATTGAATTAATGCATTTTTTCCTTAATTCAATAATTGTTCCTATATACATGATGTCAAAACTTAATTAAGGAATCTATATGGTTAGCATATTATCTCTATAATATTTGTAGCTAGAGACTTGTAAGAGATAATTAAGATTCATATTAAAACAATCAATCATGTCATAGTGCCCATACCTCATGCAATTCATATCCCTCAACAATAGATTCCCTCATAAGATAGTAGGTGGCGAGACTAACTTCTCGAGTAACGATTAAAATCTAGGGATCTCGTGCTTTTGCCAATAACCTTACAATTTTATGGCTTAATATTCTCATCATCAAAAAATGGAATTAAGTTCAACACATAACAAAATCCTTCAACCAAGAGTGTAGCTCTGATACCATATAAGATAAATATTTGGTTGAATAGCAGGCATAATGATAACGCAATGGAGAATAAACAACCAAAGCGTAACTCTGATATCATATAATACAAAGAAGTCACCATGATAATATAATGAAGAATAAACAAATAAAATGACTCAAAGAATAAATTGATAATGGCTATTGCTTATTAATACAATAATGTGTTTTTTTTTTAAATAAAAAATGCAAATGGAAAATGATTATGATATTAGGAAGTCAAAATTGAATGATTATGTCAACCATCACCCAATTAATAACTTAATATCGCTATTAATTTCTAATGACTTGATATTATTACATATAATATGTCAGAGAATCTAATATCGTATATTGATATTTAAATATTCTTGCGTATAATCTAAAAAATTGAGAGGTACATTTAGTTTTTGAATTGGTTGGAATTATATTGAGAATTGTAAGATATAAATAGAAGGATAATAGTCCCATTATGATGAGTAATAAAAATAAATATTTCTAAATGGAAATTGGTTGTCGGTTTTTTGGTTCCCAGGCGAATGGGTTTTTACTCAGTTAATCATTTACATGCACACAAATTGTTTGGTCAAGCTAGAGGCATGACTTAGAGGTAGTGCCTTGGCCTCCACCTGAAGTCATTTATTTTGTGAGTGGAAACTTCTGGTTCTCCGTAAGGTCTTCGTATGGTGGAAGAGATGACACAATAAATTCATAAGGGTGAGCAGGTAGCATGCTATTTTACATGATAATTGCGAGATGATTTTGTGTTTTGGATCTAGTAAGGTCATGAGTATAGTCGTGGGGATGGATACGACAAATAATTGGTTTGATAGGAGATCAAGTCTCGTTTATGACCTCACCTCTCGACATTTCCTTGGGATGCTGCCTCTCTGAAAATGTTTAAACACTTGGTGATTTCTAGGCTCTTGCTTTCACCTTAGGCTCGAGACTGTTAACTGGTCTACTGAGCGTACTCGATTATATATTAGTTTTGTGTATGAACAAAGGTGGCGAATGTTTCAAGTGGATGCTGGCTGGTGAGCACTTTAGGTGGATGCAAGGCAGAGAATTTACTTTTTCTTGCACTCAGGGTACACCTTGTTGTGCGACCCTCTAAGTTTTATTTTCCAAGATGCTACTATGAATTTTCAAATAGGTTTTTTAATCTTGGATGTTGTTCCACCACTCCAATCTTGGAGTCAATCTAATTTCTCTCCCTAGTTAATGTTAGAGGTATATATCATTCTGTGTGATTAGATATTGATCCAGGACTTTAGTGATAGCTCAAATTTCAAAGTGTTCAAAAGTGTGTTGAATCTAAATGACTAGATATATCTCGTCCTCCTGATTCCAGAACCACAAATGATTTGAAAAACGGTTTCCGTATGAGGAAGTTATGCCAAAAAGAAGAATTGTCCAATAACATTGAAATTTTGAATTTAAAAAATAAATAAATTTAAAATAGAATATTCCTTGGAATATTCCATTTTGGGCAGCGAATGGAAGGCTGCCACGTGGAAGTCTCAGAGGCTACCACGTGGCCCAGTTGACATCATCATGACGTTAGCACAATTTTTTGGCATAAATTAAAAGGATGGCATCGAAAAGGTTTGACCAAGCGACCTCCCTTACAACACTCCCGCGCGTTACCGTTGCACAAGTTACGGAACAAACTTTTGTTAAAGTTTGAATTTCGTTAAGGGCGGAGCACAAGGGGGCTAGCCCCTAAGGGTCAACCCACATGCATACGACCACAGCGCCCAAAACCACGGGCCTATTACCTAAATTGCATAGCTATGTAACGGTCACCGCTTTATATGTTAAACGTGGTCACATCCCGCAAGTCCGAAGTTAACAAATGGTTAGACTGCTCGTCCATTCGCATGTTCTAGCGCGGAATCCAAGGGGAACTGCCAGTTATATTAACTCAGTAACATGCACGTTAAAGCCCAACGGTTAACTGGCGGTCACGGGTTGTTTGGTGGCGGAATTGGCGGAGGCGCCAAATTTGGGCAGTCTCGCCATATTTAGCGGGCCTAACTGGCACTTAGGGCAAACTGGCAGTTCAGTAAATGAGCCATAACTTTGGCTAGAAAGTCATTTTTGGACAATTTTTTTTTTGATTTCGGGTATTCAGATGATTCTAAAGCCATTGGCACAGGTATGAGAGCAATCAGAGGTCGTTTGCAGGTGTATTTGCTCCGTGGAAATTCTAGGAGCCACTAGGGCCTAACATTGTGAGAGCTGTATTGGGTTGCAGGTACCCATTGGAGGTGAACCAGTAGTCAATCCTGAAGGATTTGAGTGTTCTGAATCCATTTTTACAGTCTATTTTGCATGTAGAGGCTTGTATTCAGCTGTACAATCATTTTGAGCTTTTAATCAAATCAAGGACATGCCCATTTGGGAGCCTTGGACTCGGCAGATGTAGCCCAGGAGGGGTGAACTGCGTTATCAACTTCTTTTAAATCTGTGTTTGAGTTATTTTCCTGAACAAATATGTTTTAGTATGTTAAACAAAGAAATGAATTAATTCTACTACACATAAAAGGATCATAAACCGCTGAAAAACTCATTTGTTTCTAACTGCAAGACACGTACATCACTTAAACATGTATGTTTACTGAATTGAATACCTTGCTAAGAATTTACAAGTAGTTTCAAATTCAGATCATTGTGTTAGGTTAAATGGTGTAGTTTCCCACTGAGTTTAATTTCGTCTTGGTTGCAATTAGGTAGTCTGGTTGAATTGATGCTGATTCATAGGACATTGATCCATGGTATTTTCTTAAAGTGTTTATTGGTTAAGTGTTACGTGTCTTGGACTCTAGGATTTTTTTTGTGTGTGTGCTTTCTCCATAATAGTTCCTCAGGGCCATCATTTGAGCCTGTCATCATCTTACCCTCGGTGGACATCCAATCCATTGAGCTATCTGGTATTTCGTTTAATTGCCCGGTGTTGGTGGTGGGTGTCTAGAATAGCGGGCCTTTGTCAATTCAGTTTGGACCTCATCCTCGGTTGGTTTTATCGAATCATTCACGTGGTTAATTCTAGGTATTTAAGTCTTGAATGATCTCAAATTATATTGGGTCAGTGTCTCTCTCTATGTACGTACAACGACAACATTTAATTTAGTTTTCGTGCTTATCGACATGGCTCTTGCGACAAGTCTTATCTAATCCTTTTCGCTCCTACTGGGTTAATTCATCCTCTTTTTAGACCAATTCACTCTATCTGGCCCAAAATTGTTAAGATAGAGACCTTTTTTAAGTCTTTGATAGTTATTCCCCCCCCCATCAATGTTTAACCAACCGAAGAGGTGGATCACACATGGAGTCCTCTGCTAGGCACCCCAGATTCTTCGACTAGGAGTCAGTTTCAAATTTCTTTTATGTAGTTCCCTTTGAAGTTAGGAAGGAGATAAGAACTCTAGAAGCCAAAGAGTTCAGAGATCACATATTTTTTATTTTTTAGGTTAGTACTGGTAGAACTAAATGGGTGCCCAATCTTAGAAACCTTCGGAAGAGGAGGTTATACTTCATGAATTCTATATACACACATAGACAGATGGAGACTCTATTGAGCATGGTTATCCAAGACAAGCAGGTTGAAAAATATAAGCTCTTTGTGGGCCATAAGGACATGTAACATATTTATAGGGACCTCCTTTATGATATGGATGAGATCATGGTTTGTTTGAGTAACATTGAATGCTACATTGTCACTGATTCAAATATAGATTCAAATGTTCCTCCTGATGGTGAAGGGGTTATAAATGCTCAACCAATAAATATGGCTACTTCAGACTCCTTTCTGGACCAATCGGTGATTATCTTAGATGACTAAGCCTCTCTGAGACTCTCTTTTTGGGTTTGTCGTACATGGTCACTCATCTATTTTGGTTATCGTTCTTTTGGTTTTGGCGACAGTGATTTGGTTAGTAGGAACTGTCTAAATTGTTCTCTCTTCGTTTTGTCTTCATTTTGTATGGTTGTGATTACCTCATAATGGAATCTCTTTGCTATTTTTTTGTGATGTTGATATGTTAGTATCTCTCCAATGGTGACTTTTGTACTGAACTTATTTTCATTCTGGTCTTCGAACTAGCACAATATTGGGTGAAGCATGTTGATCATATGTACTTTGGTTTTTTTGATATAAATGGAGATTGTGATCAAATTTACAAGAAACAAACAATAGTAAAATAAAATATGTTGCTAGTTGAGTATGTTAATGAAATTTGGGTTTTCACTTGGGATATTGGTTCATAATCTACAAGTACAAATTTTTCCATTTCTAGAAATTGATATCTAGTCGACAACATGAAGTAGTTGAGTAAATCCCTATAAGTATTTAATTAAAATAAGTGTTTTATAGAATCGTGCTTGGTTGTAAAAGGTATATTCACATTTATTGGAAACTATGTCATAAACACACATTCATGGAAGAATAACATAAGAGATCAAACATAGTTTTGAATTACATGGACACATTACAAGATTGGAAGGAAAAACCAATATAAATACATGACCCTGCATATTAAACAACAAAAATGAAAGCATGGTTTCAATTACTCAAAAATAGTTTGTGAGATCTATCCTCAAAAGCATTGTTGCAAACATAACAATTTTATTGTGATTTTCCAATTTTTTTAGGCAACATGAATATCGCTTGGAAATACCACAACATTTTGGGACATTACAAGATTGGAAGGAAAAACCAATATAAATAAATGACCTTGCATATTAAACAACAAAAACGAAAGCATCGTTTCAATTACTCAAAAATAGTTCGTGAGATCTATCCTCAAAAGCAGTGTTGCAAACATCACAATTTTATTGTGATATTCCATTTTTTTTAGGCAACATGAATATCGCTTGGAAACACCACAACATTTTGATCCCCAAAAATGATGTGATATTCTCACAAGACAATTGAAAATATTGCCCATCTACATTATTTTTGTATTTTTTTTGGATGATATTTTGTGATGTGTTCTCAATGTTGCTAATATTTTCTTTTCTAGACCCTTAATGATATTAGTCACCTACATGATGTTTAAAACAATGCTCAAAAGTATAAAAAAAGAAAATATGAAAATATAGATAAAGAATAGAAGGGGTGACCTATATGAAATTGACCATTTCTAGAATATCATGAGAAGAATGACATATAAAACACTAAATATTTGTATTTTTTAGTTGCTTTACATTTTTTACTCAAATCTTGTGCAATATGGTAACAAATGAGATAATCTTAAGGGAGATGGGGTAGCGGTAATGAACGATTGAGGTTATGAATAAAATTAGAGAGAAAAGATAACATGAAGGAATGAGGAGAGGATTAAGACCCACAACACAAATAGTAGTAATAAAAAGAATATAGAACTATTTATTGAAATTAGCTATGTTGAAAATGCAACAAAAAAATCTTGATTTAATTTTTTCCTTGAATTAAATTAGGAATAAAATTGTAATTCCACATCGTAAGACAACTTGAATGAGTTAACTAAGTTAATTTGACTTATTTGGCTCAGTTAATTCAAGTTGAGGGTCTAGCTTGAGTTATGTAGAGTGTCTCATACATTATAGGAGCCTTGGTTGAGTTTATTTTGATTTGTAATTAATTAATTCAGTTTAACTGAGTTAAATTCAATTAAACTAGTTCCAATTGACGAAGGCACTAGTAGGAGGTCAAACAGTGGGGTGTTGCTTCATGTGTTCAACTCATAAATAATTCATGCATGTTAGATCTAAGAGTTACCTAGTTGAGATTGGAGTTCAAGGGAAATGTACTATCAGTTGTATAATCATCCAAATTGTATAGGTGGTGCATGCATTCAGAGGAAGGCCTATGAGGATTGCACAATTCATATTGAGGAATTTCCCTGATTAATAGGGGGATAATTCCCAAGGAAACAATGCAAGGAAATAGGGACCCAGGCAAGAAAAAAATTGGTTACGTATTGGCCTAGGCTTGTCTAGGAAGTTATGAGACAGATAGAAATAGTGCAGAGGTTACTCAAGCTTGAGAAAAGCATTGTAATATTCTCATATTTTCTAACTAATGAAATATATAGATAACAAGGCTTTTTAGCTGTGGCTTTCCCTAGGGAATCATTGTGTAATGTGTTGATTGAATTTTTTCTCTGGTATGCTTCGTGATTTCGTGATTGTTTAATTGTTTCCATTGATGATTAGAGTATATTCAAGTCTATTATATTAGTAAATTGCAATTAGTAGTTTGAATCTACAAAGAATTTCTACATGATATCAGAGAAGAAATCACTCTAGAAGAGGAGAATACGAGTTTGTTTTTTACAGGTGAAATCAAATTTGCAGTATCATTCTTCAGAGCCAGCATGATTTCATTCTATGGATTAAGACTCGAATATGCCCTTAAGAGTAGTTCAAACTATATTTCTTGGAAGGACAGGATGGAGGTAGTGTTGGAAGACAACAGGCTGAAGGAATTCATAGATAAAGATATTCCTAAGCCTCCAACAACAAATGCTCAATATATAGAAGAGTGGAAAAAATGTGTTGCAAAGGCGAGAAGGATCATACTAGAAGGAGTTCGAGATCATATTGTCTCGAACCTCCAAGGGAAGGACACACCATATGAAATGTGTCAAGCCTTGGTCAACTTGTTTTAGAATAGTAGTGACCACATGAAGCTGACACTGAAGGACAAGTTTCATAACAAGATGGAGAAGGGCAAAACAATACCTTAGTACTTGAGCAGGTTCACCCAATGTCGGGATGAGCTTGAGGAGCGTTGATATTAAAGTTGCTGAAGATGATCTAGTTAGCGTAGCACTTCTAGGCCTTCCTAAGAGCTGGAATAGCTATTAGGATTTGGTAAATGTGAGGGAGCATCTACCAAAGTGGGAGCGTTTGTGGTCTGACTTGGAGCAAGAAGAGATAAGATGGAGCACTAGATATGGAACCTCATCTAGGCATGATAATGAGGATAATTGTGCCTTAGTTGGAAAGACGAAGAAAGGGAAAGGAAAGAAATTCCAATCCAAAGGATATTTTAGTCAGGGTAGACAGAAGAAGGAATTGTCGAAGATTAAATGTTTTCATTATCATGAGATGGGACATTATGCCACATAGTGTCCACACAAGAACGAAGGAAATAATCCCTTAGGAGGAGTGACAGGTGAAGCTCTTGTTTCATAATTCGAGTTGGATTTCACCCTCATTGCTTGCATGGTGACATCGGTGATGGGTAGTATGTGGTATATGGATAGTGGATCCTCATTCCATATGACCAGAAACAAAGAATTTTTCAATGAATTGGAGGAGAAGGACCTCTAGATGCACATCAAAATGGGAGATGATGGAAGGTATAGCGCGACCAACATCTATATCATTATTTTTCAGAGTGATTCTGGTTATCCTCTCACATTAAAATATGTCATTTATGTTAAAGGTCTGAAGAAGAATTTAATTTCAGTTGCTATGTTGGAGGACCATGGCTACGATGTGATATTTAGTAAAGGAAAGGATTTCCTTCGTCACATAGCCTCAAGACAAGTGAAGCAGATCAAGGTTCGGGTAAAGAACCTCTGCAAATTGGATGTAGAAGATTGTGCATCATTGAGCACAAAAGTAGAGAAGGTGTAGAGTCAAGACATCAATGAATTATGGTATAGAAGATTGGGCCATCTTCACCATGGAGCTTTGAAGATCATGCAACAGATTTCTACAAAACTTCCCAAGGGTGCACTAGAGAAAAGAGATACATGAAAAGGGTGTACATTGGGGAAATACACCAAAGCCACCTTTCATGATAAGGATATTTAGTGTAAGCGATTCTTGAGAGAGTTCACTCAGATGTGTGTGGACCATTCTCAATAGACTCCATAGTCAAGCACAGGTATTATGTAATATTTGTAGATGATTTCTCACAGAAGTGTTGGATTTTATTCATGAAGAAAAATGATCATTCGTTCTCTAAATTTGTGAATTTGAAGCACTTGTTAAGAAAGACACTTGAAGGAAAGTGAAGGCTTTTAGGAGCAATAATGATGGAGAATATGTGTCGAATGAATTCAAGAAAATTTGTGCATCAGAAGGCATTTGACGAGATTTAATAGCACCGCAAAACCCACAACAAAATGGGTTGGCTGAAAGGAAAAACAAAAGTATTGTGGGAGATGCACGGGTGATGTTACATGATCAAGACCTACCGTTGCACTTGTGGGTTGAAGCATGCAACATAGATGTATATGTGTAGAACAAGAGTCCTCATCAGATTGTCGGGATGAGTACACCAGAAGAAGCTTTTTCATGTAAGAAACTAGATGTGGCACACATCAGGATATTTGGTTCATCAGTTTACCATCATGTTACCAAGGATGCAAGGAAAAAGATAGACCCAAAAGCTGAGTTGGGCATATTTGTTGGGTACACTAATGCACCTCACAACTCTCGGGTGTACCTGCCATCTCATTGGATGATAGTGGTTCATATAGATGTGAATTTTGATGAAGAAAATGCCATGAGATGTTCCGTTGATAGGGAGCTTTAGTTGCATGCAGATGAGGAGCATTTAGCTCCAAAGGAATAACCTCGAGATGGTGTGGAGCAACCACATGTAGAGGAGCAGAGAGTGGAAGCACCCACTCATGCAGAGACTTCTAGAGATGGAAGGAAGCAAACTAGAAATGCTGACATATTGATACATGATTCTAGAGAGAATGTGGGAGCACCCACATCACAACACAGTTAGAGGAGGTCACCAAATCGGTACACTAGCTACATGGATTTGATGAACGAGAGTGTAGAGATTGAGCCATCCTCATTTGAGGAAGCAATGTACAAACCAATATGGGTTGATGCCATGGTAGAGGAGTATGACTCCATTATCAAAAAAAATGTTTGGGAAGTGGTCCGAAACCCAGCAGACAAGTCAGCGGTGAGTTCGATGGCTTTATAAGGTAAAGAAAGTAGGAGATGGGAGTGTCGAGAAACATAAGGCTATATTTGTGGCCAAAGGGTTCTCTCAGGTGGAGGTAATTGATTACGAGGAGAAGTTTTCTCTAGTAGGAAGGTACTCTTCAATCAGATCTATTCTAGCACTTTCAACGCAAATGGGATGGAAGATACATAAGATGGCTGTGAATATAACATTCCTCAACAGAATGATTGAGGAAGAGGTGTACATTGAGCAGTTGGAAGGATTTGAGACCTTCAACAAAGAATCACATGTGTGCAAACTCAAGCAAGTGTTGTATGGATTGAAACACACACCCCGTGCTTGGTACACTAGGACCAAAAAATATTTAACCAGGTTGGGCTTCACCAAAAGTAAAGCAGATGCAAACCTTTACTATATTGTGGTTGACGGTAAATTGTTGATTATAGTATCATATGTCGATGATTTAATTCTAACAGGTGATGAGGAGCTCGTAAAATCTTGCAAAGAGGATTTGGTAAGAGAATTCGAGATGAAGGACCTGAGGCTCATGCATTATTTCCTTGGTATGGAAGTATGACAAGGAGATGAGGAACTGTTTGTCTCTCAAGGAAAGTATGCCAATGAGATATCGAAGAAGTTCCAAATGGATAGCAACAAACACATGGAGACTCCTCTAACAGGGAATTAGAGGAAGGAAGATGCTACTTTAGGTGAAGTAGTGGAGGCTACTATTTATAGGCAGCTTGTGGGTTCACGTATGTATTTGGTAAACACACGACTAGACATATGTTTTCAGTTAACCAACTTAGTCAAGCAATGGTTAAGCCAACAAAATTCTATTGGAAGGAAGCTAAACATCTGTTGAGATACCTCAGAGGCACCACTCAGTTTGGTCTTTGGTACAAACAGATAGAGGGAGTGAAGCTGCAAGGCTTCACAGATGTATATTGGGTAGGGAGTCCATTAAAAAAGAAGAGCACATTAGGGGGGATATTTAGTATTGGGTCAGTATCAGTTTATTGATAAAGCAAGAAGCAGAGATCAGTTGCACTTAGTTCAATAGAAGCAGGAGTACATGGTTGCTAGTCAGGCAACTTGTGAGGCTATCTAGTTGAGGAAGATCCTTGTTGGGTTATTTGGTTAGCATATGGATCCTACAGCGATTTACTGTGACAATACAAGTTGTATCAAACTCTCTGAGAATCTAGTTTTTCATGATCGTTCCAAGCATATTGACATCCGGTATCACCATTTATGAGATTGTGTGTAGAGGGGAATAATGTTGTTGGAGTACATTCCTATAGAGGAACATGATGCAGACATATTGACTAAGGTCCTATCAAGAGGAAAATTCGAGTTTCATAGAGGCAGGATTGGGATATCTAATAATCCATTTGTTTTTTAGAGGGAGTGTTGAAAATGCAACAAGAAAATTCTGATTTAATTTTGTCCTTGAATTAAATTAGGAATAAAATTGTAATTCCACATCACAAGGCAACTTGCATGAGTTAACTAAGTTAATTTGACTTAGTTGGCTCAATTAATTTGAGTTGAGGGTCTAACTTGAGTCATGTAGAGTGTCTCCTACTTTATAGGAGCCCTGGTTGAGTTTATTTTGAGATGTAATTAATTAATTCAGTTTAATTGAGTTAAAGTTAGTTAAACTAGTTCCAACTGATGAAGGAACTAGTAGGAGGTTAGAAAATGGGTTGTTGATTCATGTGTTCAATAATTTAACTAATGATTCAATCATAAATAACTCATGCATGTCAGATTTGAGAGTTACCCAGTTGAGATTGGAGTTCAAGGGCAGTGTACTATCAGTTGTATAATCATCTGAATTATATAGGTGGTTCATGTAGTCAGAGGAAGGCCTAGGAAAATTGCTCAATTCATATTGAGGAATTTCCCTAAGGGAATAGGGACCTGGGCAAGCAGAAAATTGGTTAAGTATTGGCCTAGGCTTGTCTAGGAAGTTGTGAGACAGATAGAGATAATGTAGAGGTTTCTCAGGCTTGAGCAAAGCATTGTAATATTCTCATAATTTCTTACTAATGCAATATACATATAGTAGGGGTTTTTAGTTGAGGCTTTTCCCAAGAAATCATTGTGTAATGCGTTGATTGAATTCCTTCTCTTGTATGCTTCGTGATTTCGTGATCATTTAATTGTTTTTTGTTGATGAGTAAAGTATATTCAAGTCTATTGTTTTAGTAAATTAGAATCAACAGTTTGAATCTACAAGGAATTTCTACAAGTTACTCCCTTTTATACTTCATCCTATTAAATATTTTATTGTATTTGACATCAATTTTTATAAATTCTTACATGTCATTCTCATTGCTTCCAGGATTAATAAACACATAATGTTGTTTGTTGTTGTAGTGAGGATAATACAATTACAGAGTAGGAAATCATTCAATACCAAGAGTGATTTAAATAAGTTAACCTTCCACAAAGTTTATTTTTTTTGTGAGTAGTCATAGGTTCAGTATAGGGGGTGAAACCATTATACGTATTTTTCCGCTAAGGAATCTACTTGAGAACCTTTTATATTTTCATCTCCAATGGGACCCTAAGACTATCTAACCTGTGAACATTGAAAATATACATCACCAAATTGTTCATGATGTTCCTTAGGACATGTAATGAAATTTTGCAAATAAGCTAGAAAGATATGATTTCAATTAGAATATGTGCTTTGAGATTTCTTCAAGCAATAAGTTTGAACATTGTTCCTTTTAAGTATTGTGCCTAAATATGATTAACTGAATAAACTCCTCTCATCATAGATGCATTGGTGTTATCACCAAAAAATTGATCATCTAGCCTAATTTCCTAGACGGATCAAAGTACACCATGTAAAGCCAATTTTACCATAGTAGAATTGCTTTCACTGTGAGAAATTACTTAATAAACCACATTTTAAAAGTAATTTATAGTTAAACCCATGATGAATAATTAAATAAATCATTATTTATTTGATTTTCTTGTAGGAATAATTAATTTAACCACTGTTTTATTATTATTCCTTGTCAAATTTGACCCAATCATGAAAAATAAACAGATAAATCATTAATTATCTCATTTTTCTCCAAGAATAATTTATTAATGACTAAATAATTATTATTCTTTGTCAAATTTGACTAAATCCCTTAGGATAATTAAATAAATCCTTATTTGTTTATTATTCCTTAACTAATTCCTTGAGATGATAAATAAATCATTTATTTATTTATTATTTCTAAATAAAAGTTTAAATACTTTTCCCCTCCTAAACAAATATAATAAAATATTCCAAGTGGTTATTCCAAGAATGGGATTAATAATATTTTATTATTTCTCATTATTTGAGGATAAATCAATATTTTTTTATAAATAGAAGGGTTTTCCATTCATTATTCACTTTTGATTATTTTCATTGTTGCACTCACTATTGTAACTTTGATTATTTTCGCTGTCGCACACCATATTTTTGCTGGGATTTCACATTATAGAGGAGAGAGACTCTACACAAGATGAAGAAATTTGAGGATAGCCAAGAACCCATTCCATAGAGGGGGACTAGTAACATTTATCTATTCCCTTCAGAGGTGTTATAATAAAATTATTCTTTACATATCTGGTTTCTATTGGATGATTGGAGTTATTACTCTTTCTTTTTGTTGTTTAACTATGATTGTGTCTGATCTGGATTTAAATAGGAATGCAAAAAATTACAAAGATAACCATAAACACAAAGATGCAGTAGAAATAATACTTCATTTCATTAATGTAAAATACTGAAATATGCTTACAAACAAAAA